>VZTE01000450.1:8563-26683 GCA_013397775.1 Eulacestoma nigropectus
CCCCCCTCCAAATAATTAACACTAATTAGCGCAGCTGAGCCTCGCTCTCCTCTGGGGGTAGCCCGGACAAACCGAGCACGACGATTTTGGCCTGTTTTCCCTCTTAATCTCCTTTTAAGCCGTTTTTAAGCATTTAACGGACATTTTTTTTTTTTTTTACGTGCCGCTCCCCAAAACCGCCCCCCCCAATCGATTGTTCCCATCGAGACGCTCGGCGCTCGGCGCGCCTGGCCCGCCGCGCATGCGCAGCGCGCGCTGTACGGCAGGCGGGACGCAGAGGGTACAAGATGGCGGCGCCCGGCGGCGGCGGGGAGGCCGCGGAGGAGGCCGAGGGGTTGGTTTGGGGGCGGCTGGAGGAGGAGGCGCTGAAGCGGCGGGAGCGGCTGAAGGCCCTGAGGCAGCGAACGCTCCAGGTCCGCCCGGGGCTGGCGCTGGGAGGGCGGGGGGAGCGCTCGGAGGGGGCCCGCAGTGGGGCCGGGGCTGCGGAAGGGCCCGCGGGGCTGGAGTGGGCCTGAGGGGAGGCCTGAGGGTGCTGGGGAAGGGCCCGAGGGTCCCTCGTGGATCCCGAGTTATTTGGGATATGTTGGAGCAGGATTTGAGGATTTTGGGGTCCCAGAGGGTCTGGGATGGGACTGGGGGTGTGAGAAGATCCCATGTGGATGCCGAATTATTTGGGATATGGTGGGACGGGATTTAAGGATTTTGGGGGCTCCAGAGGGTCTGGAATGGGACTGAGGGTGCTGGAGGGGAGAGCCCGAGGATCCCTCGTGGATCCCGAGTTATTTGGGATATGATGGAGCAGGATTTGAGGATTTTGGGGGGTCCCAGAGAGTCTGGAGTGGGGCTGAGGGTGCTGGGGAAGGGCCCGAGGATCCCTCGTGGATCCCGAGTTATTTGGGATACGGGAAGGAAAGGGGCTGAGGGTTTTAGGGTCTCAGAGGGTGTGGAGTGGGGCTGGGGGTGTCAGGGAAGCACAGAGGATCCCACGTGGATCCCGAGTTATTTGGGATATGATGGAACAGGATTTGAGGATTTTGGGGTCCCAGAGGGTCTGGGATGGGGCTGAGGGTGTGAGAAGATCCCGCGTGGATCCCGAGTTATTTGGGATATGATGGAATTTAAGGATTTAAGGATTTTGGGGCTGGGAATGTCAGAGGGCTCATCCCAAATATTTTGGGCTTCAGGAGGAATTTTCCATACGTTTCGTTTTTGGGAAAACATGGGATGGGCTTTTCCTCTGGATAAGCCCAGGGAAGCAGGGAATGGGAGAAGCCTGGCTGGGGGTTTTTCCCTCTTCCCAAGGAGCCGAGGGCTTTTCCCACCGTTTCTTTTTGGCCGTGGATTTGGGAGCAGAGGAGTTCCCTTGGATGCTGCTGGATCCCTTTGATCCCCCTCGGAATGATCCGGTGTGGGAAAGGAGGGGAAACATTCCATGGGCGAGTTGGGATGACAGGGAAAGGGCAGCGCTTCCCGAGTTGGGAACGGTGGGATTGGGAGCAGAGGGGTTTCAGGATCCTGGGAAAGTCTGGGATGGAGCTTTGGATCCTCTTCCCTTTCCCTGCCACTTTTAGGGTTTCAGGGAATTTTTTTTCTCTTCCTTTCCCATTCCTAAAACGCGGCGTTGGGACCGGATGGAGCAGCTGGGAAAACCTGGAGCGATCCTTCCGAGGTTTTTGTGGGATCTGTGTCTGGCCTGAGGAGCAGCGGCTGGGGAGGAAGGGCTGGAAGTTGGGAAGGGTGGGAAAGGGGATCCGTGGGAATGTGTGAAGCGAACGGGAATGACGGGATGGAAAGGGAGAGAGGCTTGGGATGCAGTGGGACCAGAATTCAGGGAATCCTGGAATGTTTGGGTGGGAAGAGACCTTAAGGATCATCCCATCCCATGGGCAGGGACGCTTCCCACTATCCCAGGCTGCTCCATCCTGGCCTTGGGCAATTCCAGGGATCCAAGGGCAGCCAGAATTCCATCCCAGCCCCTCCTCCCCCTCCCAGCCAGGAATTCCTTCCCAAGATCCCACCCCAATGTCCCGTTTCCCGGTGTGAAGCCATTCCCTGTGTCCTGTCCCTCCATCCCTCGTCCCCAGTCCCTCTCCAGCTCTCCTGGAGCCCCTTTAGGCCCTGGAAGGGGCTCTGAGCTCTCCCTGGATCCGTCTCTTTTCCAGGTGAATTCCTCAGCATTCCCACGACATCCATGGGAGCCTCTTCCCTGGCCTCACCCTCTCCGTGTGTCCTCCGTGTGTCCCTGAACTCCCAGGGCAGCCTCGGGAATATTTGGGATGCTGCTCCCGCACGGAACAGCTGCCCAGGGCAGGGGTGGAATCCCTGTGGATGCGGCCCTTGGGGACACGGATCGGGAGGGCCTCGGCAGGGCTGGTAATGGTCGGATTCCATCTCCGAGGCTTTTCCAGCCTCAGTCATTCCAGGATTCCGTGACTCAGACCCTCTTTTCCCGTCACCGGTGGAGGCAAAATCTTGGGGAAAAAACCACCATTCCAATGATTTTCCTTCTTTTCCCTGGCTGCCACCTCCCTGTTTCCTGCCGGGTTTTTTCCAGGGAAGGGTTAATTCCTAAAAAAAATCCCGCGGAAAATTGCCGGGATTGGATTTTCCCGCTGCTCCTTCATCTCCCCTGCCGTTCCCATCTCCATGGCGATGGCCGCGGGGATTTTCCATCATTTCCCCTTTTGATCCCTCTCCATAAAAAAGGGATTAAAGGCTCCTTCGGATCCCGGACCCCATCCCGGGCTCCTTTCATCTCCTGGAATTCCAGCTGCTCTGGCTGGATTTGCCGGAGCTTTGGGATGGGATCCATGGAAATGAGGAGTGACCTGGAGCCTCCTCCGGATGAGCTCTGGAGACAGGGATGGGGATGCTGTGCCAACATTCCCCTTGGGAATTCTCTGCCGCTTCTCCAGCTGATTCCATGGAATGCTTCGTTGGGAAGGACCTTCAAGGTCATCCCATTCCACGGGCAGGGAATTCCAAGCGGCTCTTTGGTTTTTAACGGAGAATTCCTGGTTTTCCGAGGATGGAAAGCTGAGGGAATTGCGTTTTTCCGGTTGGGTGGATCCGGTGTCATTCCAGAGCTCAGGCGTTCCCAGGTCTCCGGGGAGAAATTTGGGAATTCTCTTGTGATGTGGAAAAGGTTTGGATTGAAATTCCTGCTTTATTAAAGCTTGGAGAACCCCGAAATCCCGGATTTCTTTTGGGAAGGGGCCTTAAAGCTCATCCAGTTCCATGGGCAGGGAATTCCAATCAGCTCCTCTGGAATGTTTGGTTTCTAATGGAGAATTCCTGGTTTTCCGAGGATGGAAAGCTGAGGGAATTGCGTTTTTTCCAGTTGGGTGGATCTGGTGTCATTCCAGAGGGATGGAGGAGCTCCAAGCTCCTGGAAAAGAGCTTGGATATAGAGGGAAACTTTTCCTGCCCCGCTGGAAGATTCTGGGAGAGCTCAGCCCTTCCCAGCCCTCCGGGCAGAAATTTGGGAATTCTGTTGTGATGTGGATTGAAATTCCTGCTTTATTAAAGCTTGGAGAATCCCAAAATCCCAGATTTCTTTCGGGAAGGGACCTTGAAACTCATCCAACTCCATGGGCAGAGAGCACAGAACATTCCAGGCCTGAAATCCCTGGGGAAGCAAACCCGAGGCTGTGATTCCAGCAGGAATCCCGGTTTTTGAAGGGAATAAATGCTGGATATTCCAGGAGGAGCCATCCCAGGACGATCCCGAGCCGGTGAAAATTCCAGCAGATTTTTGCAGAGCAGCTCGAGGTCCTTGGGAAGCTTTTCCTGCTTTTAATTCCCTTTCCAATCATTTTTTTTTGGGAGCTGGGAAAAGCTTTTCCTGGCTTTTCTTCTTTTCCTTTATTCCCGGCTGGTTCCGTTCCCTTTGACAGCTCATCCCTTTGTTTTCCAGCCACAATTCCAGAAATCTAGGGAATGCAAATGATCCCGAGCCTCAGATCTCCGGGAAAGCGGGAACGTTTCAAGGGCAACGGATTTTCATTGGAAAAAAACTCCTTGGAAGTCCAGGACTTCCTAAAAATTAGGGAGAAGCTGAAAGAGGGAAAAGATTCCGGAAATATCCCAGTTTTCCCTGTTTCTTGCGTCCCTTATGTTAAGGAATTCTATTTTTCCTGGAGTTTTCCTGTCATTCCCTTGTCTCCTGGATGGAATTTTGGGTTATGCCCGCTGAAAGCAGCGGGAATGTTCATGGAGGAGCTTGGATTGTGGAAAAATCCAGCTTCTTCAGGAATCTCTCGGGGTTGGAAGCACCAAAAACAGGGAAAAAAGAGAATTTCTTCCTTCTGCTTCCTCCGTTTCCGGATCAGGTTTTTCCCTTAAGGAAAATCCTCCAAGAATATTTAGGCGGAAAAAATAACGGGAAAGGAGAATAAATCAATGGAATAAAGGAGATTCCTGCTTGGAAAACCCATGGAAAAGTGGGAAGCTGTTCCCGGAACCTCCTTTGTCTGCAGCACTCGGAATCCCGAGGGAATCTGGCAGAGGTTGTGCTGTGGGAATGCTTTTTCTGGGAATGTATTCCGGGATTCTCCAGAGAATTGAAGTGAAAATCTGGGAATTTAGGAATTCCTGCTTTGGGATTCCCGCTTTTCCTTCCTTCCTGTGTAAAGTGGGGGATGGGGGACTTTTCCCATGATTTAAGGAAAAAATTCCTTGCTGGGACAATATTTGGGAATTCACTTTGGGCACATCCCGGATTTCCAGCTTTTCCCCTTTTCCTTTTGCCCTTGCTGTGAAATCCTGGGATTCGATGGCTCAAAGTTCCACTCGGAGGGGATTCCCAGGAAAACTCCCTGGGAATTCCTCTCCTTTTAGGGTATGTGGAGATACCGATGATATTCCCAAAGGATCCCTTCGCAAAATCCAGGTGGGATCGCTGGGTGGGAATTTCAGGCTCACCTTCCCCCTTCCATCCCCAAAATTCCTAATCCAAGAACTCCGCAGCTCCTTCTCCTGCTTTGTTATCCCCAAATCCATGAAAAGCCGGAGCCTGCCCTTGTTTTTGTGGGAAGGAAAGGTCTCCCAGTGCTCCTTCCCTCATCCCGGCTCCGGAGCATTCCCTGTGTTGTTCCTCGAGCCGGAAAAATTCCTTTGGCCGCATCCCAAGCTTTTGTTCCCGGCTGGATTCGCTCCAGAGCCACATCCCTGCTCCTCCACAGCTTCCTGGTGGGAGCGGCCGGAGCGGGAGGAAGGGCCGGCACTGCTCCTTTCCGCTGGCTTTTCCTGCTTTTCCGCTGTTTTCCTGCTTTCCCAAAGCCCCGGACAATCCCTGATCCCGTGCTTTGGGTTGTTGTGGCCTCGCTTTTCCCGGTTTTTTTTCCTGCTGGGATTTGTTTTGCCGGAGCAAAGCTCCTCGTGATCCCGAAATCCGAGTGCCAAAGGCTTGGGAAAGTTGTTGCTGTGGAAACGGAGCCCAGGGAAGTTTTTCCAGCCCGGATAAAACACCCGGAGGCTTCCGAAGGATCCATTCCTATCCCGGCTTCTTTAGGGAAGTCGGAAAGGATCCCAGGGCTGGAGCACTGGGAATGTGCTTCCACAGGGTTGTTTCACCTTGGAAAACATTCCTGGAGGTTCTTCCCAACAATTCCAGCCTGGGAATGTTGGTTTGGAGATAAGAGGGGAGTGGGATGGCTCAGGTGAGATCCCACAGATCCAGGGATGGGATCCTCAGGGCAGGAAGGGTTTGGAGCTGCTGGAGCGAATCCAGAGGAATCCATGGAGCTGCTCCCAGGGCTGGAGCCAGGCTGGCCTGGGGAAACTGGGCATGTTCACCTGGAGAAGGGAAAAATCCAGGGAGAGCTCAGAGCCCCTTGCAGGGCCTAAAGGGGCTCCAGGAGAGCTGGAGAGGGACTGGGGACAAGGGATGGAGGGACAGGACACAGGGAATGGCTTCCCACTGCCAGAGGGCAGGGATGGATGGGATATTGGGAAGGAATTCCTGGCTGGGAGGGGGAGGAGGGGCTGGGCTGGAATTCCAAGAGAAGCTGTGGCTGCCCCTGGATCCCTGGCAGTGTCCAAGGCCAGGCTTGGAGCAGCCTGGGATAGTGGGAAGTGTCCCTGCCCATGGAATGGGATTGGGATCATCCTTCGGATCCCTTCCAATCCAAGCCTTTTGTGCCCGTGGGTTTAGGAAAAGTTGGGAATTCAGCTCTGGGAATACCGGAGTGCCACAATCTCCCCTTCCCCCCACCTGTGCCGTGCTCCATGGGAATAAAAGTCAGGATAAGTGGAGCTGAGCTGTGTCCATCCTTGCTGACATTCCTGGGAAATCCAGAGCTGTCCCTGCTCTTCTCCCGCCCTTTTTTCTTTCCCGCCCTTTTTTTTCCCCGCCCCTTCTTCTTCCCGCCCTTTCTTCCCACATCTTCCCTGGAAAACCTTTGCCCTGATTTTCTAGGAGTATCCCCACGCCTTTAGAAAACATTGGATTTAATGGGAAAAAAGCCAGAATTGGGAATTTTGGGGGAGCTCGTGGTAGGATTTGAATGTCCCGATGCTCCAGCCCCCAGGGAAAAACGGGAATTCTCGGCAGTGGGAACAGCCACAGCTCCTTGGGAATATTTTTGCCAAATATTTCCTTATCCTTGAACCCCTCTGGATAAAATTCCAGCAGGAATGAGGGGAATGCAGGCTCCGGAGCGTGAGGAGAGGAAAGGAATGGGAAAGGACTTGGAGTGCGGGAAGGGACTTCCCACAACCTGAAATTCCATGGATTCAAGGGTGGCTAAACATTACCCAGCTCGGAGCTCCACCAGAAAATTCCAGAGGGCTCTTCCCAGTTTTTATTGAATTTCTGGAGTGTTTGTTGAGCAGGGAATTCCTGGGAGTGTCCTGAGGTTTTAATGGACTTCGAGCTAAAACCAGGGAATTAAAACGGAATTCAGTTGGGATTTTAGGGATCGTTGTTGTCGGGTTTCCCTTTAAAAAATCCGGGAATATTTTCCTTGCCCTTGGAGCAGGAGCTGAACCGGAACAATTCCAGCCCTTGGCTCCCTTCCCTGTTTGGCGGGAATGTAATTTTTAACCCGGATTGTGGAACAGAGTTTGGAAGTTTGGTTGGAAAAAGGATCCAGGGAATGAGTCAGCAGTTGGGAAACATTCCTGGGCCTGGAAGAGCTCCTGGATAATATCGGGATCCTGGAGTGGGTGTTGGGAGAGGGACTTGGGATAAGGGATGGGACACAGGGAATGGATCCCAGTGCCAGAGGCGGGGATGGATGGGATATTGGGAAGGAATTCCTGGCTGGGATGGAATTCCCAGGGAATTCCATGGCTGCTTCATCCCTGGAAGTGTCCAAGGCCAGCTTGGAGCACCCTGGGGTAGTGGGAATGGAATGGGATCATCCTTCGGATCCCTTCCCGTCCAAGCCTTTTATGCCTTTAGGAAAAGTTGGGAATTCAGCTCTGGGAATGGAGAAGGCCAAAATCTCCCTATTCCCGGTCATTTTCCATGGAAATAAAAGTTGGGATACGTGGAACTGAGCAGAGTTTGCCGTGTCCATCCCTGCTGAAATTCCCGGGAAATCTGGTGCTGCTCCTGCTTTTTTTAGGAAGTTGGGAAGTTCCTGCTTTTTTTTTTTTCCCCGCCTTTTTTTTCCCGGCTTTTTTTTTCCTTCCAGAATTCCATGGCTGCTCTTTCCCAGCCCCTCCTGGGCACCATTCCATCCCTGTTCTTGCCTGGATAATGAGGAGAAGCGGGAATTCCACTGCTTTTCCCGGGATCTGGTGCTGCCAACGGAGCCTCTTTCCCTATTCCAGAGAAACTTGATTTATTTTGCTCCAGCGTTTTCCTGGAGCTGGAATGAAATCCTTTGTTGTGCTCATCCCTGTGGGATTCCACGTTTTCCATCCCAAACGATAAATTAGGGAAAAAAAGGAATCCTGCCATGCGAATTCCCAATTTTTTTGTGGTGATCCTTGCTCATTCCCATTCTTATCCCTTCTCTTCCTATAATTCCCTTCTCCCAAGAATATCCCAGTCCCAGAGGATTCGGGAGCTGTTTGCTGTCCCGCTTTTCCATGGAAACGCAAATCTGACGGATTATCCCGGTTTTTTTTTGCAGAACAAGGAGAGCGGAGAACCCGAATCCAAAATTCCCAGAGAAGATGAGGAAGAGGAGCCCGTCAAGCACAGGTAATTCCTTCTTTATTCCCGCTTTTCCCTCCGGAATGTCTTTTCCAGGAGGGTTTTCCCTTGGCTCTGTGCAATTGAATGGGAATTGTCCGTAGGAATTTGGGGCAAATCATTTGGGATGAGGGATGGGTGGATTCATCTCGGAGGATTTTTCCAACCTTAAAAATTCCATGGATAAAGAGGGGAAAACCTGCGGCTGAGAGAGCTTTTCCAGAGGCAGCAGGAATGGGGGGAGCTTCCCTGAATTCCCAGCTATTCCTGCATGGATTACATGGGGATTGTTATTTTTCCGTGGATTCCCGTGGCTGTTTTCCCTGGAAAACGGGAGCACAATCCCAGCCGAGGCTCCCGGCTGATCCGGCTGATTCCAAAGGCGTTTTCCTGCTGGGAAAACCCCATCAGGGCTTTTTTTGGGATCACAGGAGGGTAAAATTTGGGTGGAAAACGTGGAATGGGACCTTTTCTTATGGTTTTATCCCTAAAAACCTCCTCCACGGGAAAAACGAGCCAGGAACCAGTGGAAAATCCTCGCTGTTTTTTGGGAATGACTCCTTGGAAAAAACCCATCCCTGGTGGAGAAGAACCCACACGGATTTGGGGCTGGAAGCGCCAAATTCCTTGGGAGAGGGAACTTTCCGTGGTTGGAATTTGTGCCGGAAGAGGCTCCGGAGGTGAAAGCGGAGCTCGGGATCTCGGGAAGCTCCTGAATAATGAATGGATCAGGAGCTCTCGGATTCCAGCGCTGCCACCAGATCCCGGAGCCGACGGAATCTGGGTTGGTTTTCCCACTCCTGCAGATCCAGGCGTGGCTGCTCCCATCTGGAATGAGGAATTCATCCTCTGAATCCCAAAAAAATCCTGGTTTGGGATTGATTTTATCCTGGGAATTGCTGCTGGGATTGCCTGGAGCGATCCGAGGGGCTTCGTGGCATTCCTGGTGTTTCGTTCCCGGTGTTCTGCAGCACTGGGAAACGGGTTTTTCCATGGATTTTCGCTCATCCAGTGGCAGATACAGCTAAAATCTTTCCCCTGCCTCGGGATGATTTCCCGGAAAATCCAAGGAAGTTGCAGGTGGAGGGGAAAGTGCGGAGTGGGAAATTCCATCCTGGCTTTGTCCTCAAATTCACGGAATCCTTTGGGAAGCAGCTTTTTGAGGGGAAAACTTTGCTTCCCGATGGATTTTCCTCTTTGTCCACCTTTCCCACCGCAGCCTGTTTTGTTGGAATCCAGAGGGAATTTCCCAAGGCAAATTCCAGCAGAATCTGCTCTGTGGGAATGTTTGAATCCCAGATTTGGCTCAGAGGATTCCCAGCTTTTGATTTCCTTTTGCTTTTCTCGTGGAATGTCTGGTTTTTCCCATGGGAATTGGATCTGGAAGAGCCCATCCCTTGATTTCCTCTTGGATTTGGATTTTCCAAGAATCTCCCTATGGAAAAGGGAACTGCTGGGCCTGGGGAAAAGGGAAACTGGAATCATCCGCTGGAATTTCACCTGGATTTGGGAACTGAGGGATCCTGGTGACCGGAATCTCCTTTCCCTCCAAACCACTTCCAGCAAAACAGGAGCTGGGCTGGGTTTTCCAGGTGGAAAGAATTCCATGGGATAGGGAATGTGGTGGTTCAGGGAATAATCCTGGGGTGTGTGGAGCAAAATCCTGGGATTTTCGCTGCTGGCCGCTTCCTCTGTGGCTGCGCTTCCCAGCACATCCAGGCATGGAATTCCAGAATGGATTGGCCTGGAAGCTCCCTGCATCCCTGTGATCCCGAGGATTCTCCGCAGGCTCCGTATTCCCGGCTGCTTCCAGGCTCTGCCCCCTCAGAAATGGCTGGAGAGGGAAAACTCTGGGAGAAGGGAGCTGGAGGTCCCTGCCAGGGCACTGGGAGTTATCCAGGGGGGTTTTTTCCTGCTTTTCCCTCTGGTTATTAATGGATTTGGGGAATTCCCTCTCAAGTCATTTGGGATTTGGGGAAATCCCATCAAATTCCATCCCTGGAAGTGCCCAAGGCCAGGTTGGATGGGAATTGGAGCAGCCTGGGATAGTGGGAGCTGCCCCTGCCCATGGAATGGGATCCTGAAGGTCCCTTCCCACCCAAACCATTTGGGAATTCTGGGATTCCCTGGCCCCTTCTCCACGTGTTCCCTCTGCTCATTTTTCCAGCTTGGGAATCCCCAGGAGATTCCACTCCCGCCTGCTCCCAGTGCTGCCAGGAAAGCTGGAGCAGGGAAAAATTCCCTGGTGGAAGGCGTTCCATGGAATCCCGGAGTAATTTAGGTGGGAAAGGACCTTCAGGATGATCCCATTCCATGGGCAGGGACAGCTCCCACTATCCCAGGCTGCTCCAGTTCCCATCCAACCTGGCCTTGGGCACCTCCAGAGATGGAATTTCCCCAAATCCCGAATGACTGAGAGGGAATTCCCCAAATCCATTAATAACCGGAGGGAAAAGCAGGGCAAAAAAATCCCTGGATAACTCCCAGTGCCCTGGCAGGGACCTCGAGCTCCTTTCAGATTCCCAACTTTTCTGTTCCATGGGCTGCAGGAAGGACAGATCCCCTCGGCTCTGGCTTTCCCAACATTTTTCCTGCCTGTGCTCCCATTTTTTGGCCACTTCCTGCTTTGTTCCCGCTCCACTCCAACCTCCCCATCCCATTTTCCCTTGCTCATTTTCCTGCAAATTCCCAGGGCAGGATCAAAGCCCTGCAAGCCCTGCTCCTCTCCCAGGAATTCCAGCTCTCATCCCTGATCCAGACTCAGGGAATTCTCTCTGGAACTGTGGGAAACTTGGATTATTTGGATTTCTGTGTGGACCAGGAAGCGGAGCCGCTGCTCCGCCTTTCCCAGGAAAAGGGTGTGGGAGGGTTTTGGCCTTTCCGCCTCATTCCCACGGGGAAAAACACTGGATTTGGGAATCAGGGTCCTGCTGGAGCCTGGAATTCCCATCCCACAGCGCCGAGCCTTGAAACTGGGCTCCTTGTGCCAACAGAAGCGGGAAAAGGGAAACTAAAAATCCAAGGAAAAGCTTGGAGTGGGATGGGATATAAAAATAATCCTCGGTTTTCCAGCTTGGGGAAAAAGTGAATCCACACGGAGCTCTGCCGCTGGACACGGAGTTATCCTTGGAAGTTACAGCTCCCGGGACTGGGGGAGGAGCGGGGCTTGGGAAACCCGATCTCCCTCAGGAATTCCTCCCTCTGGAATGTCGCCGGGCAGGTCCGGAGCGCTTTTGTTTGTTAATCGCGGCCCTCAAAAATCCCTCCGGGAATCTGCTCCAGAGGGGGCTGGGCTCGACGGGAGAATCCGGGACGTGATTCCCTTAATCTCGGGAGCGTGGAAATCTCTGGGAAGGGGTTTGGGACGAGAAAAAGAATGGGGGGGAGGGGGGAAGAAAAAAAAAAATTGAGGATTTTCCCGCCCTTTTTTTTCCCGCCTTTTTTTTTCCCGCCTTTTTCTGTGTGGAGACGGGAGCTGAGCTCGGGACACGGGCAGGGTTTGACTGACGCTCCCCGGGATCTCTTCCCGCTTGGACACGGACATGGAGCGTTCCCAGGGATCCCTTCCCATCGGGAATGTGCTCAGGCCGTGGCAGGAGGAGGAGGAAAAGGAGGAGGGGTGGGAATGGGAATGTTGGGAATGGGAATGGGCAAGGCTGGGAGCTGCCACGCTTTGCTCCAAGCTGGAAAAGGGAAATCAGGGATTGAGGTGGCTGAATCCACCTGGAAGCTGAGACCACCGGGATCCAGGCTGGGAAAATTCCCGAGCTGGCTCCATCCTGAAGGTTCTTATCCATGTTTTTGGGGCTTCCTCCCTCTGGAGCTGGAGGATGCTGTGGATTTTCCTGCTGGATGGAGCTGATCCGTCCCTAGGGAAGGATCCATGGAGCTTCCCGTGATCCCAAGCCTGGCTGGACCCTCCTGGGGAGGCTGGGGATGATCCTGGCTTTTCCCTGGGATCGGGATGAGTCTCCAGAGGGGAAATCCTGCTCCTTCCACCCCTTGGCTCCACTTTTTTCCAGGAATCATTCCTGGGAATTCATCCACCCCATGGTGTTTCGGGCATGGATTTTTTGAGTGCTCAGACCTCCAGCTGCTCTTCCAGAGGGAGAATTCCTGGGAATGGGAGCAAGGCTGGAGCATCTTTCTGCTCTCAGTCCTTGCGCTGGCTCCGTGCCAGGATTGTGGATCTGATCCTGGGAATTCCAGCAGTTATCCCGGCTGTTATCCCGTGGCCATCCAGGTGCTCCCAAGGTGCCTCCAGGGCTCCTTTTGGTTGAACCTCAAGGGTGGAAGATGGGATTGGATCCATCCCAAGCCGGAGGAGCCGCAAAAAAAACATGGATGAGGTTTGCCCCTGTTCCAACGTTGGTATTCCCGGCATGGCTGGGGTGGGAATGGGTTGGAATATCCCTTGGATCCCACACTGCACATGGAATATGGGCTCTGTCCGGGTTTTATTCATGGATACTGAAGACCCCAGTGTCCACCTGGAAAAGCTCAGCTGCCTGGGAAAACCCTCTGGGAAGGGGCGGCCTCAATCCGGATGGATTTGGGATCTTCTCCAGCTCTCCCGGAACACCTGGATGTCTCCCAATCCTTGCTCCAGTGAGGAGCACGTCCTGGAAAACCAGCCGGCCCGGCAAGTTTGGGGGCTGCTGGTGTGGAGACAGGCGGGGTTTTTTTGGGGGATTCCTTCCTTCTGGAGCCGCTCTGGGAGCAGGATGGGCTTGGACACGCTCGGGAGCTTGGGCAAGAGCAGCTTTTCCAGGGAAGAGCTTTTCCTCGGGGTGGATTCTCCTGGATCTCTGCCTGTTCCTCCTTCGGTGCCTTGGGTGAGGAATCTGGGAATGACGGTGGCACCTGGTGGAGTCAATCCAGAGGATCCCACGGAGCTGCTCCCAGGGCTGGAGCCAGGCTGGGAGAGCTGGGAATGTTCACCTGGAGAAGGGAAGGCTCCAGGGAGAGCTCAGAGCCCCTTCCAGGGCCTAAAGGGGCTCCAGGAGAGCTGGAGAGGGACTGAGGACAAGGGATGGAGGGACAGGACACAGGGAATGGCTTCCCACTGCCAGAGGGCAGGGATGGATGGGATATTGGGAAGNCTCCGGGCCTGAGGGAAACACGCATTCGGGGTATTCCCGACCCAAAGCAGGGAATGTCGCACCCCTGGCAGTGTCCATTGCTTCCCTCTGGAATGCTGCACTCCTCAAATCCTCCCAGCTCCTTTTTGGGAAGGAATTCCTGGCTGGGAAGGTGGGGAGGGGCTGGGCTGGAATTCCCAGAGAAGCTGTGGCTGCCCCTGGATCCCTGGAAGTGTCCAAGGCCAGGCTTGGAGCAGCCTGGGATAGTGGGAAGTGTCCCTGCACATGGAATGGGATCATCCTTCGGATCCCTTCCAAGCCAACCCATTCCAAGAGGATTCCACCATCTCCATATGTTTTTCCTGCTGTTCCTGGAGGTTCAAGCTGCTCCTGAAGCAGCTCCCAAGTGACGGTTCTGGGAATAACGACAGGAGCGAGGAACCCCTGACGCCGGAAGAAATCCCTGCTCCAGCTTTTCATGGCAAACCCATTCCCGCTGCTCCTGCCACAAGGGTTTCGGCAGCCGGAAAGTTCGGAAAAATCCCTGGAATTGTTTGTTCCATAAAGCCCTTGGGGCTGGAACAGTGAAGCACAACCCAAGCTCAGAGCCAGCTCGGAGGGGCCTGGTTTCCATCGGGATCACTTTGAGCATTCCGCACATTCCTGGCGTGCCGGTGCCAAGGGCCTCCTCCCAAAAAGCTGGAATCTGTCCCGCTTCCCCAGCCAGGAGCTCCGGGCCTGAGGGAAACACGCATTCGGGGTATTCCCGACCCAAAGCAGGGAATGTCGCACCCCTGGCAGTGTCCATTGCTTCCCTCTGGAATGCTGCACTCCTCAAATCCTCCCAGCTCCTTTTTGGGAAGGAATTCCTGGCTGGGAAGGTGGGGAGGGGCTGGGATGGAATTCCCAGAGAAGCTGTGGCTGCCCCTGGATCCCTGGAAGTGTCCAAGGCCAGGTTGGACGGGGCTTGGAGCACCCTGGGATCATGGAAGCTGTCCCTGCCCATGATCCTGATCCCAAGGGTCCCCTTCCCTTCTCTAATTCCATGATTGACCTCAGCCAGGTCCTGGAACACATCCCGGTGTTCCCACCACTCCCATGGAGCGGGTTGGATCTTGGCCGGGAGATTCCCGTGCTGGAGCAGGAATGGGGTGGAGTGGGAAGGGTTGGATTTTCCGCCTGTGCTCCGGTGACTCCCAAGGTTGGATTTTTGGTGCTTCCCACAAAAACCCGGCTCTCCGCTTCCCAACTTTCTCCTCCTCTGCTTCTTCCCAACTTTCTCCTCCTCAGCTTCTCTTGGAGTGTTTATCCTGATTAATCCCGTCCTCAGTGGTTAATGAGCTTCACCTCCTTCATTATCCCTGTGGGCTGAGCTGATCCATGGATCCCGCTGCCTCCGGAGTGTCCTGGAGGTGGGATGAGCTCCTGCGAGCTGGATTTTCCAGGATTGTGGCTTTGGGAATTCCTCTGGAGGCTTGCAGGGTTTGGCTCCAGTGAGGAATCACTCATGGGAATGAGGGTGTCCAATTATAGCCCAAACTATATGGGAATATCGTGGAATTGTGGCTCAATCCTGACTCCTGAGCTCTCTTGGAGGAGGTGAAAACACGGAAAAACTTCCAGGTGATGTTTGGGTTCCTCATTCCTTCAGCTGCACCATCCATTGATTCCAGAACCGGGATTTGCTCCCTGATTTTAGCACTTCCGGAATGCTTGGATAATCACCTTGTATCCTAAATATTCTTTTTTTCCCTGTGTTTCCCTGAAAGATTTTTTTCCATGGTTTTGGATCTTCTCTGGGGTTTCCGTGCAGAGTATCCCAGTTTTTAGACCCAAAAGGTCGGAGCCAGGTGGGAGTTGGGTTCTTCTCCCAGGGAACAGGGATGGGACAGGAGGGAACGGCCTCGAGCTGTGTCAGGGGAGGTTCAGGTTGGATATTGGGAATATTCCCCATGGAATGGGGAATGGGAGCCACCATTCCTGGCAGGATTTAAAAGCCGTGGATGTGGCACTCGGGGACATGGATCCGTGGTGGCCTTGGCTGGATCAGTCGTTGGATTTGATGATCCTGGAGGCTTTTCCAACCTCAACAGTTCCATGATTCCATGATTTCAGCTGCCTCTGGCTCCTGATTCCAACATCCCCCTTTTTCCCGAGTGCCCACTGGGGCATCCTGGACTTTCCTCACTGCTCTTCCTGCTTTTCCCAGGGAGATCAAGCTGCGGAATTACGACCCCGAGGATGAGGAGCTGAAGAAGAGGAAGCTGCCCCCGGCCAAACCGGCCTCAGGTGGGAGCAGCGGGAATGCGGGAAGGGAAATGAGGGCTTGGGAAGCTCCGGGCTCTTCCCGAGGTGGGAGATCCACTGGGATGAGGTGTCCGTGGAGCCTGGATGGGTTGGAATATCTGATCCTGTCACCCTCACACCCAGCATTGCACAAGAGGGGTGGGAACACTCCCAGGCCCAAATCCAAGGATTCATCCTCAGAGGAGCCTCCCTGGAGGATCCTCCCGGAAATTCCGGCTGTTTTGTTGGATTTATCTTGAAGGAAATCTTAGTCCGGAGTTGAGGGCGTTGGGGCTGGAACTTCCTCACCTGGAACTTCCAGAAATCTCCTGAGGGGGAAGGAGTTCCCTGGATCCTGGAATTTGGAGTTCTCCTGGAATAAATCCCTTGAAAAATGCCCTGAATAAAAAGGGAGGGCTGGGAATGGCTGGGAATTCTGGCACTGCCCTTTCCTTGTGTTTTTGTAGGAGTTTAAAACTTCCATGTGACAGGAAAGACATGGAAAAGCTGGAGCGTGTCCTGGGAAGGGAATGGAGCTGGGGAAGGGGCTGGAGAATTCCCGAGGGAGCTGGGAATGTTCATCCTGGAGAAAAGGAGGCTCTGGGGGGACCCTGTGGCTCTGCACAACTCCCTGACCAGGGGGGAATCGGGATCTGCTCCCAGGGAACAGGGACAGGAGGAGAGGGAATGACCAGCTGGGATACTGGGAAAATTCCAGTTGTCCAGCAGTGGTGGAGCCCCATTCCTGGCGGGATTGAAATCCCTGCGGATGTGGCACTTGGGGACATGGTCAGTGCTGGCCTTGGCAGTGCTGGGAATGTTTGGATTCCATGATCCAAGAGGGCTTTTCCAACCGAAATTGTTCTGTGCTTCCATGAAATCCGTGTGCTGGAGTGGGATGTGCTCCCTTGGTGCCGCAGCCCTTCCGTGGGTGGCTTTTCCATGAATGTTTTCCCATTATCCCTGATATCCCCAGACCTTTCCCCAAGGCCTTGGCTGGAGCTTGACTCCTCCAAATGTCCCAGGCCTGGAAATGAGACAGGAAGAGCCAAATTCCAGACCTCTGGAGCGGCCGATTTCCTGCAAATGTTGGGAAAAGAGACCTTATCCCAACCGGATTCCAGCTGCCGCTGCTGTTTGTGGGATTTCCATCATTCCCAGATAATTTTTAGGAGTCTCCAGAAGGGTTGGGATACTGAAGGGATGTACTCACGTGTGGGCGCCATGTTTTTAAGGAAAGCTGTGGGAATGGGGTTTTAGGGAAGCTTTCGGGAGCCGAGCCCGGAGCACTGATGGAATTCCCTATATCTGACGGAATTCCCTGTATCCCGATCCTGTTTCCCCATCTAGTGGAGGACACGGTGAAGGAGCAGCTGGAAGCTGCCAAGCCGGAGCCCATCATCGATGAGGTGGTAGGTAAACCTGCAGCTGGAATCCCAGAGGTGGGAATCCCGAGCCGGAAACCTGGATCTGGGAATCCGGAGCCGCTCCGTGCCGGGTCCAGGCTGGAACGTTGCCTTCGGCTCTCACTGGATGTCTCCTCTCCTTCCCTAGGATCTGGCAAACTTGGCTCCCCGGAAACCTGACTGGTGAGTGCCTGTGGAATGCTGCTCCCGGGAAAAGGCTGGTGGGATCAGTGGGGGGGTTCCAACACCCTGAGGTTGTGGGAATATCCAGGAAAACCTGATTTGAGGGTTAAAAATGCCAGGAAAATCCCATGGGATGTTGGAATCTTTAAGGTCCTTTCCAACCCCAAGCATTCCGTGATTCCATGGAATTGGAAAGCCAGCCTGGCTGTGGAAGTGGACACAATTCCCTTTTCCTGCTGATTCCTTTGGGATTCATCACCGAGGGACGGGGTTGGTTTCGGAGCCGGTGGCACTTGGGAAAGAGAAGGAATATCCACTGGGAAGGGCGGGCCCTGCCTGGCCATGGAATTGTCCTGACCTTGTCGCTCTCCTTCCCAGGGATTTGAAGCGGGATGTGTCCAAGAAGCTGGAAAAGCTGGAGAAGAGGACCCAGAGAGCCATCGCGGAGCTGATCCGTGCGTTCCGGAGCCGCGGGAATGGGGTGGCTCATTCCAGAGGGATTCCGTGATCCTTGCCGGGAGCTCGCTGGGCCGGGGAGGGATTGGTGGGGCTTGATCCTTTCCCAAAAGGATCTGGGAAGCTGTGGATCCCGAAGAGCTTCCCAAGGAACTTCTGGGGACACTTGGATTGTGCCAGGGGAAGGGTTTTGGGGTCCTTCACTGGGTCACTCCCAATCCCACCGCTCCATCCCTTCTCCATGGTGTTTTTCCCGGCAGGAGAGCGCTTGAAAGGGCAGGAGGAGGAGCTGGCGTCGGCCGTGGGATCAGCGAAGCAGGAGGGAAGCGACTCCGACTGAGGAGAATCCAGCTGGAACGGGCCCCGGATCTGCCTCGCACCGACCCCGTGTCCCCAGGTAGAACCCCCTGTTTGGGACTGCTCATCCCTTTTCCCGAATTTCCTGAATCCTGCCGTGCCTAGGGGAGAGGCAGATCCAAGGAGCCCGGCTGGCTGCTGAGGAACTTCCATGGAAAACTTTGTGGGATCATGGGGGGCTGATGGGAGCAGGACAGTTCCACCC
>VZTE01000450.1:26721-41699 GCA_013397775.1 Eulacestoma nigropectus
AGCTGGAACTTCACAGCCAGGACTTGGAGCAAGGAAAAGTGGGAAAACTGCGGGCTGGGGCCGGAAAGGTCAATCCAGACTCGCTGGGAAAGGAGGGAGATGCCAACAGCCCTTGGAAAAACAGGATCATTTTCCAGGGATTGGTGCTCCTGTTCCTGTGTAGAGACTCCTAATTGGGAATGTCCATGGCCAGCCCTGGAATTCCTGTGGGAAGGGGCTGTGTGGCTCGGGAATTGCTGGCTGCTCCGCATCCAGCTGAGTTTCACGTGGGATTTGCTTTGCTCCCAGAATTTCCCGACCTTCCAGCAGCGTGTCCGGCTCCTCCTCTGGGGGGGTTTTATTGTTAATGGATCTTTTCCTAATAAAACAATTCCATGTGGAAAAAGTTGTCACTTGTCCTGCAGAGGAGTGGGAAGAGGAGCAGTGGGATTGAGGCCATGGAAGTTTGAGGAATGGTGGGATTGAGCCCATAGAAGTTTGAGAAGCAGTGGGATTGAATCTGTGGAAGTTGGAGGAACGGTGAGATTGAGCCCATGGAAGTTGGAGGAGCAGTGGGATTGAATTCATGGAAGTTTGAGAAGCAATGGGATTGAATCCATGGAAGTTGGAGGAATGGTGGGGTTCAGCCCATGGAAGTTGGAGGAGCAGTGGGATTGAATCCATGGAAGTTTGAGGTGGCCACAGCAGGTCAAGCACAGTTCCTGGGATGGGCTGATCCCGGTTATTGTGTAATCCAGGTTCCTGGGGTGATCCCAACCCTGTGCCTCTGGAAAAGGTGAGCAGGTGGGATCTGCCAAGATGATCCTGCCTTTTCCCTGGAAAACTTTATTGTGGCTCTGGGAGATCTTGCAGGGTGGTGCCCAAATCCTCTGGGCTTGATCCCAAAGAGGTTTTATCCCAAAGGGAAACATTTGGTCCCAACACAAGATTCCAGCTGGGATAAAAAGAGCTGTTCCTGGTAATTCCCACATCATGCTGCTCTTTTCCTGGTGGATCATTCCCAGGGAGATGGATGCCCAGCCATCTCCCTGCAGGGTGTTTTAGGGCATTTTTGGTGGTTTTCCCTATTTTTCCCTGGATGGGAGACATCCAAGTGCCTCTCACCCTTGTCCTGGAGCAAAAGATTTCTGGAAAAGCAGTGGGAAGGTGCCATCAGGGAATGCTGTGGCTGCCCCTGGATCCCTGGAAGTGTCCAAGGCCAGGTTGGACGGGGCTTGGAGCATCCTGGGATAGTGAGAGGTGTCCCTGCCCATGGAAGTGGGATTGGATGGGATGATCCTTAAATTCCCTTGCAACTTAAACCAGTCTGGAATCCCCTGATTCCATGGAGCCGTGGAATCTCTGGGATGCCCTGTAGATGTCAGCAGATCTCCGTGCACAAAACTGGGCCGTGTCCAGCAATTCCCAACAGCCGGATTCTGGATAAAGCCAGGCTCTGCATCCCTGGCTGGGCTTCTCATCCATCCATCCATCCATCCATCCATCCATCCATCCATCCATCCATCCATCCATCCATCCATCCTTCCCTCCCTTCCCTGGCTGAACCTGGACCGATGGTGGGAAGCGGAAGAGTTTTCCTTTGTTGACTTTCAAGGGAAAAAAATTCCCTTTAAACTGGCTCTGGTTCCAGGCACAGCTTTTCCTGGTTCCTGAAGGAATAATTTTCACTTTCAGCTCTCCCAGAAAATCTGACTTGGAAATGAAAAATCCCAATGTTTTCTTTTAGGACAAACCTAAAATGAAATGTCCTGAATTTTCCCTTTCCCACCTGTTTTCCGCTTTTATTCCAGGCTGAAATTAAGCCAGGATCAACCTCAGAGCCCTGGACAGATGGAGGGGCCTGGCATGGGATTGGGATCCTGGCGTGGGATTGGGATCCTGGCATGGGATTGGGATCCTGGCATGAGGCTGGGCCTGGGATCCCGGTGTGGGATTGAGATCCTGGCATGGGAATGGGATCCTGGCACGGGACACAGATCCTGGAATGGGACTGGGCTGCCAGCACAGGACAGGGATCCTGGTATGGGACTGGGATCATGGAGTGGGAGTGGGATTTCAGTGTGGAACAGGGATCCCATCGTGGGACAGGGATCCCAGTGTGGAGCAGTGTGGGACAGGGATCCTGACAGGGATCCTGGCATGGGAATGTGGTCCCTGCACAGGACAGGGATCCTGGCATGGGACAGGGATCCTGGTGGGGTGCAGGGGTTCTGGTGAGGGACAGGGATCCCCGCATGGAAAATCAGGGATCCCTTCATCCAGAGGAAAATCAGTTTTCCTTTGGCCGATTTAGAGCCTGATGTTGCTGCCTTTTGTCGGGAAAACGCGGAAAACACCGACACGGCCCCAAACGGACACGGGGGTCGAATCCATCCCTCAGGATCCTCCCGGCCATTCCCTCTGGATTATCCTCCGCCCACATTCTGGCCTTTTAAAAATCGGGATGTTTCTTTCTCCCCTCCTTGGAAATGCCACCTCCTGCCTCTTTTCATTGGATTCCCTCCTGTGCTCTCCACGCTCCGGCCTTGGAAGTTCTCCTGACATCCCTCTGTTTGTCCCATAAAAACCAGGCCGTGGGATGCTCTTGGCCGGGATAAAAGGCACCGGGGTGGGCTGGAATGTGGAGGAGCCTCTGATGGCTCCGTGACACAAAGCAGGAGTGGCCCCGGAGCGCCGGAGTGGTTGGGACTCTCCAACCTGCTGGGATGATGGAGAGGAGGCTTCATCCCGCGCCCTCGGCCCTCCAGGCCGTGGTTTTGGAGTGGTCACACCCCTGGCCGAGGTCCGGCTTTCAAGTGTCCGTCTGCTGCAGGAACATGAAAGGAATTCCCAGTTTTTGACAGCTGCTGAAATTCCTTTTGTGGTGTTCCCGGCCGGACTCTGCCCAAGCCGAGGGTTTGTGCCGCCTGTTCCAGCTCCCTGGGGGGATTCGGGATCGTTGTTGCCTCTGGAAACAAATCCCTCTGCTGCCGGCCTGACTCTACAGGTCCCAGGCTTCCAAAGCAGGTTCCTGGGAATTTTTCCTTTGGGATATCTGAGCACAGCTGTAGGGGGAATAGTTTTGTTCCTTCAACATTTGGGATGCTTGGAAAATGCTTGGTGGTTTCCGAGGGCTGTCTGAGATGCTCTGGGATGGTTGATGGATGGGGTTTGGGAGCTCTGGGAGACCTGTGGCAATGGCAGGTGGAGAGTGGAGGGATCCCACGGGATGTTTCCGACGGCACAGGATACTCGGATGTGGGAACTGGGAGCCCACGCATCGGAAATGGCCTCTGAGGGGGTGGGGATGGGCAGCTCTTGGAATTCTTTGGTACCTTCCAAAGGGATGAGACCCCCCCCTGCAGAGCTGCCCCCAGCCCTGGGGCCTGGCCGATGGAATCCAATGAACTTCCAGACAGGAAAATTATCCCGGGACTTTGCCATCCTTTGATCCTCCCGCCCCATTTGTTTGTTCAGCTCTTCCAGCCAGCGCTGCAGGAATTGCCGTGGGGAGTTTCCCCATGCCTGTGCCAGGACGAATGGAAAATTTGGGTGTCGGAGCATCGTGGTGCAGCCTCTGCCGGACACGGCCCATGGGGTTTGCTCCGGCACCTGCTCCGAATTCCCAGGAACAGCTTTGAGCCCTGGGCAGGGAAGAACACATTCCTGCTGGGATCAGAGGCTGTCGGATTCTTGGATGCAGAGCTGCTTCCCGGTGCCCACGTTCCTACTTCCAGCTGCTTTTCTGCCTCTGGTCCCTCCATGGAAGTTCAGAGGAAGTCATTGCTCGGAGCTGGGACAATCGGAGCAGGTTCCACTCGTCCTCTCCTCTGCTCCATGTCCATCATTAATGGATGGTGAGTATGAAACTCGTGTTCCTTTCACAATTTTGAGGTCATGGAATCATGGAATGCTTTGGTTGGAAGGGCCCTTAAGGATCATCCCATTCCATCCATAGGCAGGGACGCCTCCCACTGTCCCAGGCTGCTCCAAGCCCCATCCAGCCTGGCCTTGGACACTGCCAGGGATCCAGGGGCAGCCACAGCTGCTCTGGGCACCCTGTGCCAGGGCCTCCCCCCCCTCCCAGCCAGGAATTCCTTCCCAATATCCCATCCATCCCTGCCCTCTGGCAGTGGGAAGCCATTCCCTGTGTCCTGTCCCTCCATCCCTTGTCCCCAGTCCCTCTCCAGCTCTCCTGGAGCCCCTTTAGGCCCTGGAAGGGGCTCTGAGCTCTCCCTGGAGCCTTCCCTTCTCCAGGTGAACATTCCCAGCTGTCCCAGCCTGGCTCCAGAGCAGAGGGGCTCCAGCCCTGGGAGCAGCTCCGGGGGATCCTCTGGATCTCTCCAGCAGCTCCACGTCCTGGTGCTGTTGGCCCCAGGGCTGGGGCAGCTCTGCAGGTGGGGAATCACCTGAGCGGGGCAGAGGGAGAGAACCCCACCCCTGGATACCCTTTTCCAGCAGAAAATTCCAACTTTACTCCAGAACCCCAACCCGTTTCCTTGGCCCAGCGAGGCGGTTCATAAAGAGCTTTTGCCATTTGGTTCTGGACGGTTCTTCCTTTAAAAATCCCTGTTAAAACAAGAAAACTGGGAACTGCTTCCAGCTCTGTGGGATTTTTTCCCCCTCATATTATTTGAAATAAAAACACCCTGGGAGTTCCCATAAAACTGCTGCTGAATTTATGACGCGATTGTTAGAGAGCAGAAAACGTCCAATAAAAAGGAATTTTCAACAGGAGCCCAACCTCCCACGGCTCTTCCCGGGCTCCATCTGCGGTAGATGGAGCTGGAAGGAATAAAACATCTTGGAGGCGTTTGGAGATTTGTAAATGTAACTAAAAATAGCAAATCCGTGCTTTTATTAAGGATTTCTCCCTCCTCGGAATCTGAAGGATTGAGGAAAAGTGGAAGTTGGATGAGCTCGTCCCACCCAGGTAGCACCAGGAAAGGTTTGCCGTGGTTTTTCCCGGGAGTGTTTCCTTTCCAGCTGCCTGGCTGTGGCATTTTGACCTATTGTTCCCAAAAATAATGACATGAAGAGAAAAAAGAGGGAAGGACTCGGCGTTCCTCTGTATTTAATGGAGAATTATGGATGTTTGGGAAGCTGAGGGTGGTTCTTGCCCTGGGAATACTTGGCAGAGTCGTCATCCTGGCTTGACGTTTTCCAAAATGCTCCCTCGGGGCACTGGAGCTACTGGGATTGTGTCCTTCAGAAAGCTGAGGAACAGCTGGAGTGTGGAATTTCTGAAGGACCTGTCCGTGTCTCCGCATGGCACAAAACTCGGGAGCGCCAGAACACTCCAGCAGCTGGAGATGTAAGGAGAAGGCTCTTCCCATGCCTGTCAACACTTGGAGTCAGGAAGGAGAGAGGCTTCCCAGTTGGTCTCTGCTGGAGCTGGGGTTGGATCGTGCCAAAGAAAAAGACAGCTTGGAAAGTTTATTAATGGAAATGCCTGGAAGTCTCGGGGAGGCCTGAAATAGCAGGAAAAGCTTCTCTTCCCGTGTTCTCCTGGCTGGAAAATTGGGACAGGTATTTGGGCAGCGGGGTTGTGTTAAAAGAATCTGGAAGGTTCTTCTGAAGATCCTGCTGGGAGGTAACTCCACACCTCAATCCCGTGAGGATTCCGCTCTCCTTTATCCCTGCGCTGCCTAAAACTTGTGGAAATCAGGAGGAGTTTGGCTGATGAAGGATCTTGGAGTTTGGGAGATGAAGGAGGAGTTTGGCTGTTGAAGGACCTTTGAGTTTGGGTGATGAAGGAGAGGTTTGGCTGGTGAAGGACCTTTGATTTTGGCCGAAGAAGAACCTTCACATTTGGCAGGAAATCATGTTCGAACGTTCCCACCTCCCAGTGATCCAACGGGGAGGATTTTATTGCCTCCAGTGAGGATGGAAGTCCTCCTTCATTCCGTGGGAATAACAAAGCAAAGGAATTTTAACCTTCTCAACGCTTCTTTGATCTCTGTTGGAGTTTTGGAGATGGAGGTTCCAACCAGGCATCTCCCTGCCTGGGAGGGATAAAGAGGCACAGCCAGAGCCTTTGGAAATCCAGGGAAAAAAACTTTAATGAGTTTGATCCAGATCCATGTGGATCCCGTTTCCAAGCAGAGCGCGAAGTGAGATGGGAGGTAAATGAACATAACTGCAGATTAAAGTGCAGCTTAATCAGTATGGAATGATTGAATTCCTGGGCTTTTCCTCAAAATCAGCCAGGATGAGCATCAAGGAAGGCTGAGGTTCTTGGGGAGCTGACAGGAATTTCCTGCTGTAATTGTTTGTGGGATCATGGAATGATGGAATTCCAGACTGGTTTGGGTTGGAAGGGACCTGAATGGCTCGGGTTGGACAGGGCTTGGAGCAGCGTTGGGATAGTGGGAGGTGTTCCTGCCCATGGCAGGGGTGGAACAGGATGATCCTGAAGGTCCCTTCCATCCCAAACCATTCCCTGATCCTATTCTATGATCATTTCACTTCCCAAAACACCTCATCCCTTCTTCCACGAGATTCAATCCATCCTGGGGAGTCACAATTCCCAACACACCTCCCTATGGAATTAAAAATTCCCTCCAGTTCACACATGACAACACCGAGAGCTTGGTGACTTGTCCTTCCCTTCCCCGCTCTTTCATCCCACAGCATTCCAGACCCGGGAATCCTGGCTTTTAGGTGCCTGTTCCCATTAAAACTTCTCGAAAGGAGCTGGGTAATGACTGAAGCAATTCCCAAATCCTCCTTGCAGCCGTGCAGGGACGCACACGCGCTCCCGTCTCCGACCGGGAAGAGCCAGCCAATGTCAGGATGCAGATTTATGCAAAGTGCCTCATTCTGCCATGGAAAGCTTTCCGTTCTTGACTCTGCTCCAAGCAAAACCCCATTAGGTCCTAAAAATTAATTTCAGGCACGTTTCCCCAGTTGTTTACAATTCCCCTCTCCGCTAATTCCAGCCGCAGGCCGGGCCTCTCCTGCTGCTCTCCTTGATTTATTCCAGCCTCGTTTCCCGCCTCCCCGCGGTCACGCTGTGTGTGTTGGAAAAGCAGAAGATTCCAGGGCAGGCTGTGTTGGGATGGACAGGAGCTTTATCCCAGGATTCCCTATGGAGCTGTAAAGCAGGGTGGGATGAGGGGCCGGGATGTGCTTGGATTTTGCTGAAGTTTATCCTTCATCCAACGAGAAGATGAGAGTTGGGGATGTCCTGCAGCGAGTCGTGTTCCGCCTTAGTCCTGGGGCCAACAGAATTCCAAGGCAGAGTGTCCTTTTCCATGCCCGAATCGTCATAAAATCATGGAGTGGTTTGGGTTGGAAGGGACCTTCAGGATTATCCTGTTCCATGCTCCTCTCCTACTCCAGGCCAATCAATCCCAAATTCTTTGGTGCACCATCAAGCCCAAAACTTCCCAAAATTTTCACCGGGAGAGCAGGGAATTACTTTTCATCCCGAAGGCTGATGGGGAGGTCCTGGTCTGTGACGAGGTCCTGCTGTTCCTGGAGATGCCAAGTGCCACCGGAGAAATCCAGCTGGATCTCCTGGCTCCTGGCCTGGTGTCCCTCTCCCCCACCTCTTGGAAGGTTTTTAGGAATGGTGGCTGTTCCAGGATTTGCTTTTTCAGCTGGAATAGCAGGGGTGGGATGTGCTCAGGCTGTTCCCAGGAAAACCCTCTCCGATATTCTGGATATCTTTCCACAAGGAAACCTCTTTATTTTTTCCACTCGTGGCTTCCTTCCTGCTCCTGGTTGGAGCATCTTCCCACCATCCTCACTCTTCCAGTCTTCTCCAGGATCCTCTCCTTACCTCTGTCAGCTCTTCCTGCTCCACACCTCCCGAAATCCAGGGTGTCCCGGATTTCCTGTTCTCCCTGGCCCATGTCCAGTGACAGGGAAGTGCCCCAAGGCTTGAGAAAGTTGGGATGACCCAAGACCCAGGACCTCTGGACACCCCTCATTGGGTGGTGCTCGGAAGCCAAGTGGGGAATAATTTCGGTGGAATAATTTAGGTGGAAAAGGAATTTTTAGGTCCCTAATCCATCCCTGGATGTCCTTGGACATCCCAGATGGTTCCAGGCTCTTCCAGAGGCTTCTCTCCCGATGTCCCCATGGTGTCCCCTCCTTATCCCGCTGTTCTGCTCTGTGCCAGCCACCGCTCCCCCAACCCCATGGGTAATCAATTTGTTTAATTAACTCATTAGCAGGTGCAGGAATTTCAGGAGCTCCAGATCAAGGGTTTTATTGGGAATTAACACATCGGCGGAGGACGAGAGGCTACGTTTCCCTGCTCCCGTGGTTGCCATCCTGGGAAATTCTGATCCCTGCTCCAGACCAGGGGCTGTTGGGGATTGAACCAGCACAGGGGGCTCTTCCCTGTTCTCCTGGGGCTGGAATTTTGGGAAGGAATTCCTGCCTGTGAGGGTGGGGAGGCCCTGGAATGGAATTCCCAGAGCAGCTGTGGCTGCCCCTGGATCCCTGGCAGTGTCCAAGGCCAGGCTGGACGGGGCTTGGAGCAGCCTGGGATAGTGGGAGGTGTCCCTGCCCATGGATGGAATGTGATGATCCTTAAGGTCCCTTCCAAACCGTTCCAGGATTTTATGATTCCATGTCTAATCAGCATTTTACAGAGTCCAGAAGGGAATGATGGAAGGAAAAGTTCACCGAGTTCTTGTGCATCCTCAGCCAAAATGAGGAAAAGGCTCAGGAAATCCTGGATTTGATCCCTTCTTGCTCCTAAGCCTTGTCAGGTCTCTCCTGCTCCGTAAGAGCAGGAAAGAAGTCAGGAAAAGGAGGAATCCTGAATAAAACAAACTTGTCCTCGAAGGCTGACCTAGCCTTGGGAAGGTCTGATCCCGGATCCTGGTGTCCAACCACGCTGCTTTCCCAGCTTTCCTGGAGATTTGCCTGCAGGAGGAAAGCAGCTTCCTTGGAATATTTCCTGTGAGTGGATGAATTTATCCAACGATCTGCAGAGGGCTCTCTCCACACGCCGGCGGAGAAACTCTGGATTCGATCCCAGGAATTCAGCAGGGTGAAATAACCGAGGCTGGGGCCACCATCAGCAGCTGGGCTTTTATGATCCCGGGATAATAAAATTTCAGGCATTAATACGGAGTGAAACACGAGCCCCCAGTCTTGGAGTGAGCTCTGAAAGCAGCCAAGGAGGAGGTGCCTGAACTCCAACATTGAGGAGCTGCTTGGGAAAAGGGAAGGCTGGATCCTGATCTTGTTGGAATCCAGGGATGAGGGAATTGAAGTGCTGTGGGTTGGCTTTGAGGGAAAAAAATTCCTGTCAAAGACAGGTGGGATTTATTGGGAGAATTGATTTGAGGAGGAAAATTAATTTCTTTGGGAAAAACTGCTCAGCACTATTCTGGGATTCCATCAAATCCACCGGTGAAACCAGTCACCGGTCTGCGGTGGACTGGGAATCAGGGAAACACCTCTGGTTGGGTTCCCTTCCCTATGGAATGAGGGTTTGTTCCCTCTCTGATGGTTCCCCCGAGAGTGACAAATCCCAACACAAAAGGGAAAGGAAAAGAGGAAATAAATGGTGTAAGTGAGGAAAAATGCGTTGGATTTTGGGAATATTTCAGTGGTTTTCCATAGAATTCCAGAGTCCCAGAAAAGTTTGGTTGAAGGGACCTTCAGGATCATCCCATTCCACCCCCTGCCATGGACAGGGACACCTCCCACTATCCCAGGCTGCTCCAAGCCCTGTCCAAGATTTTTAGGAACAGTCCCTGGCCTTCTGCAGGGAATCTGCAGGAGTAAGGAAACTTGTCCTGCCTCATGGCTCCGTCCCAGGGAACGGCAATCTTGGGGATTTTTTTATGGAATTTGATTTCAGTGGTGGTGGTGGGTTGTGGAACTTACTGATGTCCTGAGGGAGGGCAAACTTCGGGGTAATCTCCCTGGATTTTTAACAGGGGAGGTCGGACAAGCAATGCCCTGGAAAAGGGAAGGCTTTGGGATGAGCCAGTTGCTTCTTCCTGAAGGAGTGACAAGGAACATGGAGAGGGACTCGGGACACCAGGGAATGGCTTCTCACTGCCAGAGGGCAGGGATAGATGGGATATTGAGAAGAAATTATTCCATGGGAGGGTGGTGAGGGGCTGGGATGGAATTCCCAGAGCAGCTGTGGCTACCCCTGGATCCCTGGAAGTGTCCAAGGCCAGGTTGGAGCAGCCTGGGATAGTGGGAGGCGTCCCTGCCCATGGCAGGGGTGGAATGGGATGATCCTTAAGGTCTCTTCCAACCCAAACCTTTCTGGGATTCCATGAACAGTTATCCAGTACCAATCCATTGTTTCCTATGGGGATCCATGACCATGATCTGTCGGTTTTCCCGTGCCTTGGAGGATGCAGAGCCGGAGGGGGCAGCGGTGCCAGGGTCGCTCTTTTAACACCATTTTGGGTGAGGGATGCTCCTTTTAGCGTTTCTTCCCCTCAAACACCCCACGGACACGGGAAGGGAGTGGATAATATTCCAAACAGGACAACCGGATCCATCTGTGCCACAGGGACCCAAATCACAGCTGGAACAGGATGGGCTGCTGGAAAAGACTCCTGGTGCTTTTAGAACCTTTTGGAGCATTGAGACAGAATCGTGTGGAACGAAGAGCAGTGGGGGCCAACACTGGGATTTTCCCGCTCCATTCCCAGCACTTGCCAGGTTGGGAATGATACTCAGTTCCCAGTTTGGGGTAAGTGGGAAAAACCACGGCAAATCTGTGGACACCATCCTGGAAAATGTTCTTCAGGCAGTCAGATGTTGCGGATTTGAAAACCCAGGTCAATCAATTGAGTAAAAAAGGTGTTTTCCTGGGGAAAACCAGGAAAGTCTCCGTATCTTGTTGCAGCAGGAAGTTTAGGGGAAGGCAGCAGGACCGGAACGGAGCTTTTATTTGGGAAGAAAAGTGTGGGATTCACTTTTCCCGCCTGGGAAAAGGGAATGAGTCGACCTCTTCCAAGGCCAGACTGAAATTCAGCATGGCTTTAAAAATCCCAAAGAGAGCAGCAACATCCAGCCTCGGTGGGGCTGTGTCCTGTGAAAGGGAAAACTGGGATCAGTCACAGCCAGGCCCTGATAATTCCATGCCCCAGGGCTTCGGGAGCTTTCCCAGAGTGATTAGTCAGAGCTTAGGCCAAATTAGTCCTGGGTCAAGGAGAAGGTGCTCCAAGGAGTGACAAACTTGCCATGCAAGTCCATGTCTGGAAAGAGCTTCCAGAGGAACTGGGAATTGCTGGATTCTGCCTGGAGTGCTCCAGCATTTGTTAAACACATTCCCAGCCCACCTGGAAAGGGACCGTGCCGTTCCCTCGGTCCTGCCCCAGTGCCCAGGAATGTGGAGCCCGTGGAAACACCGAGGGAAGGGGGGAATGGTGCTGGGCCAGCCCTCGGGCAGTGGGAGCGGTGACCTGAGTCCCGGGCTCTTGTCCCTGCTTGTGGGACATTTGTGGGACATTCGTGTGACATTCCCGTCCCCTGTTAACCAGCCCTTGGAAACTCCCCCTCGGGAATACCAGGAACTGCCTGACCCCTCTTGGACTGAACCCAGGGAAGCAAATCCATGAAAAACACAGCCCCCCCCCCCCCCCCCCCCCCCCGCGGCCCAGCANCGGGGTTTGCCTCAAAAAAAAAAAAAAAAACACCCCCCCCCCCCCCCCCCCCCCAGCAAGGTCCTGCTGTTGCTTGGAGCTGGTGCGCTGGGAATTTTCAAAAGGCAAAGTCGGGGGAGCTCCCGGTTTGGGACTTTTCCAAGGTAATCCCAAGGAAAAGGAGTGAGGGGTGGATGTGGCTGAGCAGGGAAACAAACTCCACAAGGTCTTGTGGAAGCGCCACCTCAGGCGGATTTTGGTGTCGGTAACGTGGATGTCTCCAGAGAAATCCATTATCCCTCTCCATACAATCCGTGTGGAGAAATGAACACTTTGGGGATATTTTGCATCAGCCCAACTTCGGTGTTTGCTGTGGGAAGAGAGGAATCTCTCCCTCGGTGCAGGAATTCTTCACTTAATTCCATCAAGGATCCTGGGGGAAGGAGGCTCCGGGGGGGACCTTCTGGGACAGGAGGGGGCAGCCGGGGCGGATTTGGGATCTGCTCCCAGGGAACAGGGACAGGAGGAGAGGGAACGGCCTCAGGCTGGGCCAGGGGAGGCTCAGTTTGGACATCAGCAGGAATTTCCTTATGGAAAGGGTGGTCAGGCCTCGGAACTGCCCAGGGAAGTTTGGAGTCCCCATCCCTGGAGGGATTTATCATCCATACGGATGCAGCACTTGGGGACACAAGGTTTAAAGCTTGGGCTTGATGATTTTGGAGGTCCTGCCCAGCCTAAGCCAATCCATGATTCCATAAAAAAGCAGGGGAAGTGCCGTGAAGCCACCTGGGTTCCAGCAGCACGGGCAGGAATGGAAGATCCAAAGTTCAGGTATTTCAGTATTTCCTGAACATCCAACCCATGGGATGCACCGGGTTTTCCAAAGGGTCACCACACGTGTCCATGAGGATGGATCCCATGGATGGGTGGCCATGGAAGGGTCTGGGGAGGGGAGGGAATGCTCAGGAAAAAGCAGGAATGACGTGAGAATCACAAATCTCTGGTTTTTCAAAGCTTTTATTTCTGCCAGCTGTGTGTGAATTTTATTTAAGGAAGAGACAGGCTCTCCAAATCCCAAATTTTTTTTATTTTTATTTTTATTTTTTTTTAAATTTGGCCAAAGTAAAATACTCTCCTTATTTGTGGAAGCTGCTGGACCGTGCTCCCATTTTTTATTTGGATAAGGAAACCAAACCCCTCCAGAAGCTCTTTCTTTGCACTCAGTTCAGTGTCAGCATCAGCATGGTGCAACTGGAATGAGTTGTTTGGATTGAAATCCCAGAATCCTGGAATAGTTTGGGTTGGATCATCTCATCCCAACCCCCTGCCACGGGCAGGGACACCTTCCACCAGAATAAAAGGGTCAGGGAGCCTTATCCATGGTGGGACTATCCAAAATCAGGGAAGCATTTAAGGAAAGAGGAGCGGTTTCCAGGGCAGCCATCCCCCCCTGCTCCCGCCATTCCTGTTCCCACTCCTGTTTTCTTTCACCCAGCCAGGGACAGCTTCCTGCACCTGCGGTGACTCAGCCCTTCCCTGTCCCAGTCTGTCACCTCGGGAAAGCCAAGGAAAAGAGAGGCTCCCCTGAGCCTGCCCCGCCAGTGCTGCTCTTGGAGCGTTTTCCTTTTCCTGTCAGGATTTGTCACCCGGATCTGGGCATTTGGAAACAGGAGAGGTTTAGGTTGGAGATCAGGAAAAATTCTTCCCTGTGACGGTGGTGAGGGGCTGGGATGGAATTCCCAGGGAAGCTGTGGCTGCCCCTGGATCCCTGGCAGTGCCCAAGGCCAGGCTGGACGGGGCTTGGAGCACTCTGGGATAGTGGGAAGTGTCCCTGCCCTTGGGAATGGGGTGGCACTGGGTGATCCTTCAGGTCCTTCCCAACCTCAGTCTGTCACTGGCTGGAAAATTAAAGATGCACCATCAGATCCTGGTTTTCCCTGCGTTCCAAGGGTGCTGTGGGTAGGACCTGGGAAGCTCTGACTGTGTCTGTGCTGAGTCCAAGCTGGGAATCTCCATGGGTAGCTGGGGCAGATTTTCCAGGAGTGTTTGCTCTTCTGCTGTGTCCTTCCCTCAGAACTCCCCATCCTGCTGGGGCTTCTCCCCGTGGCAGCACTGTCCCAGCTTCCATCTCCTGGCAGAGTCCAAGGCCCTTTTCCCCGGGATTTCAGGTAACTCTGGGATCAGCAGCTCTAAACGGGAGGATATTCAGGGGGAAGATAATTTCAGCTTTGCTGTCCCACCCCCATCTGGAGTTTCCAAAACGATGCTTTGGCTTTGCAGTGGGGTTTGGAGGCGACTCCAGCGGGGAATAAAGAAGACCTTGAGAGAAGACAGTGGCGTGATTATGCCTCAGCTAAATCCAGTTTTAATTCCCTCAAAGTAGAGGTCCTAATTTGCAAATTGCTGCTCTGGGATAGCGATCCTATGTCCCACGTGGAGTTCAAATATAAACAAGTCCCTGGGGATCAGGTGGGAGCTTATTAAAGGCAGCAAACCACAAATGTCTCTTTTCTTGCATTCATCATTTGGGCTGAATTCGGGTTTGGTTTGGCCTTAAAGCTTTTGCCTTTCCAGAAAAAGAGGCTCCCACAGTGGCTGAGTTGAGCTTTTTATTTTTGTATTCCCCCCCCCCCCCCTCTGCCTGGAAGGATCCTCGCCTTGTGTTTGGGTGGTCAAATATAGTTTGTGCACCTTGGAAGCAACCAGGGGTTGTTATTTTTCGGTTTGTCTTTCATAATAGCCCAAAATCTCCCCCAGCGCTGCATTCATGGGCTGTCTGGAATTTAATTGTGGGGTCCGCACGGAACATTCTTCCTGGAAAAACGAGGAGGAGGTGGAGTAGCAGAGATGGTTAACCAGAAAAGCAAACAAAAGCAGCCAGAGACGTTTATTAGGATTTAAAATAGAGTTTTGTGGGACACTCTGTGTGAGTGTTCCTGGGAGGGGATGAGGGGCCTTCGGAGCTGGGGTTTGGGGAGGGAGGAATATCCAGGTGGGGGGAAAAAGGCCAAGCTGCAGCCTGTAATTTTCGAAAATGAGAAAATTTGGGGCAGGAGCCTTGGGATATGAGGTCAGCTCCCTGTCTGCCAAGGAGATGGAGTGGCTGCGTTAAGCTCAGCTCAGCATTTTCACAAAGCTTTTATCTAGGAAGGAAATTTCTGAAGAAACAGAGATTAAGCTGTTAAAAAAGCTTGTTCGGCTTCCCTTACCACAGCAACAATCCAGCCATTAATAAATCTCTTATTTATTATTAATTAGCTCTTATTTATTTCCTCGTAGAAACCCTTGCCAAGCTGATGAATGCTGAAATCCGTGGACGCAAAAATAGACTGGGAAAGGGCATTTTCCTACAAACCAAAAAAAAAAAAAATCAGCCAAAATGAAATTTTGCATTGAAAAGCAACAGTGTTGGAATATTTC
>VZTE01000450.1:45220-93653 GCA_013397775.1 Eulacestoma nigropectus
AAAAAAAATAAAATAGGTTTAAAAAAAAAAACCTCTGGCTTTGCGTGGCCAAGGGTTTCTATTTTCAGTTCATAGCCAATGGATTTTGGGAACTGAAATCCAAAATCACCCCTGGCTTTGAACAAAACCACCCGAAATGAAAGCAGCAAACCGCTTGAGAAGTCTGTCTCTCAAAATGCACCTTTTTCTCCTCAAAAGTGGTTTAGGAGGAAACGCTTCATTTTACAACCACAAAATGCCGAGTTCCAAAAAACCCGGCGAAACCCTTCGTTCCTGACTTGCGGATTTTGCTCCCATGAGAGCAGCAGGACGTGTGGGAGCGCAGAGCTCTGCTCGGGACTGGGGCTGAACACCGGGTTTTGGTGGGTTGTGAATCCAGGCTGTGGCTCCTCAGGCAGGAATCAGGGAATTTGAAGCCTTGTGGAATTTAATAATCCAAGGGAATGGTCCAAAAACCCCCTTTTTGGCCCGAACATTTGGGAGCTGATGAAATCTCTGTGGTGATGCTGAGAGGGCCCTGTTTCCTTCTTTGTTTCCTTCCTTGCAGATGCCTAAAATTCAGCTAAAAATCCACTTCAGTGTGGTCCAGGAAACTCCAGGTGTTGGAACCCATTCCTGTGTCCAGCAGGGAATCATCCCGGTGCATCCCATCCCAAATCCTGGGTGTGGTGGGAATCCTTCAGCTTTTCCCATTAATCAGAGGGATTAATGCTGGAGCTGGAGTGGGAGAATGAACAGATTTTCCCAATTTAAAACAAAGATTCGCTAAAAATTCCCGAAGTAGGAAATTCTCTGTGCCTTCCCCAGTTCCTCACCACGGGGTGGTTCCACATCCCCATCCCTGAGGACTCAGACCTTGGAAAATCCAGTGATTTTTGAGCCTTTTTAGTGGCTGCTTTTCCCTCAGAAGAGCCCAAACCGAGTCTAATCAGGGCAGAACTCACGGTTTAGTCTCATCCATCCCTCAGCCTCCAAAATTAAGGAAGAGATTTTAGGAATTGCAGCAGTGCCTTGGTTTGTAATAGGAGGGTATTGAATCCCTCTTTTATTGGCCGTTGGATCTTTCTGTGGGATGGCTTGGAGTTCCCAATCCTTTGGGAGGGAATCCAAAGGGTGGCTCCTCTGCCACCATCCAACCCATATTCCCAAAGAATCCCATGGCAACAAGAAGTTTCCAGGCTTAAGTAGGGAATTTGGAAGGGAGATCTGGTTGCTGCCTTCAACCACCTAAATCCCAGCTGAAAGCAGCAAAATTCCCTTAAAAAATGGAAAATTCCCTTAAAAAATGGAAAATTCCCTTTAAAAATGGAAAATTCCCTTTAAAAATTGAGGATTCCCTTTAAAATTGGAAAATTCCCTTAAAAAATGGGAAATCCCAGCTGAAAGCAGGAAAATTCCCTTTTAAAATGGAAAATTCTCTTTAAAAAAGGAAAATTTCAGCTGAAAGCAGGAAAATTCCCTTTAAAAATGGAAAATTCCCTTTAAAAATTGAGGATTCCCTTTGAAAATGCCGACATGGAAAGCTCCAAAATCCTTTTCCTCCCCTCAGCCCGTGGAAATGCTCCAACTGGATTTAAATTCCTTCTCTCCATAGAATCATGGAATGGGTTGGGTTGGAAGGGACCTTTAGGATCATCTAATTCCAACCTCCCTATCTCCTGGACTTTCCCTAAGGAAGGCTTATTTTGGATATTGTAACCTCTCCCTGCTTTTGGGTCCCCAGGCTCAAATCTCCAGACTGGAAGAGGAAACCTGGGTTTGCTGATAATATTTGGAAAGAACTGTGGATCCATCCCCTCTCCCAGAATTCCTTTTCCCCCTCATTTTCCCTCCTTCTCCCATCAAATTCCTGTCCCTCTCTGCTCCACAGCCTCCAATTTGCTGATGGTGCCTGATTTTTTTTTTTGCTTTGCTGTCTGAATTTCACCTCTGGCTGCCAAGCACAAACTGCACGAGGAAATAAATCCCAGATTTTCCCTTTGTCCCAGCGGGAAGCTCCATAAAGATTCCCTCATTAGCAACCTCGCAGCTGCCAGAGATGCTCTGGAACAGCTCCTTCCCCTCGGAGCTTTAGGGGAAGCTGGATCGGGAGTTCAAATAATTCACACAAATGAAAGTACCTCGTTTTCCTGATTATTCCTCAGCAGGAAGAGATTCCAGGCATGCCAATCCCTGATAATCGCTCCCAGGGCTGCAATTCCTGGGCATTGAAACGCAAAGCACTGCGAGGGTCAGCGGATCCATCAAAAAACACCGGCGTTATTTCAGGAGTTTGTTGATTTTGTCGATTTTGTTGATTTTGTCGATTTTGTGGATAACACAAGGAAAGGACAAATCTGCCTCAAACTGCTCCGGTGGTGGGATTTGGTTGGATGGGGCTTGGATCACCCTGGGATAGCGGAAGGTGTCCCTGCTCATGGCAGGGGGTGGAATGGGATGGGCTTTGGGGTCCCTTCCCACCCAAACCATTCCTTGATTCGTTTTGCTCCCATCAGGTTTAATGAAGTCTCTCCGCAGTCTCCAGACTGGTGGAATTGGGCGGTGTGGAATAACAGCAGGGGGTGGATTTTTGGAATTCTATGGAAGCACGTAACGCTGGAGAATGAGGCTCCGTGGTGGTGTCAATCCATCCTGCCCCTGCTCACGTGAGGCCCCACCTGCGGAGCTGCTCCAGCCCTGCATCCAGCACGGGAAGGACCTGGAGCTGCTGGAGAGAGCCCAGAGGAGGCACCAGGGTGATCAGAGGGATGGAGCAGCTCTGCTGGGAGGAAAGGCTGGGAGAGTTGGGAATGTTCAGCCTGGAGAGGAGAAGCTCTGGAGTGACCTCACTGTGGCCTTGCAGGGCCTGAAGGAGCTACAGGAAAGATGGAAAGAGAGAATTGACAAGGGATGGAGGGACAGGACACAGGGAATGGCTTCCCAGTGCCAGAGGGCAGGGATGGATGGGATATTGGGAAGGAATTCCTGCTGGGAGAGTGAGGAGGGTGGGGATGGAATTCCTGGAGAAGCTGTGGCTGTCCCTGGATCCCTGGCAGTGTCCAAGGCCAGGTTGGACATTGGGGCTTGGATCACCCTGGGATAGTGGGAGGTGTCCCTGCCCGTGGCAGGGGTGGGATGAGCTTTAAGGTCCATTCCAACCCAAACTTTTCTGGAACTCCATGATTCTTCAGGTCTCTGAAGATGGTCCATGTCCACGAGAGACTCTCTGGCCATCCTGCATCCCAGATCATCCTGAATCCCAAGCAGAAAAAGACTGGAGTAAAATGTGATAACAGTGAATATTTGGCCATTCCAGTTCCCCCCACTTCCTTTTAAATTTGATAATTTTCAGCTGCTTTTAATTAATGCTCAAATCCTTTTGGCATCTTTACCTTCTTCCCTGGCCCTTCCAAGCACCCCCAAATTAAAGAATGCTTCCCTTGTACTTAATCCATTAAAAAACAGGAATACAGACCGGAGGGTTTGGATTCCCTTTTAAATTTTTTTTTTTTTAAAGCCGAGACATTCCTCGTTTTATTATTTCCCCACATTTTTAAAGCGCCGCAGAAAGGGCTCCCATTTGCAGGTCCCGAATTCTGGCTACGAGTCCAGCTTGTAAAATATTCCCGGAGTTTTCAGACACAGCAGCACAGTTGAGTTATTTATAGGGATTTTTCCCCGCCTCTTCTCTTTTAGGAAAAAGAAAAAAAAAAAAAAGGAAAAAGAAAAAAAGGAATTTTTGGGGGGCAAAAAGCGTTTTGCCGACAAAGCTGCAACGAGGAGATCTGGCAGCTTCTTCACGGACGGTTTTCCTTCAAAATCAGCACAATTCCTCTGCTTTCCACCATGTGTGGACCCAGCCGAAAGGAGCGCTCCGTAAAAACATGTGGATTTCATTCATGTGGCTGCGAAGGTTTTGTTTGGCTTGGCAGCTTCCAGCTGAAAATGGACGTGTTGGAATTTCTCCAGGGCTTTCCAGAAGTGCTCCGGATGGATCGGGGTGGAAGGGCTGCAGGTTGATCCTCCATGACCTTCCCGTGCTCCTGGTTGGTCTGGGGACGAAGCCAAGCCTACAGGCTGAGCCTAAGAGCTGGATTTGCCAGAAATTATCTGGATTTGCCAAGAATGGCTCAAAGCTGTGCCGCACATCCCTGGGAAGGGAAGGGATGGGAATCGCTCACAGGTGGGACATGGACTGTCCACCAGGATCTGGTGTGGTGGGACAAGAGGAGGTGACTTCAGGATGGCCCCATGGTGACAGCCTTTCCCGCCTTATTCCTGCCTTATTCCCACCTTATTCCTGCCTCATCCAGGGATTTGTGCTCCCTGTGCCAGCTGGGCTCCAGCCAATCCTGGATTGGAGCTCCTTGTGCTACTGGTGAGGCTCAGGAGCTGCCGGTTGGCCACCAGTGCTCGGATTTTCCCAAATTTCTGTGCCTCTATCCAGGAATTTCGTCGTTGCCAGAGTTCAATGGGATTATCCCAGTGTGTACATAACGTGTTCCCACAGTGCCCTTCCCTGCAAGTTTAGGATTTAGGGAATAGGTTTGGGATGTGGTCCTACCCATGGAATGAAGGAATTACTGAGGCTGGAAATACATCCAAGGTCATCGACTCCAAGCTGTGCCCGATCCCACCAGAGCACCGAGTGCCACATCCAGGCCTTCCTTGGGCACCTCCAGGGATGGGAACTCCAAACCTCCCTGGGCAACCCCATCCAATGCCTGACCACCCTTTCCATGGAGAAATTCAGGAATTAAGCAATAGATTTTCTAGCTGGACGTGGCACCTTATCCCGACCTTTTCCAGGTGCCCTCCTTTACCTGAGGGGGCTTCACAGCTCCAGATCCTCCGTCACCTCCTCTCCCTGAAGATTCCCACCCCTCATTTTCCTGGGTGTGGAAGGAAAGGAAGGAGAAGCAGGAAAATATCCACAGCGTTTGGAGTCTCAGCGGGAATATTCTCATTCCCAGACTCCTCTCCCTGGGCTGCTGCTGCCGTTGATTTGCCGAACAATTAAAGAACATCCGGAGAATCGGGATTTGTCGCAGGGATGGTTAATCCGTGCCCGGCTTTTCTCGGTGGTTCATGGTTTTTTGGGAATGCTTCAGGAAGATTCTTTGGATGTGATTAACCCCAAATGCTGTTTAATCTATGACATGATCCCGATCGTCCAAATAATTCCCTAATCCTGCGTAAGGAAGAGTGGAGCTTCGAGATCACTTTTAATTGGATACGAAGATATAAAATCCGGGCAGGTTCAATGTGGCCGAAATGTAATTAATTTAAATTTAATTGAATTATTTTAAATTTAATTGAATTAATTTAATTTCAATATGCAATTAAGGGAGATAAGATGCAAATTTCAACAAATAATCTCATTTGTGGTTGTGTAGCTCCCCCAAATTTTTAAATTTAATGTTGTCCTTTGTATTGGAATCAGCCCTCATCCTGCTGTTTTTCCTGGACAAAAAAAATCCAAAAAATCATATTATTTTCCTGTTAATTGGAGTCTCACTGCCTCTCTTCCAAATTTTATTTTTGGATAAATGCTTATCTCGGAAAGGTGCAAATGTGGAGAAAGACAGATGTTGATCTATTGATTTGTCTTGATTTATTATTTATCCATTGATTTATTTGCACAGGACGTGGATCCATGGGAATGAATGATAGGGATGGGGCATTGGGAATCCCTGTTTTCCTCTACGGATATTTCAGTTTATGGAATTCAACTGGCCTTGGAGGCCGGGTAAATCTCCATTCCTCAGGACAAAAACTTTCCTGAAGGGAGGAAAGGAGTCCAAGGAGTATCCAAGTAAAGGAGTGGGAATATGGAAGTGCTTTTCTCCAAGGTGGGCTCTTAATTAAACTGCAGGATACCCTGAAATCCAAGGTTTTCAAGGATCATCCCCTAAATGATGAAATATCGGAAATCAGCCATGCCAAGAGAACTCCTTAAACCAGAGGGTTCTTCCTCTGTCCCTGTGCGATCCCAAACTGCCATTCCTAAACTGCTTTGGGATGCACATAAAAATCATAATTAATAAAGAAACAATCCCAGCCCGTGGCTAATTGGGTGGAATGTGGGATTTGCTGGTTTCCCGGGATATGGCTGTTTTCCCACCTTCCTGGAGGGAAAGGGGGAAGTGTTAAATAAATTACGTCCCCCTTATTCCAGCCTCTTTTGGCATCTCACCTTCCCAGCAAGCGCCTCTTGGGCGCTCCCATGGTCGTCGTTCCATTAATCACGGGAACTGGAGTTGGCGGTTTGGAAGACAATTAGCGACCCGGTGCTCAGGCCAGACTGGATAATCCCAAAGGAATATGTTCCTGGAGAAGGTGCTGAGGTCAGGAAACTCCTGGAGGTGTCTGGAGACCATTTTTCTAAAGCCCTGGAGCTGCAGCCCAGGCTCCAGGGGATGTTCTGGATGAGGGAAGAGTTCCATGCTCCGTCAGAGCCTAGGAAACCTCATCATTCCTCGCTCAGCATCCCATGGAAGCTGCTCCCAGCAGAGCTGGAAGGAATCCATCCAAACAGGACAGGATTATCTGTTACCAGTCCTATTCCCATGTTTTCATCCTAGAATCACGGAATTATTAAAGTGGGAAAAAGTTTCCAGGATCATCCAATCCAACTGTTCCCCCAACAGCCCCATGTTCACTCCTAAACCATCTGCTCCAGTGCCTCATCCATGTTTTTTGAGCACTTCCAGGGATTGTGGTTCCACCACTGCCCTGGGCAGCCACTTCCAGTGCATTACAACCGCTTCCATCCAGGAATTTTTTGGAATATCCCATCTAAACTTTCCCTGGTGCATCTTGAGGAGGTTTCCTCTCATCCCGTCACTGGGTGAGGGGTTTTTCCATGTTCTGGAGAGTTCCTATGGAAGCACAGAGCAGCTCCCGGACCCTCTCAGTTGGGGACAAGCTGGAAATCCTCGTCTGGATGTGACAACAGCAGGACCAAGGACAAGAGCGGATTTATTTCACTTGGATCCTATGGAATGTTATAGGCTGGGGGAAAACCACGCTCCCAATGCTGCCTCTGGATTTAGGAAACTCCTTGATTTCCAGGCAATTCAATCATCTTCCACTAAGGAAAAAATCCCGGCTCAAAGAGGGAACGTGGCAGCTCAGAGAGCTCCGGGAAGCACCAAACCTCTGGAAGCCTTAATTGGGGGGATTTTGGGGTTATTCCCTAATTAGGAGAATTTTGGGATTATTCCCTAATTAGGCTTGAAGCTAAATCAGGGAAATTTCATTCTTCTAATAAATTTCCAAGATGGTGTCAGCTCAACGCCCAAGAGTTCCATTCCAAACATTCCCTCAATTCCCGCCTCAGCAAGGAGCTGAGTTTTTCCATGTTTTCCATGTTCTCCAGGACTTTTTCTCTGCAGGATAAAAGCAGGGATGAAAACAGGGACAGGGACAGAGAGAAATGTTGAACGGTCAGTTGGAGATCCATCAGTGCTTTTAATTGGATTCCCAGCATGGAATTTTTTTCCCTATATTTAGGCAACTCCCAAACTTCTCAGGAGACTCCTCACCCCACCAGAGAGTTCCTGATATTTTAAATCCCATAAAAAACCGGGCAGGAACATTCCAAATTAATAAAATCAAACCCTCGTAGACGCTGCCACGGAACAAAACCTCGTTTTACGGAGAGAAATAAATGGGATGTCATTCCAGGAAAAGAATCCTTGGTGGGGATGATGTCCTTGGCAGCTTTTCCAGAGGCTGCTCATGCTGTCTCCAAGTGGATGCGTAAATTTGTTTATCGGGAATCCAAATCCTTCTCCCTTGGCACGGAATCCGTGGCTGGGCTGGGGCCGTGCCCTCGCTCCAACGTCAGCGAAGGCTTGGATTGCTTTGTTCCCCAGCATGGAATCCATTCTTTTCCCACCTGGATCCAAGCTGTCTCCTCATCCTTCGGGATGCATCCGGCAGAGCTGGAGGTTGGGAAGGTGTTTGTGATGTCAGGACCGAGCTATTTATAAACCAAGGGCTGAGCGTTGCTCACATTCCGGGGTTGTTTTCCTGATCCAGATTTGCTCATTCCTGGTTCCAAAAGTCGTTTCTCATCCCTAAAATCACGGATGAAGGCTCAGACTGACAAATCAGCCAGATCCTTGATTTTCCTCCAAGGGAATAACAATCCAACGGGAGCTGCCCTCCTCCTTCTTGTGCTCAGATTATCCCGCAGCTCCAGCCATCCAAGGAAAGCTGCCAGGCCGAGCCATTCCCGGGATCGCTGCCAACTACTTGTCTGCCAGCAAGGAGCTCCTTGGGCAAATTCCAGCTGGGATGAGTTCCCCAGCGCTGATCCAGGCTGGAAAGAGGTGCAGCTGGATCCGTGGGACTCCTTGGATTTATCCAGGAGAGGAAGCTCAGTTTTAGGCAGACTTTCTTACAAGGCACAGGAGAATCTCCAAAGGATTGGATGGAAGCTTTGACTGAGATGGAAAAATCCAAAGATCCAGATGTTTATCCAGGAGCCTTTGATCCCTCAGCATGGGAAGTCTCTGTCAGGATTTCAGGCTCTTCCTTGAAGATTTTGGGGCTTTTTTAGTCCTGCTTGAAATCCATCCATTCATCCATCCATCCATCCATCCGTCCATCCATCCTCCATCCATCCGTCCGTCCGTCCATCCACCATCCATCCATCCCTCCATCCATCATCCATCCATCCGTCCGTCCGTCCATCCACCATCCATCCATCCCTCCATCCATCATCCATCCATCCGTCCGTCCGTCCATCCACCATCCATCCATCCCTCCATCCATCATCCATCCATCCGTCCGTCCGTCCATCCACCATCCATCCATCCCTCCATCCATCATCCATCCATCCGTCCGTCCGTCCATCCACCATCCATCCATCCCTCCATCCATCATCCATCCATCCGTCCGTCCGTCCATCCACCATCCATCCATCCCTCCATCCATCATCCATCCATCCATCCGTCCATCCATCCATCCATCCATCCATCCATCATCCCTCCCTCCATCCATCCATCCCTCTCTGGGCACTTCTGCTTCCCAAAAAATCGCAAAAAAAGGAAAACCAGGAGGAACTAAAATGTTGGGATGCTCATTCCTGTTCTGGGTGCTCTTTGAAATTTTTTTTATTTAAAATCTAATTAATCTTTAATTGTTGCAAAGTTTTTTGCAGTTTCCCAGCCTGGATGTCCCAAGAGAAAAAAAAAAATTAAAAAATACTATTGAAATAATTAAACATAAATAATAATAAAATAAAATTAAATAATAATTAAATAATTAACGTTATTAATGAATAAAATGGATGGGCAGAGGAAAAGGAGGGAATGTCATTCCTGAGAATCCAATGGAACAATGAATTGTGATTCCTATGGAAAGGAACAAAGATCTCATTTGCATACAATCAGAATTAATTTGCCTCAAGGATGATGACAATTAATTAATTAATTAATGGCATCAGCAATTATTTGAGAGGAGTAAAATCAATCCTGAAGGGGGGAAAGGGAAGTGAGAGAGAAAAGGAGGNGAGTTGCCAGGAACTCCACTATCCCCACGTGCTTGGACTTCTTAAACAGAGGTGTCAGCATCAGGGCAAAGAAAATCTGAGGGCAGAGGGAAAAAACAGACAGGAAGGTACTGTAGGAATAATAATGATCATAAATAACAATAACAACAACAATAGTAATAATAATAATAGTAACAACAACAACAATAGTATTTATTACTGTAATATATATTTATAATAAAAATGTATTAACTAATAATAAATAGTTAATTTTATTAATTATTCACTTTCTAATAAATGAACCTGAATATTTCCCTGGTAATTTTTATTCCTTCTCAAAGCCCAGTGTTGTTTTCTCAGTGTTTGGCCCCGAAGAAGTCCCAGAATAAAAACAACTCCTCAAATCCATGAATGGATTTAAAAAGCACTGGAATTACAAAGAAAATATTGGGAAAAAGGGAAAAAAAACCAACCCCCAGACACTGTTCAGAAGCAGGAAAGCTGAAAAAACTCAAAATATTTTGATTTAATTGGCAGTAGCAGCAGGAAGAAATGTCCGTAGGATTGTTCTGGTTTTCTTGGATGTAATTCCATGGAATGAAGTGAAATTTCATGAAGTGCCTAAGTTCTTTCCAGAAGTTCAGGTTTCCCAGTGGCTCTGGGAACGTTAAAGTGGGAAGAGTTCCCCCAAAGAGCCTCAGCAGGGGAAGGAGGAGGAGGAGGTTGGATCTGAAACTGCTGCACTTAAAAGCTCTCGAAGAGGAAAATTATGGATGAGGAGGTGCTGGAATGCGGTGAAAAATTATCCCAGCGCGTTGATGGCTTCCAGGATTGGGATTAACAATGGGGCCCTGTTGGAATTTGGAAAGGCTGAGCTTGGAGCAGCGGGAAAACGCAGGAATTCTGGTTTGCAGGGGCCGGATGGTTCCAAAAGGTAAAGTTCTTTTTCCTTATTTTTGGGGAGTTATAAATAACTCTTCCCTCCCTTATTTTGGGAGCTTTGGCTGTAAAATTTCCAGGGAAACTGAGGCAGCATCTCAAATCCAATTATCCTTAATTACTGTGCTTTAAATGGGTTGGGGAGGGGAAGGATGGAGAGGGAAAATGAAGGATGTGAACACATAAAGACAGAATTAGGGGGTCTGGAAAGGGGCATTTTTTAGGGATCCAGGAAAAGCTAAAACCTGTGGGACAGGTGATGCTGATCCCGGATTTTGGCTGGATAAATGAAGGATTACAGAGGTTTCTCCATGGACACGGCCACAAACAGGAAAGGAAAATGTCATTATCTGTCCTAAGCCAAAATTCCTGGTTGGATGGGAGGGGGATATCCGAGGTGCTCCTGCTGTCCCATCACAAGGAGGGAAAGATTTTCCATCTTTTTCAATCTCCATGAACTTCAATGAGAAGCCAAAGGTTGGACTCTGAGGTCTTTCCCAACTCTGTGCCAAGGGAGTCTGGAATTTCCCTCTTTGGAACAGGAGGGACCTGATGCTCCTCCAGACCATGGACGGGGGACGTGAAGCTGCTGCTTGTTCCTGTTTTAGGGAATTTTGGCTCCTGGAATCTCTCTTTGCCACAAAGCACCTGGAAAATGCAGGTTGAGGGATCGTGACGTCGTTAACAGGGAAGCGGAGGGGACAGGCAGCTTGTGAGTGATGTTTTCCTCAAGGATTTCCCATCCCAACAGATAAGGATTCCCACCGGTTTCTTGTATCACTTCCCATAAAAAGTGTTTTCTAGGAGCATGGGAAGCAGCCCTGACTCCTGTTATCCCATTTCCCGACGGAAATCTGCAGCTCTGAATCTGCTGCTCCAAATCTGTCGGAAAACTGCAGCTTCCACCTGGGATCTGAGCAAAGTTAAGGATGGCAAAAGCTCTGAATAGAGACATCTCACCAACCAAAATCCCGGAAAGTTCTGGACATTCCCTGTTCCTGTTGCAACCTCCGTGTATCCAGCACCAGTTAATAATCCCCCATCTTCTAAGGGGGAAAATCCAGTGGAATATTAGTGAGGAACTTTGGATATTTGGGATTTGATGGGTCTTTCCCAGCTGTAGAGGGAAGCAAAGCCCAGCTGGTCCGGGCTGGTTTGGGATGGAGATCCCGGAGCCTGAGGGAGCCAACATTCCAAGCTCTGCTCCCAGATGGATAAGGCACAGCTCACTCCTCCCACCTGCTCCCAGCCACACAATCCCATCTCTTTCCATGAGGACTGTGTCCATGAAATTCCTCCGCGAGCCAGGTTAACACATGGAAACATCCGGAAATTCAACAAGGGTGGAGGAAAAGGGGGAAACTTCTGTGGAATTTATTGTGTTCCATCGCCTCTGCAGAGAGCTGGAGGAAAAAGAAGGATGGGAAAGATTTCTTGGATGCAGTGGGATAGAGGAGGAGCTGGGATTGGTGGTCCATGAGCCACGGGATGGATTTGGGATGTTGGCCGAGACATTCCTTGTGTGGGCTACGAGCTTCAGCCAACAGCGAGTCCCTGAATCCATTCCTAAGCTTTGGCTTCCAACCAACCTTGGGAATTCCTGGTTGGAGCTGGAATTGAACCGGACATTTTTTTCCCTGGGATTTCCAGCTTTGCAGGAGTTTGAGGTCTCCTCTGCAGGATCATGGGAACGAAGTCACTGCTTGGATACCTGCTCCCAAAAAATGAAGTTTGGCTCAGTGTGTTCGACTTCAACTCTTAGAATTTGCCTCCTCATCATTCCCAGCTGGAATGTCCTATGGAATCTTTAAAAGCAATTTTAAGGGGGAAAAAAAGGATTCTGTCAAATGGCAAGGAAAGGAGAAAGAAAAAACTGGAATTCAGCCGAAAGAATGGGAATGATCACCCATTCTTTGACAAAACATAAAAAAAAGTTGGGAAGCCATTAAAATCCTGGATAAGCACGGAAATGAAGGAATATTTGCCAGGCTGCAGGAGTGTTGGAGGTGTTTTTTTCACAGCCTGGATGCAGAATATTGGGATATTTTTGGGATATTTGTGTGACTTCCACCCCTGTTTCCCAGGAAATATATTCCCGGTGTTGGCAGAGCAGCGGATGAATTAAAGTCCCTGGAATTTCAGCCCCACCTGTTGGACTGCCCACCAAGAGGAGCTGCCAAGGCCTTCCCAGCAGGGTGACTAATCCATGCTGGGAACATCAGGGAGCTTTCCAGGCCTTGTTTGGGAGTTGCAGGAGCGTTGTTGGTGTCTTAATGCATTTCCTGGTTGCTCCAAGTTTTTTTCTATTCCTTAATAAAACTTCCACTCGTCACCGCAGCAGCTAAAAGTTATCCCGGACTTTTCCCCGTGGATTGAGGTTTTGTGCCTCGTCGTGTCATCCCTTTCCAATTCCAGAGTTTGTTGTTTCCAGACGAACAGGGAGGTGGGGATGACACACGCCCGGGCTTGGAGCGAGGACACACAAGGCACAGAGAACTCGGGGTTTTGTGGCCTTTTAAATGACTTTCATTTTGGGCAATATCGGGATTTTGAATTCTCTTCTCCCCAGAGCCATAAAAAAGATCAATGTGCTTGATTTTCTGGGATATTCCTGGAGCCTGGACTGCTGCTCTTCCCTTCCTGCTCCCCTCAGCTTCTTCTGAGCACTGGAATTGTTGTGGTCCAAGGCTTAAAGGAGAAAATACAGGAGCGGCTTTGCTTTGGAGCTGAGCTGATGTCCACAGATTTAAATTAAGGATTGGAAGATCCAAAGGCAGTTCCATTGGAATTTGGGCCGTTGAGGAACTGATACACTGGAGCTGGATGATCCTCATGCTTCCCTTGGACTCCGGAGATTCCCTGATTGTGATGTTTTCCCGTCCCACTTCGTGGTTTTAGGGAAATAATTTTGCTCCGCTGTCTCGATTTTCGTTCTTTGCTTCACTTGTCTCCTTTGAAGAGCTTCGGAGGAGCAGCTCCATCGGGAGTGGGACCTCCTGGCAATCCTGGAATTGCTGGATGTGATCAAAGTGCAGGCGATGAATGAGACATCAGTTCGGGAGCCAGAGGGCCCTGTTTGAGAACCTTTCCTGATCTCCAGAGAATTCCAGAATGGTTTGGATTGGAAAGGGTCTTAAATCCCATCCCATCCCACCCCTGCCATGGGCAGGGGCACCTCCCACTATCCCAGGCTGCTCCAAGCCCTGTCCAACCTGGCCTTGGACACTGCCAGGGATCCAGGGGCAGCCACAGCTTCTCTGGGAATTCCATCCCAGCCCCTCCCCACCCTCCCAGCCAGGGATTCCTTCCCAATATCCCATCTATCCCTGCTCCCCTTCAGTTTAAAGCCATTCCCTCTTGTCGTGGCACTCCAGGCTTTTGCCCAAATCCCTCTCCCTTTTCCAGAGAAGGCAAAAAGATGGAAAATTTCCTCAGTTTTCCCTGGATTTTGTAAAACTTTATCCTCGGCCGGTCTGGAGCAAAGGGAAAACTTTCCATGAGAAACACTTGGAATGGGATCCGTGTTGGAGTGTCCGGTTCTGCTCGGGATGAGAGCTCAGGGCATTGATCCCTGATTTCGGGAGCACTGGGGGGAAACGGAGCCGCTTCTGGGAGAAAAGCCAGGAAAATGAGGAAAAGTTTTGCGCTACGGAATTTCCTTCTCAATTACTGGATTGGAAAGGACCTTCAGGATCATCCCGTTCCATAGGCAGGGAGAAATTCCACTATCCCAGGGTGCTTCAAGCCCTGTCCAACCTGGCCCTGGGCACTTCCAGGGATCCAGGGGCAGCCACAGCTTCTCTGGGAAAACTGCTCCAGGACCTCGCCACCCTCAGGGTTTGGAGCCTCCTAAAATGTGGAGGAAAAGGCAGAAAATCCAGGAACGCTGGTGAGGGGAAGGCTCCGAGGCAGCCAGAAGGAAATATTTGCCAAGAACACTGGGAATGAGAAAACTTCCTCAGCCGGATTGAACTGGCCCAGGCCAGCGAAATCCAAGCCATGGAGCTTTGGGAAGGGAGAGATTTAAAGGACAGGAAGATTTTAATCAGCAGATAAATGACAGCAGCGCAGGGTGTCGGGGAGGCCACGCTCTTCCAGGGATATTTCCGGTGGTTCCGTGCCCAGGAACAGCTCCGGGGTTGGTCTGACACAGCTTCAGACAAAGCTGTCAGCCAGCCCACGGATAACCCAGGGAAATCCAAGCTGGAGAGAGATAAAAATCAATGGATGTTCTCCCAAAAGAAACCCGGCTTTCAGTGCTTCTCTTGAGCTGTTCTCATCTCTCATCATTCCCAAAAAAATTCCAGCTTTGTAGTTCCGCCCTATCGGAGACATTCCAAAGCTTGGCTTCCTGCAGATCCTTTGGCCACTGGGGTTTCTTTGCTCCTTGCTGGCTTTGGAAATGTTTTTTCCATCATCAAGAGTTTTGTCCCAGCTGTTTATCAGGTTATCCAGTGTTATCCGATCCCTAGGGAATGGGCTGGGCATGTCTTCCTCGTAAAACCGTGATATTAAATATTAATTTATGATTAATTTATAATGAATTGGATATTTGATATTAATTTAATATTTAAGTGCTCTGCATTTGCACTGCACGCAGTGAAGCCTTAGGGCAGCGCCAGCAGTTGCTAATCCTGAATTTGCTGCATGGAATTTTCTCCATCAGATGTAAATATGGGAATATTTCTCTTTACTCATATGAGGGGTGTAGGCAGAGAAGCATTTTTTTAGGGGAAAAAAAAGAGGAAGGTTGGGATTTCGGCCTGGATATTTATTGGAGCTGGAAGGGAATCACGGAGCTGACAGAAGTTCTTGCACACTTCCTAAATAAAGATTTATCCAAGAGTCCCAGGATTGCTCCATCAGTATCCATTCATTGGCTGGAGTGAGTCTCTTATCCCTTTGCCCTCGGTGGATTCCAGCCATGGAATAAAGACAATTCCATTCGTTCACTCCTTGTTTTTGAAACACTGGAACACCTCTGAGCTGGAATAACTGGGAGGTTGTCTCGGGATGCAGCTGGCTCCTTCCAATCCAGAAATGCCCACAGATCCATTACAAATAAACCAGGATCCTGGGAGTTTGGGAAAATCCCTGGACCATGAGGCAGCAGGAGCCAGGGATGATTCCCGATGGGCGGCTGGGATTTGCACATTTTTTTCTTGGGAGGGAGGGGAGGGAAAGAGTTCCTGTGTGTGGACGTGAGTCACGGTGTGGGACTGGGCCTCGGGGCCAGGAATGGGGCCTGGAGTGTTTGGTTGGCTCCATGATTAACTGGGAAAGGGAAAGAGAGGGGATCCTTTATGGGAATTAAATCCATGGCCTGGAGTGTTTGATTGGCTCCATGATTAACTGGGAAAGGGAAGGAGAAGGGATCATGGATGGGAACTAAATCCATGGCCTGGAGTGTTTTATTTGCTGCCTAAACAAGTGGGAAAGGGAAGGAAAGGGGATCCTTTATGGGAATTAAATCCCATGGCCTGGCATTTAATGTTGGTGCGGTCGCAGATCTCCAGGTCTGACCTTTCCCATGACCTCTCTTCCTGCACTTTGTCCATCCTGGGAGAAGGTGCGGGATCCAAGCTTCTCCTGGCTCCACAGCCATCTCAGGGCTCCCCTTTTCCACCTGGATAACCCATGGAAGTGCAGAGGAATTCAGGATGCTCTGGCCCTCCATTCCCTCCCTGACCCATTCAGGATCCTCCTTCTCCTCTTTCCCATTGCCCTGACTCCTTTTCCATGGATGTCACCCCGCTCCCAACACATCCCAAAAACTTCTTCACCAAGTGCATTTCCCTTTGCTCTGGATGCAAAATTCCTCCTTTCTCCCCACTTGCATTTCTGATCCCCTCCCCTAAAAAGAGAAGGAATCTTGGTATTGGGGAATATGGGATCAATGCATAGACTCGTAGCAAGACGTTTGGGAATTATGGAATTACCTCTTCCCTTCTTCTTCTGGATTCCATCGCCTTGAAGCCTCTCCAGGTTTCTCATTCTCCCACGGCTCCTCTCCTTCCTTCTCTTTCCCTGGCAAGTCCCCATTCCCTCTTTCCAGGTACTCCCAGCCATGGCAGCAGCAGCTGGAAGAGCCCCACAATATCTGCCCCCACCCAGGACCCCCTTTCCCCCCATTTTCCCCTCCTTTGCTGCAGCTCCTGGAATATTCCTACACTTTTAGCTTCCAGCAAGAATAAACTTCATCCATCCTCTGGAAAGCGGATACGGAGTCAATTCCAAAGGGTTCTCCAGGTCCTATTTATAAACCAGCCAGGGTTTATTATTCTTGTGATTATCATTGTTATTCCTGGGCTTGGACAAGCACAGGGAAGCGTGGCCCTGTTTGTGTGGATTTGCTGTCCTGGAACATTTCGGGTGTCGTTTGCAAATCCGATCCCAACCAGTGGCAGGAAAACAAGGAAGCACGATCAGGAGCGGAGTCAGGCTGGAGTTTTGTTGCCATTGGCCAGCAGGTTTGGATGGGAGCTCCAGCCAGCCCGAGAGGAAATCTGATCCCGATGAAAGTCTCGCTCCCAGCACCTAAAAAAAGGCCCGGACAGCTCTGTGTGTGCAGGGATTTTTCCTCAAGAAATTCCATGTGTTTTCTGAGGGGAATCCAAGCCTTTTGCTCTCACTCCTGCGACAGGAACAAAACCCAGCTCCTTTTCCTGCTCCTGGCATGGCTCGAGGAGAAATGCTCCAGGCTCTGCTGGATCCCCCGTCCACCTTCCCAGCCTCCCGTTTTTTTCCACGTGGAGTGACCTGAGAGGAACTTCCCTGGAGGTGCTGTTTTCCTGCTTCCCGAGCTCTGGGCAGGCTGGCAGGGGCTCCAGTTAGGCTGGGCCACGGTGTCTGGAGAGAATTCCCAGCCGTGCTGCTCTCCTGTGCACACGGCCCGGAGTGGAGGCTGAATTCCAGTAGCCGTCCTTCAGACCAGGAATCTTTTCCCTTTAAGAGGAATCTGCTTCCAAATCTGTCAAAGCTGCTTCAAGGCGCAGACTGGGGGATCCAACACCCAGGATATGGGACAGAGTTTCCATCCCATTTCATGGAAATTCTGCTCTCCACAACTCCCTGAAGGGAAGCTGTAGCAAGGCAGGGATTGGCCTCTTCTCCCAGGGAACAGGGGCAGGAGGAGAGGGAACAGCCTCAGGCTGGGCCAGGGGAGGCTCAGGTTGGACATCAGCAGGAATTTCCTTATGGAAAGGGTGTCAGGCCTTGGAACTGCTCAGGGAGGTTTGGAGTCCCCATCCCTGGAGGTGTCCAAGGAATTCCTGGACATGGCACTTGGTGCTCTGGACTGGGGACAAGGGAGGGATCAGGCACGGCTTGGACTCGGTGATCCCAGGGGTCTGGGATTCCATCCTGGAATCTTTAAGCTTGGGAAGGACCTGCAACTCCAACCTTCAAATCCCACCATGCCCAGTAAAATATTCCCTGCCTAAGCAGCCCCAGTCCTGGTGCAAAGGCAAATTCACTGGATAAGGAGCAACGTCTTGGCCATAAAGGGGAAGGACTTGGATTTTCCAAGGATTCCATTATTATTTCACTGGAATTTTTGTGGCTTCCACTCGAGATCGTGATCTCCCTGTGCCAGGTGCAACACAAACTTACGGATTTAATAGTCCAGAGAAACTGAGGATGCCATGGAAGTGTCCAAGGCCAGGCTGGACGGGGCTTGGAGCAACCTGGGATAGTGGGAGATGTCCCTGCCCATGGCAGGGGGGTGGAACGGGATGATCCCTATCGTCTTTCCCAACCCAAACCATTCCAGGATTCCATGATAATACAATACCTTATATACAATGGATAGAGAGCCATAGATTCTGTAAATTGCTGGATATAATTCCTGCCCCGAGAGTTTTCCTGGGAGCTCAACCTTCCAAAGGATCAAGGGATTGGAATGCTCGGGATTTTTCTACTTTGATCATTTCTGCTCAGAAAATTCCTGTAATATTGAATTACCCTGAAGAACCAGGGAAATGATCAATGTCTAATTGATAAATCACATCCTGAAGTTTTCCTTTTGCTGCTCTGGTGTGAGGGATTTAACTCCCAATCAGTTCTGTAGCGTTGTCCTGTTATTTCATGACTCTATGGGAATTGTAGTGGAAATCTCGTGGGATGAGTGGCCTGGAAGCCTTTGCTCCCCATGTGCTCATTTCTAAGGCACGGATTCCTCCACAGGGTTTGATTTGGGGCATGACAAGAGATGTAATTTGGCCATAAAACTTTCATCCTACAAAAGAAACGAGATTCCAGTCCCTCTGGAGGCTCCGGCTTCTCCCACGCCACATCAGAGAACTGGAGTTCGGTGAGGAACAAACCCCAAACAAAGCCCTGTTTCAACAAGTCAAAGCAGAACATTTTCATTTCAGGGAGGTTGAAATGTTCCTCCTCCAGTGAATTATGGAGACAAAACAGTGGGAGATTTTTCATTGGAATTCCTCGCTGTTTCTATCCCACAAAAACCATGGCAAAGACTCGATTTTTTTGGGGGATGATCGTGGCTCCGAGCAAAGAGGGGATGGAAATTTCCAAATCTCTGCTGCAGAAGTCACTAAATGACAATAATGTGAAATGATCCATGGGCTGGAACGGCTTCATCCCAAGGGATTCACACCATTCCCGCCGAACAATGGAAGGACCACTTTGTTGCCTTTTCCAACAGAAAGGAGCTGTCTGATGCCACCAGATATCCCAGGAAACGATTGGTAAAGGTGGGAATGGGGCTGGATTGTTGTCCCCCATAAATATTTGTAATCTAAACATGGACGAAAAGTGGGAATGGTTTTAGGCTGAAGGAGGGAGGGTTTAGATGGGAAATAGGGAAGGAATTCTTCCCTGCGAAGTTTTGGATGCCCCTGAATCCCTGGAAGTGTCCAAGGCCAGGTTGGAAGGGGCTTGGAGCACTCTGGGATCGTGGAAGGTGTCCCTGCCCACGGAAAGGAGGTGGGAATGGGATCATCTTTAAAATTCAGAAATCCACTTAAATCAATTCAGAAATCCACTTATAAAAAATAAATTCAGAAACCCAGGTATAAAAAAATCCACTCAAATAAGCTCAGAAATCCACTGAAATCAACTCAGAAATCCACTTAAAACAAAGAAATTCTGGAATCCAGTTATAAAAAATCAACTCGGAAATCCAATTTTAACGACTTCAGAAATCCAATTACAACAAATCCACTCAGCAATCCAGCCCCAGGATTATCCTGGATTCCTTCCGGACTTGTCCCATTCCAAAGCGCCAATGTCCCAATTCCAGTGCTCCGTCCCACAGATCCTTCAAGCTTATCAGGAAGTTTTCCAGCCAAATCCCATCTCTAAAGCAGAAAAACAGGGAATGTCCCCAATCAGTGACAGTCACATAATCCAGGTCTGATTTCCCAGGGAGCTTCCCTGAGGATAATCCATCAAATAACAATTATTAATTTGCCAGGAGGTAAAAGGACTTTGTTAATTAAGGAACCCATCCTGCCTGGCTTCTCCTCCTGCTCCTCCTCATCCATGGCAGTGCCCATTCCACAGATTCCTCTTCCAGGATGGGCCCAGCTCTCTGATTGTCCCAAAAAAGGCTCAAATCCATGGGTTATCCCTGCTAGTTTATGAGGAATTTGCATTCCCTGTCCTCAGAGGAGGTTGTTTATCCGACTGAGGCACAGCAGCCATGGAATGGACATCCCACATGGGGAAAACTGGGAAAATGAATGGAAAATAGGATCATGGAATGGTTTGGGTTGGATGGGACCTTAAAGATGATCCCGTTCCATCCCTGCCATGGGCAGGGACGCTTCCACTATCCCAGACTGCTCCAACCTGGCCTTGGACACTTCCAGGGATGGGGCATCCCAAATTTCTCTGCTCACATCTCTAAGGCAGCTCCAATGATCCAGGATTCCTGAATCCAGAGCCTTGAATTTTTGCATTTCCCTGCTTGCAACAATAATCTCAATTTTTTTCCATCCTTCAGGCTGGTAAGGAGTGGAGGGAACATGGGAAGGGATTATTCCCAAAATCCCGAAGGCAGCGACTCCGAGGTGCTCACGTATGTGAGGAATTCCAAGATGAGACGCCTTGGCTGCGCCTTATTCCCTCATCCAGGTGTAATCCATGAAAATACAGGGGAAAAGGAGTTAAAGCTCAGTGGTGTCCAGAAAGGAGATCTCCAAGCTATTCCCAAATTTCTCCTATCCATAGAAACAGAGAATATTGGGACCCCAGATTCCAGTCTGCGTATCCAAGGGAAACGTGGGAAGAACAAGGAGTCAGTGCTGTTGATGTGGAGCACTAATTCCTGACTCCAGGAGGGGCTAATCGGCTCCTGGCCCCCGGCTATGGAATTTTGTGGAATACTGCAGTGGTTTGGGCCTGGATTTCAATCCCAACTGCCTGGAAAAAGGGAATAAATCCCAACAATCCAATCAAAAGCCTTTTTGTGCTGCACTGCACCGATTTTCTTGATGAACCTGGAGCTCCGGATAACAATTCCACATGAAATAGGGAATGCTGGATAATAAGGAGCAGCCCAGTTCCTCGGGATAACGCCGAGGGCAGCCGCGAGTGAGGAAAACATCCTGATCGTGTTTCTCCTCTGACTTTTCCAGAGCAGCTCCTGCCAAAGGAGAGAGAAAAAACAAGGGAAAAAAAATAAAAGAGGAGGGGAGGGAAAAATTAAGAAGCGGGATCTTTGGAATTGTTCTACGCGGGGGAACTCAAGGAAAATTGTTTTCCCACATGGACAAAGGTGGTCCTACACGGATGGGTCAGATCCAAGCTTTTCTGGAGTCCGTGGAGAGATTCCCTTTGACTTTGGAGGCTCTGGATCAGACCCAGCATTCCCATGAGGATGGCTAAGCCAGGCCTGGCTCCTGGGATTCCTTTAGGCCGGACAGAGCCAAGGAAAACCGGCTCCGCTCAAGAGCAGTTTTGTCTCCATGAGGCCGCTGGAAGCAACACCTGGAATGCTGTCCTGGAGCCCCAGGCTCTCTGCCGTGGCGTGATCCCGTGGGAGATCATTTCTGGAGACCAGGATCCACACGGATGCTTTGGAATTCGGTGCCACATCCCCTCAGCTGAGTGTCTGTCCCAGCAGGAGCTGCCCAGGCACGTTCAGGATGGATTCCCATGGTTATTCCTACAGGACCGGCAGAAAGAACGGGAAGTTTGCAACCAATCCCACTCCAGGGAGTTATTCCCCAAAACACGGCCATGTCCCATCCCTAGAAGTATCCAAGGGATGTTGGGCAGGGCTTGGAGCAGCCTGGGATAGTGGGAGGTGTCCCTGCCCGTGGCGGGGGGTGGGAGTGGGATGATCCTTAAGATCCCTTCCAACCCAATCCATCCTGGGATTCAAGGCTGCCTGGACATCCCCAAGTTCAGCTTTTCCCAATCCGTGGATCCTCAGCCCACCAGGCCATTGGCTGTTGCTCCAGGGGAAAGTCGGGATGTGGGAATTCAGCCCTGCTCCCTCTTCCCGGCTAAATTATCACCAAAGCTGCTCCCAGAAATCCCCTCCTGCGGAGACTTCCCCGTTCCAAAGCTTGGGATGGATCCCAGCCATCAGTTGGGAGCTGTGGCACCGGCCTGGCTTTCCAGAGCCTGGAAAACCCAACTTTCCAGACTTTTAGAGGGAAAAAAGGAACTTCCTGGCAGCTCCCAAACGCAGACCCCGTGTTTGGAGGTTGCTGAAATCGTCTCAACCCTTGGGAAGTTTCCTCTCCTTTTCCTTAATTTCTCACCAGGGTAGGGAATTCTTCCCTCCCTCTCTGCCAAGGCTACTTAGAACTGATCCAAGCTGAGATTTTTTCCGATATTCATTAAAATATTTACTATTTATTTACTTAGATTTAATTTATTATTTTTATTCATTCAAATACTAATTATTTCTTTAATTAGATTTAATTTATTCTTTATATCCACTCAAATCTTTCCTATTTCTTGAATTCTATTTTGTTTCTTTAGTTACATTCCTTAAAATGTTTCCTGGACAGGAGAGAAATGAGATTTTTCCTCCCACGCAGGGGAGCTTTATTCCCTGGAAATTGTGGGATCCCGTTCCTAGCTCATTTAAATAAATTAATTTAAATCCCTTTTTCTGTAGGAACCGAAATTTGCCCACGAGACCGTTTGAGATCAATTGAGAATTTTCCTTCTGGCAGCACATTCCGGATCAGACTTCTCCTGGATTTAGGAAAAATGGTTTTAAGTGGAAGAGTCCCCGGGTTGGAATATTCCATGACCCTTTTTTTTTACACAAATCCCACATCCCAAAGCGTTTTTACCACCCCAGGGAATGTTCGGAGCATCCCACCGGGGTTTAAACCTTCAGACATCAAAACCTTTCATTCCCCAGCCTTTTTCTCCGGCGTGAAACGTCTCCCTCAGCCCGGAAACGGGAGAACTGCAGGAATATTTGTGAGGGATAAATAGCTTCGGTGCTTTTCCGTCGTGCTTGGGGAATGACGTTTTCGTGGCGCTCAATGTGGGGATAATGATGATGGCTTAACCGAAGGGTTAATCGTTAAATGCTTGGGGAATATATTTGCGCTTAAGATAAGAAATTGCGTACTCTGGCAAGGACACGTTGCTCGCTCGACCAGCAAACGTTGTGGTAACCGAAGCAAGACCGCAGGTGCAAGAACCACTGAGAAGAGGGAAACAGCCATAACGAAGTTCCTGATCCAGGACTTCGAAACTCACTGAGGCCAGCTTTGAGGAGCGGACTGAGGCCGGGGGATCAAGGCGCGTGCGTGGACGAAAGAGGTGAAGAGCTCAGCCTCGATGAAGACGTCTGCCTTCATCCCTCGACCACTCCTCACGCCCACCAGGAGGCATCCAAGAATCCACTGCGCGGGCGCAATGAAGATGCGAGCTAATTATAATGCGACGCGGGGATAGCTAATGAATATAGTATAGGCACGTTGGGAAATCTAATGAATATGTAACACTTCCAGGGATAAACAAGGAAGTAAGAGCTGCAGTGGGTGGGCATATCTTTGAGGGAAGACCCTCTATGCCCCCAGCGCTGAATAAAGCGTCACGACTGCGTAACCCTCGGGTTCTGGAGTCGTGATGCCGCCAGTCACGCTCGGGAAGTCAATGTTGGGGTTGTTTTCAGTCTGTGCTGCAGCCAGGAACACGGGATAGGACAGATTAACGGGATCGGGGGCAGCCGGTTCTTGGCTGTTCCGTCCAGCCCAGGAAGGGAGAGTTCGGGCTTATCCCGGTCCTCCTCAGCATTCCTGAAGGGATTTTTTAAGGAGTCACCGATGCTCTCCGTTTGTAGCAGAAGCTGCCGGTCCCGGACTCCCAATTTAGGGGCACTTTGGCATCCCTGTGTTTGCCAGAGGTTCCAAACAGCCACTGCGGAAAGGGAGGGTTGGGGAGATGGAAAACATTCAGAATTCCAGGATTTAAGGAGAGAGAGGGGGTTTTTATGTGGGAAGAGAAGGAGAGGACAGGGGGAACGGATTTAAACCAAAAAAGGGGGAATTTAGATGGGATGTTGGGAAGAAATTCTTTCCTGTGAGGGTGGAGAGGGGCTGGGATGGAATTCCCAGAGAAGCTGTGGCTGCCCCTGGATTCCTGGAAGTGTCCAAGGCCAGGTTGGAGCACCCTGGGATAGTGGAGGGTGTCCCTGCCCATCCACGGGGTGGGAATGGATGATCCTTAAGGTCCCTTCCAATCCAAACCATTCCAGGATTCCCAGAATAGATGGAATTTTACCCACAGGAAGGTCAGATCCCAGGACCCACTTCCAAAGGGTTTTGATGTCACCACCTCCACCCTTGGTGCCGCTGGTGGAGCTGCACAAGGCAAGGGCTGGGAATATTTTCCTCTCCATATTCCAAGCTTCTCCCTATGGATTCTTCATTTCAGCTCCAAATTCCCAATGTTTGTGACACCAGGAATAATGTAAAAGTACTTTCCAAGCTTTTTTATAGGGAAAAAAAAGAGCAAGCCCAAAGCAAACCCCCGATTTCGTGTGTGTGTGAGGTTTGGGAATGAAGGGAGGGAAGAGGGACAGTTATCCCCACTCTGTTTTTTCAGAAGCGGGAATAACTTGCTGGGATCATCCAGGAAATGGGAAGGAGTGGGAAAGGTTGGAACATCTGTTGCCGTCAATTTGGGGGGGTGGAAAAGTAGAAAAAAAGAAAGGAAACCAGAACTTCTCCCTTGGCATCCTGGGGTGGTTTGAGGGTATTTTCCCTTGGCTGATCCCTGCAGGAATTTTTGGCTGAGTCGGATGGCTGAGGGAAGGAACAGCCAGCTGGGAGAGCGGGGAATTGCACCTGGAATTGCGGTGTCAGCACGTGAGGGAGGGATGTGGCTGGAAAATGAGACGGCTCCTTCTGATCCCTGGAGATAAATGAGCTGTCCTGAGCCTGGAGCAGGGAATCCCGGAATGGGTTGGATTGAAAGGGTCTTAAGGATCATCCCATTCCAGCTCTGCCAGACAGGGACACCTCCCATCATCCCAGTTTGGAATTATTTGGAATCTGCCTTTCCCTAATCCCACCTCTCTTGCTTAAGTCCTCATGATGAGGATCCCGTCTTTATTCCAATTAACAGCTCCCGTTCCTCTCAGTCCTCGATCTCCCAAATAATCAGGATCTGCTCATTCCAAGCCCGTGGGCAGGGACACTTTCCATTATTCCAGGATGCTCCAAGCCCCGTCCAACCTGGCCTTGGACACTTCCAGGGATGGGGGATCCAAGGAGAGCCATCACAACCTTCCACACAATTCCAGAGCCTAGCTGGAAACCTTCCCATGAGGAATTTCCTACTCCTCTTTCCTTCTTCCTGCAATCTCCCCCTCTTTTCCTGGGATTTGGACATCCTTGTGGCTTCCGTTGGGAAACATTTGCTTCCCAACACAGGAGGAACCTCTGGAGTTCCCAGAAATGTCAACAGCTCATCACAAGTATTTTTTAATATTAATTTTATTTTCCTGATCCTTTCCCTGGCACATTCCTGGCGTTGGGGGTTTTCCCTTCAATGAGCAAAATCCCAAAAAAAAAAAAAAAAGGGAAAGAAAAGAGTTGGGGCCAAGTGTTGCAATGCAAAGGTCAAGTGCATGGAAGTGTGAAAATTCCCGAAGGAGCCAAGGTGCTGCTGGGCCGCGGCAGCTCCGGGAGCCAAACTGGATCCGAGCACACGGAGCTGGCGTCATCCACGGACACTCGGAATTTGGGAGGGCCGGGATGAGCTCAGGGAATGAGCTGTGGTTGTTTCCCAGCCTGAGATTTAGGAGGCTGTGCCAGAGCCTCTGCTCCGAGCTCCTCCTTCCAGAGGCTTGGAAAATTGGTGTCGCTCCCAAGGTTTAGGGTTGGAGCAGGGAATTAATGCTGCAGCTGAGGAGCTTTTTATTCCCCCCCAAAAAAATGTTTTCTGGGAGAAGACAGAATTAGTTTGCATCCCAAACTAACGTTAATTCTTTCCTGGGAGTAGAAAAGGCAAAAATTCTGGAAAATGAAAATGATTTCTAATTCTTGTCTTTCTTTTTTTGGTTTAAATTCCAAATCATTTGATCCTCAGTAATATTCCGGGAAGGAGCCAAGTTCCAAAGAGCTCCCAGATAATCCACAAGGCTTTGCTTTGCCAAAGTCCCTCCTCCCTGCCCTCTCACCATCCTGAATTTGTTTGCAAACTGTCAGTGAGTTGGAAAAAAAGAGATTCCAAGAAGTGCTCTGATCTTTGTTCCTCAAATTCCTGGAATAAATCTGCCTGGATCCTCTGGATCAAGGCCGGATCCATCCCTTGGAGATGCTTTTGTAACAAGGGGGGATTTTAGGGCCAAAATCTGCAGCTATTTTGTTTTGCTGTCCAGAAATTCACCCTATGGATGATTTTCCCTGAATAAAGAAGATTTTTCACAATTCCTTAATAATTCCCCATGTTTCCCTATCAGTTTCAATTGATCAAATATTGATAGATTAACAAATATTCCTCCTTTTGCCTTTTCCCAGCTTTCCTTCCACAGGTTTCTTTTGCTGGCGCTGGAGGAGAAAAAAAAAATGGAGAAAGGAGAAAAAAAATGGGAAAGAAAACTCCATTTGTTCTCCAGACCAAAAGGAGAAACAAGGATATGAATCCAAAGCACTGAAATGCTCCCTTTGGAAAGAACGATTCCATTTTTTAAGCTGTTTGTAAGGAAAAACTCCACATTAATTCTGGGGAATGATGATCGTGCCCAATCCCAGCCTAATCCCAGGAGGTTCAAAACCTCGGGAAATCACAAAAACACGATTTCTCCATCAGATCCAAGCCGTGGCGTTAATATTCCCTGGAATTATCGTTTGCAACCTGCTCTCTCCCTGCTCCAGTTCGGCCCTTTGCCCACTCCATTTATTCTCGAATTTCTGCCTCCAGCACCTGTTCTCCATTAAAAGCCTCTCCAAACAAACATTCCCGGAGCAGACACGAGGAAAACTCGGAGCTGAGCGTTCTGCTCCATTAACTTTCCCGACGTGATGATGCCCTTTGTGTTTGAACTCTGCTTTTAATGGCCTGTTAAGGATGGAGCAACTTGGGAGTCGGATCACCCTGGAATTTCAAAAACAAGGACTTAAAAAAAATCTCTTTTTTTCTCCTTTCCAGCTGCAAACTCGAGGCTGTGGAGTTCCACCCTTGGAAATGCTTGGAGGGGGTTTTAATTGATGGTTTTTACTCTCAGGGCACTTTGAGAGCGATTTTCCACTAGGGAAAAAAAAAATAGAAGGAGGAAAATGTGGAAAAAACGCTGGGAGAGGGCATAAAACTCCCTCAGCTGTGAAGGGGGAATCGGGGTGGTTCCATTGAATCCCTAAAAACAGGAGCTGGATTTGGGGGATGCAGCTCAGGCTCTAAATTTACTCTTTAATTAATTAATTTGGGATCCAAATGGATGCAGGAAAAGAATCCTCAGCACATCCATGGGACAGCAGATCTCAGAGTTTGGAATCCAATTCCATTCAGCAGCTGATCCATGGGAAGGAAATGTGGGATCCCCAAAAAAACGTCACCTGGGCCACTGCGCTGGGGGCTCTGGCAGTGCCGTGGAATTCAGGGATGGGAATTGTCCCAAATTCAGGCAGGTAAAGTGGAGAAGTATCTCCTGTGGGATGCTGCAGGATCTCTGGGAATTGTTAATCCAGGAAGGATTGCCTGGGTTCTGCGGGACTCAGTTTGCAGATTCCAACTCGGTTTTTATGGGAATATACACAAATGCCTTTGTCCTGGCGTCGTTCCCAGCCTGGAGCTCAACCCTCATCCCTGGAAGTGTCCAGGTTGGACAGGGCTTGGAGCAGCCTGGGATAGTGGAAGGAATCCCTCAGATGTCGGAATTCGATGATCTTTAAGCTCCCTTCCAACCCAAACAATTCTGGGAATCTCTGGCTCGTGAGGGGCTGTTGGGAGATGGAGCCACCAACGTGGAAATGCATCCTTGGAAGCCTCGGAGCTCCTCCAGCCCAGGAGCTGCACGTGATCCTTGGAATCCATGGATACGGAGACAGGACCATGAGGTTCTAAAGTCGGGCACGGCAGGAGCTGAACCTGCCGGGGCTTTTTTTGGATACTGGGGATGGGACTCTCCCACCTGGACATTTATTTGGGAAACCAGGAAAAAGGGATTGTCCGTAGGAGCTAAAAACTAAACCAGAAATTCCCGTTTGGATTTATCCCACTGGGGCCCTGCCCGAGAGGGGCTTCCAGAGGGGTTTTTTGGGGATTTCTTGGTTAAAAAGAAGCCCAGAGGTAAAACGGGATTGCAAAAATTCCCTCCAAGCCTGGAATATTTATCCCGCCTTGCGGACACTCTGTGCTCGTCCGTCTGGCCACGTCCCCGCAGGCTTTTCCTTTTTTATCCCATTGTTTGCTGCTCCTTTTGCTTCTGGAGGGATTTGTGGGAAGCTGTGCCCTGCGGAGAGGAGGGACAGGGAAAAGGATCCTTTGTTTGTCCAGGGAAGTTGGGATGGGACGAGCAACGATTCCCAGCCCAACCGGAGCCAACCTGGCCCTGCTGGTGGCACTGGGGACAGGCTGGAAAAGCATTTTTGGGATCTCCGGGAGCTGTTTTCCTTGGCTGTGCTGCCCTGGCTCCAGACACTTCCCGTCTTCCCGAGGTTTTGGTCATTTATGGATTCTCTGCGTCGGAATTGAGGCTCGTCCAGGGAACTGGGGCTTGCTGGAGTCAGCAAAAGGGAAGGGAAGGGAGGAAAAACCAACCTGGAGGTCCCCGCTCTGCAATCCAGCTCCTGGGAAAATTCCAGAGCCCTGTTATCCCAGAGCAGTTGCTGGGATAGGTGGGATTTTATGGAATACAGGAAGTTCATCTCAAGGAGAGATGGACAGAGCTGCATAAGGAACTTCAGGGAATTCCAGGAATTTCTCTGTTTAATGAAACTGGGAATCGAGTTCAAATCGCCGATTCCTGAAGAAGTCGTTTGGAGTTGTTTTATGAGCAGTGGAGGGAAAAACAGGGATTCTAAGGGGTGATTGGTCCCATCCTGAGTAAAAACCATGGAACATGGAACAAGTCAGCTGAGAAAAATTAATCCCGGAATCAGTGCTGGGAAAAAACCCCCTGCGGATTCCTTAGGAGGAAATTCAGGATTAAAAGCAGGGGGATTTTTGGCAACAAAGTTAAAAAAAAAATTAATAAAAATTCCACTGTCAGAGGAAACTGTTGGAAAGAAAAATATTTCAGGGAGATGCAGATGGATAATTAATTGATTGATTGATTGATTAATTAATTATTTAATTAAAAAGAGCTTCCCGAGGGATGGATAAATACAGACGTAGCCCTTGGGGGCATGGGATTTTTAATTAAGCGTTAATGAAGTGATCGATGGATTTATTTGTTTATTTCCTTGTGAATAGCACTGGAAAAATATTGAAATATTCGCTTTCCTTTGGAGAAAAAATTCCCAAACTTCACTCTTTGCTCGGATCCAGGCTGGGCTGGGGTAAAGGAGAAGGCAATGAAATTCCAGCCGATATTCCTGGCTCCATCTTCATGCGGGAGTGGTGTGGCAATGGGAGTTCCTGCTGGAATGTGCTGTGTAATCCCGGTGGGAATTCAAATAGGCTCCGGAATCCTCAAATAACCAAAGCTGGATCCTCGGGAATCCGAGAGCCGGGAGCAGTCCAGAGCCTGCCGGGCCTTTGGCAGCTGAACCACGGCAGGTGGGAAACCACCTGGAAAATTCCCTACGGAGTTTCCCAAAGAGCCGGAGGCTGCTGCTGGGAAAAGATCTTTGGGAAATTCGGTTTCTCTCCCGGACACAGCTTTTTTAAAGGAAAATTCTCTGGATATGAGGGAGTTTGGAATTTGGGGAAGTTCAGGGAAGTTCAGGGAAGTTCAGGGAAGAGAAAGAAAGGAAAGGAAAGGAAAGGAAAGGAAAGGAAAGGAAAGGAAAGGAAAGGAAAGGAAAGGGAAGGAAAGGGAAGGAAAGGGAAGGGAAAGGGAAGGGAAAGGGAAGGGAAAGGAAAGGGAAAGGAAAGGATATTTGTTATTTATTCTGATTTGCTCTCCCTGCTGATTTCCCCTTCTGGTTATTCCCCGGCACATTCCAGGACAGTTTGTGTATCCATGGAATTTGACAGTTGGAGTTCTCTTGTCCGTCCTCTGTGGGAATGACTTGACCTGCTCAGTCATTCCCGTCCATTTGTATCCTGGAATTCCCATGCTCCACTGCTCTTCCCTCCATTAAACTCCGAATTTCCCTGTGTTCACAACCCCTCCTGCTCCTGGACAGTTGCATATCCAGGTTCTTAGGCATTCCCTGAAAAACTGTACCAGCTCCTGGCCTCTCCTTTTTCCAGCCCTGGAGGATTTTTTTTCCCCCCCTACTTTTTCAGTTATTATTCCCCAGAAAAGGAGCTCTCTTAATCCACGTGATTTTCCACCCTTCTCAACTTTCCTTGGCCTCTGCTGAGGCTTTTCCCAGGATTTCTTTCCCTTTTCCCCTTCCCTCACACAGACACAGAAACAACGAGGACACAAAGACGTGGAAAATCCCATTTTTTGCTGCAAAAACTCCAGGACCGAGCAGTGTTTATTAGAACAACTTCCAATTTTCCTTTGGGGAAGACTTTTCCTTGTTTCCTAGGGAAATTATTGGAATGGGAAGGAATCCTTGTGGGGAAAACACTGATTTTAGCAAATATTGCATTAATTTGGGATTTTTTGCTCATATATCCTTAATTTTCCATCATCCAAAGCAGAGCAAAAAACTTCAGCAAGGTTTTTGTTTGTTGCTAATTTCTGGGCATTCCACAGTTTTTCCCTAAGGATGACGGATATTCCTTGCACACTTGGGATTTATATTGGTATCCCATAAACACAGGGAAAAGGTGGAGTTTGGGAAGGAAAAAGGGATCAATCATTTTTTCATTGATTTAATCACAAAAAAATTTCCCCCCTTTTCCTCGGTTTTGTATTCCTGTTTACATCTTGCCTCCTAAAGAAATTCCCAGAGATCCATAGCCCACATTCCGGTTTCTTCCGTTGGATCTCCACAGGATCCACCCTCTTCCCATGGAGGAACAAGGCAAACCAAACAAAAATATCCAAATATCTTTGGGATTCAGGCCCATTTTGGAGCTCTGGAATGGGAATCTGGGCTGAAAAACGAGGAGAAATTCCAGCACATCGAAATCTGAAGCCGGCATCTGGAATTCCCGGCGTTTATCTTGTCCTGGAAGATAAAGATACTTTTAGGAATTAGAGGAAGAAATAAGGAACAAAAAATTCCACCAAGAATCACCCTCAGCAGCGAGAGCTGCCAAAACACAGGGAATCATCCCAATCCCACAGTCCCGTGCTCAGTGATGGACAAAAAACATGGGAAGCGATCCGTAACACCTGGAGCCAATCCAGGTAAGAAAATTCCAATATAAAACAGTCCCAATTCCCTCAGGAAATCGGGAGAAGAGGAAAGGCCCAGTTTCATCCTGACGTGGGGATTCCGCTTTGTCTCCCCTCCATCCCGTGGGAATGGCCAAGATGGAGCCGCTCCCGGATTTTTGGGCCCAGCTCCAGAGTCCCACTGAGTACAGATCCTGTGGCAAAGGATCATCGCTCCTTCCAGGGCGGGCATTCCGTTTGCCTTTCCCCGAACATTCCAACAGCCCCACGGCAGGGGTGGAAGTGCCAGCACTGGATGACGCCATCAAGGCTCATCAGCAAATCCCAGGAACGTTGGTTTTCTGGGAATCGCAAGTTCCCAGCCCCCTTTCCAAACCCATCAGAAGGAAAGACCCTCTGAGCTGCACTTCCCAATCCTGTTCCAGCCTTCCATGCTCACTTGTCTTCTCCAGTGGCTGGCATTGGGTGAGGTGACTTTTCCCATTGGAATGGGAATTTCCCATGGCAGTGGGTTTGGATTAAGGATTTAAAAGGTCTCTAAACAACAAGCAAGGATCACGGATTGGGATTACACCAAGGCTCCTGATCTTTGCTATCAAAAACTAGGAACCAGATGGAAAAATCCAAGTTTAAAGATAAACCTCTTAAGGAAAAAAAACGGATTCTAATAGGAAAAAAAATGGAAATAAAGGGAAAAAAACCCGAACCAAATCCAATTTTTTTTTTTAGCTTGTTTATATTTTGTTAAGTTATATCTTGGAACAAAATTCCCGAAAAACCTGGATGTGACTCCTACTTAACCCAGAATCGAAAGTCACCACAGCACAGCCAGGTCAGCTCCAAAACCAAACCAAAGCCGGGCCTAAAAATAAACCAGAGCCGAGGGAAAAGACTAAAAACAAACAAAGGAAACCCAAACCATCCAGACCGAATCTGAGAGCAGCTTTTCCCGGGATATCAGAATAGATGGATTGGTCAACTCCTTCCCCACGAGCTGAGCAGGCAGAAAAACCAGGGAATGCCGGATCAAGGCAGTGGGCACCTTTTCCAGTAAAACAGGGATAAACCCTGCCCAGGAAATCTTGGAAGCAAAGCCCAGCTCCTTTGGGAGGGTGGTACAGAGACGCCCTCGGTGGGGCTGTGGTTGGACAAAGCTCCGGCCTTTTCCTGGAAAACCAGTTCATTGTCAGGAGACGGTGGCAGCCGGATTTATGGAAAACCACTAATTGTCCTCCCAGTGGTGTAAACATTCCCAATCCCTTCTTATCTCTTTTCCTTCTATTTTTTTCCCCCTCTCTCGTCAGCTCAATCCTATTTCCTTGCTTTTTTTAGAAGTTTGGGAGCAGGGATTTGTAAATGCACGTGGAAAATATTTATCCGTGGAAGTTTCCAGTCACTCCTAAAGGAACGAGGACTCGGAAATCCAGGAGGAAGGCAGAGGAGACTCACCTGGGCTCAGTTAGCCATGATGTGTTTCACAAAAGCTGGAAAAAAGAGGGAAAGAAGGATCAGTTATCCTATGAAAAACAGAATTAACCTTCCATAGATGGGGCTTATCAGAAGAATTACAGACTCCGAATTGGGCTAAAAGTTGGAAAATTTGCTCCAGGTTTTCCATGGATTTAAACTTTCTTGGGAATATCTCAGTAGAGCCTTCAGGGGTCCCACCCACCTTCGTAGTTGATGCAGCCGTTGGCATCTTCCTGCCCAGCCATCAATTTATCCACTTCCTCCTCAGTCAGCCTCTCCCCTGCATGGAAAACAAAAGTCCCTGGATCAAAATCCCGGATTTGGGAATTTAGGAAGCTCCTAAAGAACACAAACGGGAGCGAGAGAGAAGAGGGGGAGGTTTTCTCCTGAGGGGAATTTGGGGTGCTGACCATGGGGAAAACTCCTTTTTGGAGTTGCAAACTTGATCCAAATATTAAACTTGATCCGAATCCGGATCCAAATTTGAGAGCAAATTTTATCCAAAATCCAGAAAGACAGGAAAAAATATGGAAACCCACAGGATATTATGGGCACAACTAATTTTCCTAAGAATAAGCTTGGTCTAAGTGCCAGATCTTGAAGATTTGGGTCAGTTTTAACCAAGTCCTGACAAAAACTCCCAGCGAAAACTCAGTCCCCCTCTGAATTTGCGGTTCTGGAAGATTCCAAGGTCAAATTTGGGATCTTTGATAGGGATCAGTGATGGATTTAATGAAATTTAATTTTATTATTTCAATATTTGGCGCCTGTTGGTTTGTAAGGCTTCGTTTTGGTGAAGCAGAACTGAGACAAACCGAGGGAATAGCTGGGATTGGCAATGTTGGGATGATTTATGGTGGCGGGAATTTAATATTTACAGGAGAATTAAAACCTGATGGGAAAAGAGGGAGGGAGAGAGAAAGGGAGGGATGGAAATTCCCAAGGGAAGGTTTTCCTCACCCAGCGTGGCCAGGACGTGGCGGAGCTCGGCTCCCATGACCGTCCCGTTCCCCTCCTTGTCGAACACCCGGAGCCCTTCCACGAAATCCTCGTAGGTTCCGGTGTCCTTGGTCTTGGCGATGTGCTGGAGCATGGGCAGGAAGGTCTCAAAGTCGATCATCTTGGAGTTCATCTCTGGAAAACGTGGGGGAAATGGAGCTTTGGGGGGATTCTGGGAGAGTTGGGAATAACTGTTGGACATCCACCATGAGGGAAGAGCTGTGGTGATGAATTCCAGGTAAAGGGAGAGAAGAGCATGGATATGGAAGGTTTGTTGGATTCTGGGAGAGTTGGGAATTAACCATGGGAAATCCCCCATGGGGTGGAAGACCTGGGGGGAAAAAAGGTGGATAAAAGGGAGAGAAGAGCACGGAAATGGAAGTTTAGGTGGATTCTGGGAGAGCTGGGAATTAACCATGGGATATCCACCGTGAGGGCAGAACTGTGGTGATAAATTCCAGGTAAAGGGAGAAAAGAGTGTGGAAATGGAAGGTCTGTTGGATTCTGGGAGAGTTGGGAATAACTGTCAGACATCCACCATGAGGAAAGAGCCGTGGTGATGAATTCCAGGTAAAGGGAGAGAAGAGCGTGGAAATGGAAGGTTTGTTGGATTCTGGGAGAGTTGGGAATAACCGTGGGACATCCACCATGGGGGTAAGAAGCTCTGTGGTGATAAATGTCAGATAAAGGGAGAGAAGAGCACGGAAATGGGAGTTTGGGAGGATTCTGGGAGAGTTGGGAATAACTGTCAGACATCCACCATGAGGAAAGAGCCGTGGTGATGAATTCCAGGTAAAGGGAGAGAAGAGCGTGGAAATGGAAGTTTGGGAGGATTCTGGGAGAGTTGGGAATTAACCATGGGATATCCACCATGGGGTGGAAGATCTGTGGTGATAAATGTTGGATAAAAGGGAGAGAAGAGCACGGAAATGGAAGTTTTGTTGGATTCTGGGAGAACTGAGGGATTAACCATGGGATATCCACCATGAGGGCAGAAATATGGGGATAGGTGTTGGATAAAAGGGAGAGAAGAGCATGGAAATATGGAATACGGCAGGATATCGCTGCAATCATTACAGACCTTCCCACCCACCTTTGTCCTTACATTCAGGTTATCCCTTTGTTTCTCTGGATGTGTTGGGAATACCTGGGGGTTTTTTTTAGGAAAAACACATAAATTTTTTGCTTTTTAAAATTGCTTTTATGGAGGAATTCGTCATTTTAAAACACGTTGATGCCCAGGGCCATTAAGTTAATTAATTCCCCTCAATCTGGGACAATTTTCTTGACTGCCAGACCAGTTTTTCCTCCTTTTCAGAGGCTGCTCCATACCCTGAGCTGCTCCTCAGTCAGAAGATTGGAGAGCTCACCTTCTCCAGGGATAAATCTGGGAGTGCCCTTTCCCGAAACACACGGAGGAGGCCACCAACCTTCAGGTTTGGGTCTGCCAAGCAGTTTCATGACCTCGGCCTGTGTCGGGTTCTGCCCCAAAGCTCTCAGGACGTCTCCACATTGGGCGTAGGTGATTTTCATCTCCGACTTGGGGGTCCGGTCGAAGAGGGAAAACGCTTCCTTAAATTCTGGAAGGGAAAAAGGTCGGGAGAAATTCATTCCGAGCTCCCTCGGATAAAGATAAATCCAACCCAAACCTTTCCCTCGCTAACTCTGCCCGACCCTTTCATTTTGTGGTTTGGGAAAAATTTGGATGAGCTTTGTTATCGCCGATGTTTGTGTTCCTCCTTCCCTGCGTTTTCCGGTTCCATCGGGGAATGGAATCGGAGAGGTCAAATGCTTCTCCCGTGGTATTTCCGTCTCAGTGAACATCGGGAAGAGTGGAAAACAGGAGAAATGGTTGGCCTTGGGAGCTTTCCAGCTCCTCCGGAGCACTCAGGAAAGCCCAGAATTCAACAGCAGCTCTGCTGATGGGGAAACCGGATCTTGGATTAAACACTGGATACTTCGAGAGCGCTGACCCAGCTCCCGGAGCTCCAGGAGCAGCTCTACGAGCTGGAAATGAGACACGCCAGGAAAAAATACTGGGATTATCACCCAACAAGCAGTTTATTGGTGGGGGAGGGTGAAGGTGTGTGGAAAACCTTATCCCAGAATTCCAGAATGGGTCCAGGCTGGAAGGGAGCACAGTGGGCACCTGGTGCCACCTCCCTGCTCCAGCAGGGCCATCCCAGAGCACAGGGCACGGGGTTACATCGTGACAGCTCTGGAGTATCCCCGGTGAGGGAGACTCCAGCCCCTCTCTGGGCTCTGCTCAGGGCTGGGCACTGCCCAGGGCAGAAGTTCTGCCTCCTGTCCAGGTGGAACTCCCGGGGCTCAGCCCCTGCCCGTGGCTCTGGTGCCACTGCTGGGCCCCCGGAGCGGAGCCCGGGCCCTGCTCTGACCCTCCCTGCAGCCAGGGACACCCAGGGCTGAGGGCCCCTCTCAGCTGGGGCTCCTCTCCAGGCTGAGCAGCCCCAGCTCCCTCAGCCTTCCCTGGGCACGGAGATGCTCCAGGCCCTTCCTCAGCTCCGCAGCCTCCGCTGGCCCCGCTCCAGGAGCTCCCTGGCCCTGCTGTGCTGAGGATCCAGAGCTGGACACGGCACTGCAGAGGTGCCTCCCACGGCGGGATCCGGAGTACAGGGTTTGCTGTTCCCTCAGGAAGTGGGAACAGGCTGGATCTGCAGTCATTCCCTCCAGAGGTTTCCCTTCTCCCTAAATCGAGTCCCTCACTGCTGTGAGCAGCAGGATCCTGCTAAGAGCATTCCCACGGGAGAGGTTCTCCTTTCCACCACTAATTTCACATGGATGTGGTGCCTGGGGACATTGGATAGTGTTGGGCTTGGCAGTGCTGGGATAAAGGTTGGGATCAATGGTCTTAAAGATCTTTTCCAAACGGAATGATCCTGTGATTTTAATGGAGTCAGTGCAGGATCCAGCACAGGCTCCCTCAGACACTCCAGTTCCTCGGGCTCTCCTTTCCCTGCTGGAATTGCAGAGTCAGAGGAGCATCCCAGGGAACAAGAGGCAGTAACAATTTGTTGTCCTTTACTGTTATCCTTTAACTTCATCCTTCATCCTTTAATTTAATCCTTTATCCTTTAACTTTATCCTTTAACTTTATCCTTAATTCTTTAACTTGACTGTTATCCCTGACTTCCCAGCGCACCATCCACAAGTGATCACAAAAATCCCTTCGGCTTTAAATCTCTGAATCCCTGGATCTGCCCCTTGTCCTGCTGTTATTTTGCCACCCATATTTCCCTCCCACTTCTCCAAACTCCGGGAGATTATCCACTTTTCCCTAAATCCCGACATGTTCAACCATTCAGCCACGCACTCTGCACCCCAGATTCTCCCCGTCTTCCCCAATTCCTTCTGTCCATTCCTCCTCCCTCTTTTTTCTTTCTCTTCCTTTGCTTCTTTCCCTCTGTCCTTCCTTCTTTGAGTTTTGCTGGGTTTTCCTCTCCTCCTTTCTCCCTCCCTTCCCGTTTTGATCGTTCCGTTCCGATTTTCCTCATTTCCTTCTTCCTCCAACACTTCCAAACAGCGCCGAACCTTCTCATTTGGGGCTAATTAAGGTTCCCTCGTTTTCTTCTTTCCGCTCTCCTCTTCCCTCCTGTCCCTGCCTCTCTCTCCTGGATTTTCCCTCCTGTCCCTGGGCTATCCTCGATCCCTTTCCAGCCCCTCATTCCAGCAGAGGGCAATCGTGGATTTTCCTGGGCTCCTTGCTGACAGTGGAAGGGGGCAGAGACCCCTTCCCAGCTCCTTTCCCGGGGGTCTCACGGCCGAGGTGGAAGAGGAATAATGGGAACTATTCCCGCCTCCCTGAGCTCCTCATCCACCACCACTCTCCTACTCCCTGCGACCAAGTGCTGAGCACGGTCTCCTGAAGATTCCCAATCCAGCAAAATTCCTGACAGCTCAGGTTTCCAAAGGTTTTTTTTTTTTTTTTTTTCCCCTTCTATTTTAATCTTTTCATTTGCATCTGCTGACTCCATGAAATTCCCATCCAAGCACCAAAACCACCTCGGTGTCCTTTGCCCTCCCTCTGGCCAGGAGCCCTGTGGCAGGAGCAATGGATATTTTCAGATTCCTAATTACTGCCTCTCTGCCCATCTGGCACAGCTCCTGTTCCCCCCTTTCCAGCAATTTTGGGATCTGAGGAGGCCCAAATCCAGGATTATAAACAGACTTTGCCACAAGGGATGGGTTTCACTCCTGGCTGAGGAGCAGGACACGCAGAGACGGGGGTGTTCCACAAAGCTGCACCCCAAACCATCGATTCCTCTCCTGGAGCAACATTTTGGGGACCAATGCGTCCAGGAATCATTTCAGGGAATTCTTTGTTCCACACAATCTTTTCCTTAGAAAAAGAAGGAATTTGGGGCTTTCTAAAAGCCCTTGGGATGCTGCAGCTTCTGTTCCTCCTCCGCCGCCTCAATCCAGAATCAGCTGCCAGAACCCCAGTCCCTGGTGATAGACCAGGAATACCCAACCCAGAGGATGGAATTCCTGCTGCTTTGGGATCAGCTGGCAAATTGGGAAGCATCCAGTCTTCCTGGGACACCTGGATCCCCCACGGGTCAGCAGGGAGGGACCACGGGAGGGGATAATTAAACATCTCTCCCCTCTGATTGACTGATTGATTGATTGATTTTTCCCTGTTCCAATTAACCCCTTCTCTGATCCCATCTTTCAGAGGCTCTCCCAAGGGTTTAAAGACCAAAGTCAAATCCTGCCAGATGTTTGATTCCATCCATCAATTATCCCATAAAAGCCGGGCTGATTTTTGAGGAAAAAGGGGACAGCTGCAGTCCCAGGGTTCCCAGGACTTCAGGCAGGAGGGTTTGGGATCAGTTTCTTGGGCTGGGACAAAGGGTTTGGAAATTAATGCTGATGTTTGGCTTTGAAAGGATAAAGAAATTGCATGCCTGGCATTATTTGCTGGATTTGGGAGAGCTGGAATGCATCAAATTCTGATGGAAGGCAGGAAAAAGTTCTCCGGAGCAGAGCTGAGGGATTTTTCCTTTGAAAATATTGATGTTTGTGTTTTTTCCTAAAGGAAACCCTGTATTTGGGCTGTTTTGGGGGCTAACTCCTGGAAACGGGACATGAATTCCCTGCTTTTCTTTCGGAGGGAAGGATTTGGAGGAGGAGCGGAAGAAAAGCCAGGAATTAAAGCTCAGCCTTCCCAAAGTTGTTCCAATGTCCCAGCCCTGCTCATCCCAGGATCTCCTAGGGATGGATTTACCGAGCCCGGAAGGGAAAAATCTTCCTCACCTTCGATCTGATCGGCGCTGAATTCCACCTGGAAGAGACAGAAACAAGATAAGGAAACTGGTAAGAAGGGGAAAATGAACCAGATAAGAAGAAATCGGTTTAGTCTCAGTTTTATGATCCAGGGGGCTTGGGAGGTCCATGGGATATTCACCTCCCACCATCTCAGGTTGCTCCAAGCCGCGTCCAACCCGGACATTTGGCCGCAGGGGAGGTTCGGGTTGGATATTGGGAAAAAATCTTCCCAGAAGGTGGAGGCCCCATTCCCAGAGGGAATTTAACATCCATGTGGATGTGGCACTTGGGGATGCTGATGGCCTTGGCACTGTTGGATTAATTGTTGGATCTCGAGATCTTCGAGGACTTTTCCACCCTAAATGAGTCCGTGGCTCAACATTCCCCTTTTCCTTGGAAGGACACTGGGAGAGCTTCCCTTGGGATTTTATCCAGCCCTTCAGAAGAATTGCATTTTCCCCGGCATTTTTTCCATTGGGAACAGAAGTTTTAAAGCCAGGACATTCCTACCCAAGCATCCCTCTCCCCAAGGCTCCCAGTGGGCGGGGTTGGACCAAATCCAATACGGGACTCAGAGCAATTCCCATTTTTGTCCTGCCCTGACGGGTGGACGACGCTACACATTCCGTGAGGATACCAAACATCGAAATCAAATCTTTCCATCAGCGTTGTTCCAGTTTTCCTAAATCCCCAGCAGTCCTGGCTTTAGGGAATCATCACCTGATGGCATCAGCTGGATCCTGATGCCGCTGGATTCTTTGCCTGGTTTTGTCCCGGAGGCTCCGGGAGGGATTAACTCCCCCCTTGGCCCTGCTGACGTCATTCACAGCTTCCAACCTCCTGGAATTTTTATCAGTCCCAATAAACCCCATCACTCCGCACTAAGCCAGGCATGGCTAAGCCTGACATCAGTCCTATTAATAAATCTGTCGTTACCCAGCCGTCAGGAGTTGAGCCGGGGGAAGCATTTAGGCAATGGAGCCCTTCCAGGAGAGGAACAACATTCCCCGTCTTTCATAGGACACTGAGGAATCCGGGGATGAACAGCAGGATTTTCACTTGGCCGTAGCAGGGATTGTTTGGGAGGAAGAGGAGGTTGGATTTTAGGGGTTTTTATCGATTTGTTTTGTTGGGTTTGGGGTTTTTTTCTTGGGTTTTTTTTTGGGGGGAGGGGGGAGTTGTCTGGTTGGGTTTTTTTGTCGTCGTTGTTTTGGGATTTTTTTATTGTTCCCTTGGGACACTGATTCCAGAGACAGAAATGCAGGAGCTGGAAAGAGGCCAGGAAAGCCATCAGGATCAGGATCCTGGGGTTGAGGTTACGTTTGGATTTCACCATCATGTGGGGTTTTTTCTTTCACTAAAATCTTTTTAATCCTGTTAATGCACAACATTCCCATCATCCCCTCTCCCATCAAGTTCCAGAGTAATTATGACGGATATAAACACTTCCAGTGCCCCGGGATGAACATCGATCCCTTCTCCAACAGCTCCGTCTCTCCGAAGGAAAGGGGAGTAAAACCAGAAATCAACCCTTAATTCCAGCTTGAATTCCGGAGAGAAACATTTCAGGATTAGGAAAATGAAGCAAAATCTTTGTCAAGGTCGTGCAGAGGTTGCTGCTGCGTAAAAACCCCACAAAATTATTCCTTGTTTCCTGTCTGCTCTTAAAATTCCAGAGGGCAGGGACAGATGGGATACTGGGAAGGAATTCCTCCCTGGGAGGGTGGTGAGGAACTGCGATGGAATTCCCAGAGAAGCTGTGGCTGCCCCTGGATCCCTGGAAGTGTCCAAGGGTGCTCCAAGCTCCATCCAACCTGGCCTTGGATGCTTCCAGGGGTGAGGCAGCCACAATCCCATCCATTTCTCCCAAGAAATCTCTCCAGAACAAATCCATTTATCCCAAGAAAACCTTGCTTCCCTTCTCCCAGCCCCACGTGCAGCACATCTGCCTCTGGCCACATCCAGCAAATCCAGCAGGATTCACCATTCCTGGTGCTGGACCATTCCTGGTTTTCCCTGACTGTTCCCACCCTGGATGCTTTCCCATCTTTTCATGCAGGAAAAGGGAAGAAGCTTTTCCTTTCCAGTATCCCTGCGGGGATTTTCAGGGACAACAGATTCCGCACGGCCTTGAGATCCCAGCGTTCCCCAAAAATAACCCCTGGCTGCTTTTTCCCCGGGAAAGTGTGGAAAACGTGGCGGTCACGGATGACTCCCTATGGAAAACCGTGTCCCTTCCAGGTCCTCACGTATTCCAGCTGTCTCCGCCTGGAGTTTTCTCCCGGTCACCAGACCTGGAGCAACGTCACCTGATCCAACTTTAGCCACTGAAATGTTGGCACCCAAATTCCCAGATTCCCGTCTCGTCTCCCTTTATCCCAGCTCAGCATCTCCCAAGGGTGACTCAGTCCACCCGGATATAGAAGTTTGGCACCATCCCAAGGGATGAACTTCCAGAGATTTCCTCCCTGTTCATTACTGAGGATTTAAATCCAGTGATCCATTTTCCCACGGTTAAAGCTCCGGGAGCCATTCCCACTTTCTGTGTCCTGAGAAATCATGAATGAATCCTGTTTTTCAGATTATTTTTCATGGAAGCAAAATCTATTGCCAGGAAAATGCGCCTCCCTGTTGAAGAGCTTCCAGGTGGGAATGAATTAAATGTATGGAAAAGGCCATTTTTTGCTACCAGATCTTTTCAGGACAATTTATTCCTCGAAATAAAAAGGTTCAGGGATCATCCTAGAAAAACACTTCCTTAAAAAAACACTTTCCAAGGAATGAGCCCAACTCTTCTGGAAAAGGCAGAAATAAATCCCCAAAAGCCTCTTTTGCATGAGTTGCGAACAACATCCAATCGCACCCAGTCTTGGAAATCTGGGAAATCTTTGGAGCTTCGGAAATTTCGGAGTGTTGGATCAAATCCAACGGGAATGTGCGTGTGAGAAACGCCAACAATTTGGATAATGGCTTTAGTTAAGGGATGGATCCCACATTTAGGCCCCTGGAACTGGCATCCCAACAGAGACGAAAAAGAGACCGGGAGCATCCAAAGGTGAGAGAAAAAAAATGGGAAAATCTGAAATAATTCAACGTGCCAAATAAGATCCTGGGATCATTATCAGGACTGGGATCATTATCAGGACTCCAACAAGGAGCACCTTTCCCTACCACAGGAATATTTTCGATCTGAGACTTTGTAGTGGTTAAAAAAAAAAGTGTTGAAGTTCCAAATACAATCAATAAAATCTGGGAATAAATAGAAATAATTGGAGACATTCCCATGAAAAGATGGATTTTGTTTGGATACAAGGTTGGTTTCCCACGTTTTTTTAATCCATAGATTCTCTCCTTCATGGAAATAAGAATGGATTTCATCCTGCAGTGCAGACTTGGGATGTTCAGACAATTCCAAAACTCATTAAAGCATTTTTTCCAAACATTGGGAGGGAATTCTGGGCTCTAGTGGAGCCGGATTTATGGAGCAGGAATTTGCACAGACAAGAGCATTCCTGATCCAATTAAAGAATTGCCAGGAAAGCTTCTCTAGGAAATATTCCCTCCTCTTTCGATGAGATTGGGAAAAAAAACCCCCAGACTCCAACTCTGTATTTCCCAGTTTTCCTGCTCCAATATTTGGGAATGGGATATTCCATGCAGAGATGAAGGGATGTTATCAAGGCAGGAATGGATTAGGATTTATTTATTATTATTTGGGAATTCCAGAAAAATTTTTAGCACCTTGAAAAAAGGACGATGCCTCCTTCCAAAGGACAATTCCCAAAGGACAATTCCCAAAGGACAATTCCCAAAGGACAATGCCTTCTCCCAAAGGACAATCCTCTTTCCCAAAGGACAATTCCCACAGGACAATGCCTTGCAGTGTTTATCCCTCGTGACACATTTACTTTTCGGCACAAACCCAATTCCCAGCTAATTTTTGAGGATACCAGTTCCCAGCATCCGGCTCCTCCAGCAGCTCCAACCCCACCCCAGGATCCATCCACCTACTTTGACCGAAGCTGGGTTAAACTCCGGTTCTTTCTTGGGCTCCGGTTCCGCCGGTTTAGGCGCCGGTTTGGGTTCTTCCTTCTTAGGCTCAGCCTTCTTAGGCTCGGGCTTCTTGGGAGCCATGGCTGGTGTAGGAAGGAGAGAAGGAGAGGGATGGAAAGGCAGGAAAGGGGAGCTGCTGCAGGAAAAATCCCAGCTCGGGTGGGTTTTATCCCGTCTGGAAGTGCCGCATTGTCCCTCCCAGGCCCGTCACGTGCCGCGCTCACAATGGGGCACGGCTAAAAAAGGACAAGACCGGCCTCGGCTATTTTGGATCCTGCTTGGATCCTGCCCTTGGATCCGGCATTGTTCCCAATTAACACTTCCATGGAAAGAGATTTTGGGGGGTTTAAGCCGAGCCTGGCGCTGGCTCAAACATTTTTGCTGCGCGGGGACAAGAGGGAGGTTGGGTTACGATCCAGGTGCTCCGACGGGTTCGATCCTTGCCAGGGCCGTCCCGAGTGACATTCCCAGCTCCTGAGTGACATTCCCAGCTCTTTCCCAGGCTGGATGGCCTCCCTGGCCTTTGTGGTGCAGAGATAAGCCCAGGTTTATATTTAGAGCTGAGGATGAGGCTTTACGGGAGCTCGAGCATCCGCACGTCAGCTGGCACAGGGAGAATTCCCGTCTCAGATCACACGCTGCCCTTCTCCTGGGAAGGGGCCCAAAAACCGGGATTGCTTTGAGGAAAATGCACCCAGGAGCAGGGAAAACGCAGCCACACAGGGAAGGGACGGCACTGGAAGCGCGTCCTCAGGGCTGAGATTTTCCAGGCCTTTTTTAGGGACTCGAGTGCCAAATTCCTGTCGCAAGGACTGAGATAAGAGCGTCTATTTGAGGCTTCCCTAATCCCAGACTTACTTGGATTGGATCACCTTCCCTCCCCCCCTCAAAGCAGAATGCAGGGAATAATTCCCAGATTTATGTTGGTTTTTCCAGGATATTTCCCATTTCCAGGTAGTTTTTCTACACCAGGAGGACCCTTTGTCACAGGAGCACCGGCATATTCCTGGGATTATTTTTATTGTCCCAAAAACCACCATTCCCTGGAATAAAGCAGCCACCCATCAAATCACAGCGTGTTTGTGGGGGGATCCAGGCTGGAATTCCAATAAATATCGGTTGGATCATAAATCTCTTGGGGTTCCTTTTGGTGTCATCCTGGATATCCACAATCCAAATCCCTCTAATCCTCTTTTCCTGGCTCTGCTGCTGGCTGGATCCTCCCTCTTCCCGGGTTTCTTTCAGATGGCAAAGTTTCTATTTCCCATTTTCCCGTTTTCCGTCCCAACAGGAATTAAGGCAGGAAAGTTCCTGGCGATTCTGCTGATCAAAAGAGATCCCTGCAAACTCTGCAAGCTGGAGATACTCCTGGGAAGAAACAGAACCACAGGATCACTGAATCCATGGAATGGCTTGGGTTGGAAGAGTCCTGGAAGGTCATCTTATCCCACGCCAATGGACACCTTCCATTAGACCAGGGTGTTCCAGCCTGGCCTGGAAAACTCCCAGGGATTGGGAAAAATATCAGAGATAATAGAAAAATTCCTCGTTTTCATGTCCTGGAAAAGTTTTCCCTCTTTAATTCCTGCACTGGAACGAGTCGTGCCTGGAGAACTGGAGGAGATTTTACAGATCCCAGGGAACCTCAGGGATTTATTTCACCACGTGCTCTGTAAACTCCTCAATCCACATCTCTGGAATTGGCACAGGTCCAGGAAATTCTGGATTCTGCTCATTTAGGGCAGCAAAATTCCAGTGAAAATTAATTTGGGATCTGGGATGAGCTGCAGCCACAGGGACACACCTGGAGCAGGCTGCGGCCCGAGTGGTTTTACACATTTAAAAAGGCACCAGGTCGCATTCCCGAATGGAAAACAGCCCTGGAAAATATCAGGGCCATTAAGATGCCAGAAGGATCTCAGCAGCAGCTCGGGATCGTCACCTCCACCTCGGCCAGATAAGAAGAGCCCAGAAAAACCGGGAGAGACGGATTTCCCTTTTCTCCCAAATCCTGCAAATCAGATTCCCCTTCTCTCCCAAATCCCACAAATCAGCCGTGCTTGGGAGTTGGGGGGGTTGGTTTGGGATTTTTTTTTTTCCCCTCGGCTTTTTCCCTGCTAAAAAGAGATAATAGGAAAGATGGTCCGGAAAAGGGGCTGGAAATCACCTCAGTTGGATTTTCAGGCAAAATTCCGGATTATCCAAGATTATCTCCATGTGATTTATTCCAAGATTCCTTAAGTTCATCTTTATTTAAATATCCCAAATCCACCCAAACCAGGGAAGCACCTGACGGATTTTTAATCCCTGCAGGCACTGAACCCCTGCTTGGACCAATTCCATGGATTCAAGATATTCCAGTGCCCTGCAAATCCTTCTGCAAACAGCCAAATCTTTTCCTAAATCCCTCATCCATTTCTTCCAGGAGGATCCCTGGAATCCCAGCAGCTCCCAAAAAACCCCAAGCCAGCCCCAAAGTCCCTTTTCCTACAAATGGATTTTAGGCAGAGGGTGGAGATTCCTCCTCAAATATTCTGTGCCAAGAAGTTTTCCCAGAGTCTCATAGGATAAGCTGGGATAGCTGGGAATTGTCTAAAATTCCCTGGATCCTCAGGGTAGGATAAGTTTCTCCAGGACTCAGCAAGGCTTTTCCCACACAACCCAAAAATACACCCAAAAAACCGAGCCCAACCGCTGGATTTGGAAGACCAGAAAATGAGGATTGAAGCGAAAACAAAACATTCCGGCCAAAATCCGGATCGTTGAAATTTGGGAATGTTGCCACAGTGCCTCATGATCCTTGATAAGTCTGGCTGCCGTATGGACTGGAATGCTGGAATGTCTGCTGGAATCAGGGAACAGCCCAGGTTGGAAGGGACCTCAAAATATCTGGAGCCACATTTCATGGAAAAGGGACCTGGATGAGATGATCTCCCACTTTTCCTCCTTCTCCTGCGTTTTGCCACATTCCCCCTCAGCTAAAGGAGACTGGAATGTGAACCCCCTTTTTCCAAGGAAAACGAAGACCCGGGAGAAGTGACCAATTTCCGTGGAATATCGTTGTGGGCTGTTAAAATCCAATTATTCGGGGCAAAAATGAATCAGTTTCCAGATGTTTGACTTCTCCCCCTCTGGAACGTTTGGGGATTTCTGTTCAAAATCAAAATCAAATTAATTTGGGATTTTGAACTCCAATTCTCACTTCCAAAACATCCCTGGAAGTTCTCCAGGCATCTTTAAACGAGAGCTCGACACGTCAAAGATGTTCCCATTCCAACCCGAAGTGGTTGTGCAACTTTTCCCACTAAGGAATTCTGCCCTTGGAATTGGGAGATGGCCACAGCTTGAGGCCTTCCCCAGAGGGTGTAAAAAAAGCGTTTTTAGAAGATTTGTGACCGAAAAACGAGGATTTTTTGGGGCTTCTTCAAGCCCAGATGTTCTCGACAGATGTTGGATGAGGAAAACCAGCTCCAAACCACATCTGCTCCTCACTCGGCTAAAAACAGAAATTCCAAGCTTTCCAGAAGGCTTTGGCGTTTCCAAGGTAATTAGGGAAGAAGAATTCAAAATAGTTTAAAAATAAAAGGCAAATAATAAAGAAAAAAAAAAAAAAAAAAAAAACCAGATGGGGAATTTAGAAGAAATCTCAATTTCTCTCCCAATTTTTTACTGGATCTTCCCAGTTTTTCCATCCGTGCCTCGACCCCGGAGTGGTTCAAACAGGATAAGGAGGGAAGGGAGGATGGAAAGTGTTGGATCCACATGGGAAAAGGGATGAGGTGGGACAATGAGAGGGGATTGATCTCCTGAGAAGCCGCTGGGAGGCACAGAAATACAGGGAAAAATGGGAACTTCCATCAGGATGAAAATTCCCGCTCCCGAATTCCATGGGGTGTCTGACCAACCTTATCCCGGTTCCCTACAGGAATTTCAGCTCCCAAAAGAGCCAACTCCTGCCTTCGGCCCAACTCTTCAGCTGCTCTGAATCAGCCCCTTCCAAAACTTCAAGGGAAAAATGCTGATTTATCCCAGCTGTGGATACGGAGCAGGATCGGAGATTGTCTGGCACAATCCATCCGACTTTCGGGATCAGGGCAGCACACGTCGGCTCCTCACTGGGACAAGAAAAGAAGGATCAAAAATGAGACTCGGAAGTATCTTTTCTATGGAAAATGCAACACTGAAGATACCAAAATCCAAGGAAAAGTGTGCTCGTCCTCACGGAGCCGTGTGGGATTGAATGGGAAATGAGTTTCTGGTGGATCCTGGGATGTGGAGGCACCACGGGACAAGGAGCAGAAGGGAATTGGTTTTGGGATTCCACTGCTGCAAAGCCAGGAAAAAATTCCAAAAGCTTGGGGGAAAAAAAAAAAATCAACGGGATCCTTCCGGGATTTTGGGAAAGGAAAAAGGATTAATTAAACAATGAAAAGGATTAATTAAATAATGAAAAAGATTAATTAACAGTTGCTTTTGCAGGCTCTGATGACCTGTTTCTGTTAAGTCCAGACTTTTATTCTCTGGAAAATTATCCGGCTCCTCCTGGAAATCTTGGAAGACAGGGATGGCTCTGGATATCAGAGCCAGTGGAACTGGAGGTCTGGCGAGGTTGTGGATTCCTCATCCCTGGAAATATTGGATGGAGCTTGGAGCAACCTGGATGGTTTAAAGGGACCTTAAGGATCATCCCATTCCCACCCCATTCCATGGGCAGGGACACCTCCCACTATCCCAAGGTGCTCCAAGCCCCGTCCAACCCGGAACATTTCCAGGGATGGGGCAGCCTGGAGCTCAATTCCCACTTGGATCTGAGCGCTAAAACCCTAAAAAAATTCAGGATCCAGCTCCGCTCCTCTCTTTTCTCTTCCTGTTTTTTTTCTCAGAGACCTTTAAAATTCCAGCCGTATCCGCAAACTTGGATCACGCTGTAGCGATGATCCAAGGAATTTGCACCTTGCAATCATTTTCTGTCGTGATTTGAATCCTGGGATTTCCCTGAGGTCGCAGCAGGAACCACAATTCCGGCTTTTGCTACAATTAGACACGGGGGGGAAAAAAAGGAATTTTCAAATGTTGGAAAAAATAGGAATAAAACATCAAAACGAAGCCTAAACATAAGCAGGAAGAGGGGGCAAAGGGAACGGGGAAAACTTCCATGGGAAAGTTTTATGAGTAAATTTCCTTAATTTTCTCGGTGTTGATGCTTTTCCTTGTTTCAACAAGGAGAGGGGAGATCCAAAGGGAACGCGGAGCCTTTTTTTGGGATGCCGCAGGTGGAACATCCATGTCACTTCCCAAAATACTCTCCTGACTTTTTCCTGGAGCTGAATTTGGTTGTCACGCGTCCCCCCCCC
>VZTE01000450.1:105725-127814 GCA_013397775.1 Eulacestoma nigropectus
CATCCATCCATCCATCCGTCCATCCATCCATCCATCCATCCATCATCCATCCATCCATCCGTCCATCCATCCTCCATCCATCCGTCCATCCATCCATCCATCCGTCCATCCATCCATCCATCCATCCATCCATCCATCCATCCCTCACTCCCTCCCTCCCTCCATCTCCCCAGTGCTGCATGCCGCTGGAAGCAGCAGATTCCTCCACAAACCCCGATCCTATTTTAGCCCTTGGAGCTGATTCCCTGATAAAAAGTCCATTAATTTTCATCTCGTTCCCAGTTTTTTGCTATTCTAGTCTGGTATCAGCTGGAAAAAAGTGCCTCACCCTGGTTTTCCTGCTCTTCACCTCCCTTTGTGCTGGCAACACCCCAGAATTCCCTGAAATGCTCTTTCCCTCCTTTCCAGCCGCCAGCTCTCCTTATAAATTCCCTTTCCTTTGTGTGCCGGGCTGTCTCCACCTCGGCCCTTGAGGGGGGCGCTTCTGGAGCAGCTCTTGGAGCTGTCTCCGAGCACAAACCGTGGCCCGAACCCAAGGAACGACGCGGGATCAAAACGTTTTACGCAAATCGGCCTCGTCACCACCCAGAAACCCGAGCCCACGGAGTTGTTTTCCCTCTTTATTATTTTCCTTGTGATTTTTTGGCAGCGAAATCCAGAGTGAGCAACCAAAAGCGAAGTTCCACTTCCAGAAGTGGAGCAGAAATGTTGGAATCTCTCGGGGCTGCTGGAGCTTTCCCAAGCTCCTCCCAAAAAACTCTCGGCTTGTGCTGCTGCTGCCGCTGCTCCGATTTTTCCATCCAGCTTTCAACAAATTAGGGATTTCTCCTGAGGCTGGGAATGGGAATGTGAGGAAAACAGCCCTGAAATAATGCCTGGGGGTTGAATTCTGAAGTCAGGACAAAGCTGAGAAGAAATAAAGGTGGTTTTTCTGGATTTTCTTTCCCTTTTTTTATTCCCTCTTTGATGTCTTTCCCGGATTTCTGGAGCTGTGCATGAAGCACTGGAGGTTCTGCTGTTACCTCCAAGAGGAGAAACTTTTCCCTGCTCTCCTGTGTCCCTTCCCATGGGATGACACCGTGATGGCACCGGTGACACACCCCTGACAGGGATCATTCCCATTGTTTTGTCATCATCCTGTCCCTCGTTCAGCATTCCAAAATTTCGGAGAATTAGGTGGGAAGATCCTTCATTCAGTGGGAAATCTTCCTTTAGGTCCCTCTGTAGGACCCGAGCCTTAAAATTATAAATACTAAAATTACCAAGGTCGTGGAAACGTCTCCTGGTTTGGATTTTCCAAGTGTTTTCCGGTGGATTTTTCCACCATCTCCTGCTTGGGCTGCTCCTCATGTCCCTGCAATGTCATTCCCACCAATCCTTTCCCAGCTGCCCACAATTCCTTCCTCCTTTTCCCCACGGAAGTTCTTCCACCCTCAGATGCGCTGGAACTGGGAGCTGATCGCTTCCAAAAAAATTCTGAGGAGTTTGGGATTAAACCCCAGCAAAATCCGCCTCTGGAGTTTCCAAATTCACCTGGAGAGTTTTGGCAGGGCTGGGGGAGGGGCTGGAGGATGCGGAGGAGGGATGGAGCTGGGAAAAGCGGCTTTTGCATCCAGAGAATCCTGAAATCATCGAGGCTGGGAAAGATCTCCGGGATCATCGAGTCCAGGCTGTGCCCGATCCCCAGCAGAGCGCCGAGTGCCACATCCAGGAATTCCTTGGACACCTCCAGGGATGGGGACTCCAAACCTCCCTGGGCAGTTCCAGTTTCTCCCTTTCCATGGAGAAATAGTCCCAAATATCCAATTTAACCCTTCCCTGGCACAGCTTGAGGCCGTTCCCTCCCCTCCTGTCCCTCTTCCCTGGGAGCAGATCCCAAATCCCACCCGGCTGCCCCCTCCTGTCCCAGAAGGTCCCCTCGGACCCTCCCTTTTTCCGAAGGAACATTCCCAGCTGAGCTCCAAACTCCTCACAACCTCAAACAGCCGGAATATCCAGGAGCTGGAATGAGGTGACCCCTTCCAACCCAAACCATTGTGGGATTCTGGGATTCCATGGCATCAGGATTTCCTAGGAATTGCCTGGATGTTCCTCTCCTGCATGGAGCTCATTCCATGCGCCCCTGGCTATCAAATCCAAGCAGTGGATCCGAGATCTTGGAATCTGTTTGTGCTCCCTGAGGTCCCAGCTCCCCTCAGCCTCATCCAAGTGATGGTGTCCAAAGAATGACGATGGAAAAGTCAGATAAATTCGGGATAGAACCAAATTGGATCAGGAAATGGCGTTCATTAACCCATGGGAACAATTAGGAATTAACCTGGGTGTTGTCCTGCGGCCTCCAAACCCAGCGGAGTCGCCCAAGCAGAATTCCTGGATGGAATTCCACCAGCAGCAAATGCCTGGATTCTCCTGTTGCGTCTGATCCAATGGGATATTTTTATCCTTTCCCCAACGTCCCCAAGCCCCTGCTGACAATCTGCACTGCCACCTTGTGTGACTCCGGATTTCACTCCGGCTTCCTTCGGAATCCTCCCTCTCCACTTCTGCTGGATACCCCTCCCTGCCTCCCAATCACAGAATTTTCTTCTGATCCCAAAATGTTTTAATTATTCCCTAAAAACCTCCTGCCCTTCCCGCTTGTCTCAGCCTCCAGTCTGGCCCTGACCTCATCCCTCCTCCTGCTGGCGGGAAATCACTCGGAATGGGTGGATGGTTCAGATTCCCAAAGATGGATTTTGCCAGGACTGGTATCCCAGCTCCTTGTTCTCTTCCTGCTCTTCCCTCTGGTTTGATTCTTCCTCAGGAACCTGGGGAGGATCGGACCTGGCAGGAGGAATGTTGGAAATTTAGGATTCATCCCTGAGCTTCCGTTTCCCACTTGCCTGTGACTGTGCCTGCTCCATTCCCAAATCCAGGTCAGGGAGCTCATCCAAGAACGTTTTGTAAAGAACTTGCACAGGGAACTCCCTGCACGGGACCAGATCCTAAAGGATCCAGAGACATCCGGAAAAATCCCACCCCTTAGGATTTTCCTTCAAATCACTGCCGGCTTAGGGAGATAAGAGGAGTCTCTGAGTGGAAAACCCAAACGCAGTCCCGGTTTTTCCTCCCTCCTCCAAGGGAAAAAAAATCCATGTTTTTACTGGAATTTTCCTTTGGTGATGTTTAGGGTTGGTTTTGTCGTCAAAGATGAAGCTGGGAAGGAGAAAAACCAGGGAATTTTGTGTGTCCTGAGGATCAAATGGTGAGGTTGGCAGGGAAATTTATTCCCAGGTATCCCAACTGTGCGTTCCTGGTTTGTTCTGACATTTTCCACGCATCCAGCAGCTGGATCCAGGTTGGAGAGGATTCTAGACAGGGAAAGGAGACACTTGGACTTTCTCTTTCCTCTTGTCCCCCTGTTATCCATACTTTATCCTGCTTTTCCCACGTGAAATCTGACTTCAAATTCCTTGTTGCAGCCCGAAGCCATCCCCAGTGATCCCAAAATATCCTCAGTGTCCCAGATCTGCGCACCTGCCCTTGGGAATGCTGTGAGCTTTACCTTCAGTCCTGGTTTTGGTTTTAAACTTATCCATCCTGATCCATGGAGCTGATCAAGGCCCAGGCTGGAATTCCGGGGTGTTTATGAAGCAGTGGATTGAAATTATTCCGGAGCAGGGTGTCATTAAGCTCAGACTAACTAAACCTGGCTCACAGCGCTTGAGTTTAACGCAGTGAAGTCCCACCAGGAGCTTCGCTAGAGCTGAGTTCGGGTGATCCTGGCAGCACTTCCCAACGGGATTTCAGGCAGAGCTGCATTTTGGATCCCGTGGGAACACATGGATACAGCGCCATTCCCAGCTGTTCCCTGTTCCCGCCCTGCTGGGAGGGGCGGGTGTGTAGCTGCCTCTCAGTAAAGGATCCCAGTTTAGGAAGGACTTGGGAATGTTGGAGCAAGGCCAGAGGAGGCCATGGAGTTGATAAAGGGACCGGAGCGCCTTCCCTACGGAGCCAGGCTGGGAGAGCTGGGAATGCTCAGCCTGGAGAGGGGCAGGATGTGGGGAGACCTCAGAGCAAATTCTGGTCTCTAAAGGGGCTCCAGGGAAGCTGGAGAAGGGATTTTCATCGGGAACTGGAGGGACAGGACACAGCGATGGGTTCAGACTGACAGAGAGGGCGTTTAGATGGGATATTGGGAAGGAATTCCTGGCTGGGAGGGCGGGGAGGAGCTGGAATGGATTTCCCACAGAAGCTGTGGCTGCCCCTGGATCCCTGGAAGCGTCCAAGGCCAGGCTGGACGGGGCTTGGAGCAGCCTGGGACAGTGGGAGGTGTCCCTGCCCATGGAATGGGATGAATCCTTAAGGTCCCTTCCAACCCAAACCATTCCATGGTTCTGGGACCCCCTCGGATCACCCTCTCCTTTCACTTCCCGGTATTTGTCTTTGCGTCAGACTCCTGAGGAATCTGTGCATCTTCCCTGCAGAGGAGACCAAGAGATGGAAGAATTCCTTCCCCAGACTCCGAGTTCCAATTCCCGGTGCAGAACAACCAAGGAGGGTTCGGGGCACGGTTTATTCCCGATTTTTTTCCCTCAATATTCGTTCGTGTTTTATCAAGTCCTGACCCTGTGACTGAGATCAGGGAAGCCAGGCTGGGAACTGCATTCCTGCTGTATTCCTGCTGTATTCCTGCTGCATTCCTGCCCCATCCCAGCCTCTGGAAGCGAATTTTCCCTGCTTTACACATTAACTCCTTGCCAGCTATGCCTGATTACAAATTCCTGCCCCAAGCAGAAAATATGGGACAGAGGGATTGTTTCTCCATCCCGAAGGGGATTGCACGGATGGAAGAGCGAAAGCCTCCTCGTTTATTCGGGACTGGATTTCCTCTCCAATATCCTTCTGGTTTTCCATTTATTCCGAGCTCTGATCTCGCGGAGCTGGAGAACGTCGACCTCTGTCGATGTTAAACCCCGGGACAGGGCTGGAGTTCGGAGTGGAAGTTTTAGGGAGCGTTTTCCTGTCCCTCAGGAGTCATTAACGATGTTCCACGGATAGCGAAAGTCCTGCCACACCAAGTCTTCGTCCGGGGTGGTTCCCAAGATGCCCATGGAATCCTAGAATCCCAGAATTGCCTGGGATGGAAGAGAGCTTAAACACTTCCTAATTCCAACCCCTCTGAGCCTTTTAAGTTTTGCATTTTGGGGTCACTGTGCTGGAAGGAAGCCAGGACCGTGACGCTCCATAAAATCCACAGACGCGGGGCAATGAGGATCCCGGAATTCCAGGATGGTTTGGGTTGGAAGGGACTTTAAGGATCATCCCCTTCCAGCCCTGCCGTGGGCAGGGACACCTCCCACTGTCCCAGGCTGCTCCAAACCCCGTCCAACCTGGCCTTGGACACTTCCTGGTCAGACTGGAGGAAAATCCTTCTGATTTTCTCCTTTCGGTGCCCTTCAAGGGCTTCTTTAATCCCAGATTCTCTGGTACAGCTGGAAAGGGATGGAAAGGAGATCCTGCCATTCCTTATTCCAGGGGCTCCCGGGTGACACCTGAGAGGGGACAATAACCCAAGGAGGTGACACTGGCCCGACCTTTCCGGCCTTGTTCTGCTCCACTTTCCCGGACTTTGGCCAAGAAGAATCCACGGAGATTTCCCAATCGTTCCCGAGGCTGAGGATGAAGCCTCAGGTCAGGGAGGTCGCTGCGTTCTTACCCAGCCACCCGATTGTCCCCCCTTTTCCAGGCTTTTGGGCTGAATCCAGGGAATGCCAAGGGTTTAATGAGGTGAAGGGAAAGCCAAAGGTGTTTTCAGAGACCTTGTGTCACCTTTCCGTAAATATTTAAATGTTGGAATGCTGCACCAGCTTTCCCTGGAATTCCTGTCACTGTGCCCTGCTGGGACAACAAAACCTCCTCCGTTCTCAAGCACATTCCCACTCTGAATCCCCTTTGGAAAACTGAGTTATTCCCGAGACGTTTGGTCTGGAAAGAGATCAGGAAAATCTTCTTTTCCTTCATTAATCACAACCAAAGGGAGATCCCAGAAAATTCCCTGCCTTTCCACGACTCCCACGTGCAACAAGTGGAGTCACAGGTTGGATTCCAGGATCTCGGAGGTCTTTTCCAACAGAATCAATTCTGTGATCCTGTGAAATGCTGGATTTTCTCCACGGATGGAGCCTCACAGCAGGGGAGGTTTGGGAGTGTTTGGGATTTGGGTTGGACAATCCCAAAGGATATAAAGGGTGGGCAGAGTTCCTCCAGTGGCTCCGAGCTCTCTGTGGGTTCCTTGGTGATCGACTGCCTCCAAATGTTCATCCTCCCTGATTGTGCTTCCAGCGGAGAATTCCAGCCCAAACTGAGAATATTCCTCCTGCGTGCCATGGAAAGTTTGGAAAAAGTGTTGTGAGGTCACTAAACCCCTTGGTTTCCATGAGTCAGGGTCAGTCAACCAAAAATTAATAATTATGAGGGAAACCTCAACCTCGTCCGGGGCTCCCAGCACAGGAAAGACATGGAACAGCTGGAAGTGAATCCAGAGGAGGCCGTGGATCTGCTCCAGGGGTTGGAGCCAGGCTGGGAAAGCTGGGAATGTTCACCTGGAGAAGGGAAGGATCCAGGGAGAGCTCAGAGCCCCTTCCAGGGCCTAAAGGGGCTCCAGGAGAGCTGGAGAGGGACTGGGGACAAGGGATGGAGGGACAGGACACAGGGAATGGCTTCCCACTGGGAAAGGGCAGGGCTGGATGGGATCTTGGGAAGGAATTCCTGGCTGGGAGGGTGGGGAGGGGCTGGGATGGAATTCCCAGAGCAGCTGTGGCTGCCCCTGGATCCCTGGCAGTGTCCAAGGCCAGGCTGGAGCAGCCCGGGATAGTGGGAGATGTCCCTGCCCATGGCAGGGGTGGCACTGGGTGATCCTTAAGGCCCCTTCCAATCCAAACCATTCCATGACTCCACGACAGGAATTATGAACCGTGATGATCCCAAATTCCATTTCGTTCCCAGTCCAAGCTCCCCTTTATGTTCCAACAGTGGGATGCTCCTGAACTTTTCCCCTCTGATGGAAAAGCTGGGCACAAGAGGTTGGAGGATTTTTTTTAAATCCTCAAGGAACAATATCCAACAAATATCCATGGATTCCGTGGATCGACAAAGGCCATTGAAAGGGGCACTCAGGTGATTCCCTTCACAAAAACCGGGATCTGGGATTGTTACAGCTGCATCCCCAAGCACTCACTAAGGGCAAATCCCGAAGCTCCAGCCATGAGGAAAACAAGGAGAATTCTCCCTGGTTTATTTCCCAACCACAGCGCCAGCGGGAGTCGGATTTCACGAGGCTGCGATGACTCCGCAGAGTAAACTTTGGGAAACTTTGGAAAACAACTCCGTTGTCGGGAACCACAGGCTGCTGACTGACAGCGGGAGAACAATGGCTTCACGCACATTCCCAAAGCCAGCCTTTATTCCCTCTTTTTGACTTTTGGGATTGGCAGCACTTGAAAGGCTTGGGATTTTCAACAGCCGGGTGTTCCGAACTTTCCTCCTGAAAATCGCATTCGACGCCTTTAAATGATATTTTCATTGTATTCCTGTAAGCCTAATAACGATCTAATTTACATTTATTAGTGAGAGGATTTAACAGGATGTTCAGGGGTTAAAAATTCCAGTTGGGAAGGGAGTAAAATCCGTGTTAACCACTCTGAAATCGCAGCTGATCCGCGATAATTACACCAATTAATCCTGTATCAATCAACGCCAACAATCCCGATGTTTCCTCGGGAACAGCACCGGGAGCTGGGAGCATCGGGGAGTTTCTTGGAATGAATCCTCCTGTTCTCTGTGTCAGCCCAGGGTCTGACCCTCCCCACCCGGGGAATTTTATGGATTTGTCCGTTCCCTGCGGATCCCGATAACGTTTGTGCCGTGATTTATTTGTGCCGGGGGGGGGAATGCTGCGTTCCCACAGCCTCCCGGCATAAATATTCCTCGTTTGTCAGCGAGAAAAGTCCGGGATGTCGATGGCAGAGATAAGGATGCGGCCGTGCCAACTCTGCAGACGGATTCCGATGGATTCCGGCTGTGCTCAGCTCCAGGAAAGGAGAAAGGTGGGAGTGAAGAGGCTCCTCCAAGTTCAAGCTGCTCTTTGGAGCCGTTATTCCCGACTGGATTTTGGCCGGGAGCCGGAGCTCTCCCGCCCTTCCAAGAGCAGTAAACAAAGCCGTGGCCTCTCCTTAAAAAGGCCGGAGAGTTCAGCTGAATGTTGGGAGCCTTTTCTCCATCCCGGGATGGCGCAGCTGGAGCTGGAGTTGTTTAGGAGAGAGGAGAATTCCCGCCTTCTGTAGGATGCCCCTGCCCTCTCCAGTGCCGTATTTGAGTCTCCTTATCCAGCTTGGAAAAGGTCTAATTCCAGGCTCGCTGTCCCACCCCAGCTGTTCCAGGGTTTCTCCCAGCTCCACGTGGGAGGTTCACCTACATGGAAAAACGGGAGAGGGACTGGGAGCTGCAGCCCTGCAGGTCCGCAAAGACCTGCACAGACAGGGATATCCACATCCCTAAAAACCCCGGTGCCGACGCGGCCAGGAAGGCTTCCATGGGCAGCAGGGCCTGGGATTTAAGGAGGCCGATGGATAAAATCCTGCGGAGACTGGGAGCGAGGAAATGTTCGTATTTGTGTGGAAATTCGTGGCTATGGAATTCCAGCAGAGAGAATCCCAGGATTATTAAGGCTGGGAAAGGTCTCTGGGATCGTCGAGTCCAAGCTGTGCCCGATGCCCAGCAAAGCACTGAGTGCCAGGTCCGGGAATTCCTTGGACACCTCCAGGGATGGGGATTCCAAGCCCCCCTGGGCAGTTCCAAGGCCTGACCACCCTTTCCATGGAGAAATAATCCCAAAAATCCAAATTAACCCTTCCCCGGCACAGCCTGAGACCGTTCCCTCTCATCCCAATCCTTGTTCCCTGGGAGTGGGTCCCCCTGGAATCCCTTTCCCAGCTCCCACATCTGGGAATTTCTCCAAGACAAATCCTGGAGCATCTCCAGGCATCTCTCAGGGTGCTCACCATGGAATTGGAGTGACTGAAATCCAGGGAAAATCACCCCAAAGCGAGACTGGAAACAGAGCCCGGCTTTTATCCTGAAGGAACTGCTGGACCTCAAATCCCAACATGGAAAAAAGCTTGGAATCAGCTCATGGCTTCCCTGTGTTTTCTCCTTCCTTGGACATTTTGCCTCTCCTCGGTTAAATCCTTCCTGTGGTTTTCCAATGAAATCAGCCACGCCCAGCCCTGGCTCACGATGGATTTGGGATGGAGATTTAGGGGCAATCTCTTCCCCTATCCCAAAACTTCTTTTCCATCTTCTACAGAAACCCAAAATTCCCACTCCCATTCCCAATTTGAGCAGCCAGGACTGGTCCTTCAATTTTCAAAGGAATTTTCATTTTTAATTGAAATTTAATTTCAATTTTCCATTTCGTTTTTAGAGGAATAACCACAAGAGGCGGCTCTGAAAGAAGGAAAAAATGATCCCTGAAATAATTAGGAATGGCACGGGCAGCTCCTCAGGCTTTTCCAATGTTTCTGCGAAGAAAATCCATTTATCCGTCTGTTTTTAGGAGGTTTCCTGCCTTTAACATAAAATTTGGAATTTTCCCCCCACCCCAGACTTGAAATGTATTAAAAAAAAAAAAAAGTTCAGGACGAGCACCAAAATATCCTTGTAAAGAAAGATCCATGGAATCACTTCCAACGCTGGAAAATTCCCAAAGCTAAACTACATTTCCCAGGATTCTGTGGGTTTCATTTACCTATTCAGCTGCGGGGAATGATGGGAAATTCCATCCGTCCTGAGGAGAAAAAATGGGAACATCCGAACTCTGGAGTCCCTCAGGCTCCACAGCCACGCTCGGATCCTTGATCGGATCCAAACATTATTCCCACCCCTGTTTTCCTGAGGAAAAGCTCACTGGTTGTTGTAATCCTTAATAACTTGGTGTAGGAATTTCCTTTCTTTTCCCCCACTCCTATCCCGTGGAAAAGGAAAATTCCTCAGCACAGGCATCGCCTCCGGAGCAGAACCCTGGAATGATTAAAGGAATGATTAAAGGAATGATTAAAGGACAACGCTTCCCTCCCCACCACTTCAATTTTCATCCCTTTCCCATCCAAAACACCAGGAATTTTCCCCTGGATCAGCTCAAATATCCCTTTCCAGTGCCATGAGGGGTTCCTGCTCTCCCAAGGAAACTGGGAACAAAATCAGAAATCAGGGAGAAAACCCAGCCCAGGGAAAGGATCCTCCAGGCCCGAAGGAATCCCTGAATTCCGCTGTTTACTCAGGGAAAGAACACAAGGAATTTTTTTTTTTTCCTCTCTTCCTTTTTTTTTCCCCTTGCCCTGAGGAAACCAGAGAACGGTTTGAAAAATCCCAAACCTTCGGCATTTTCCTTAAATTACGGAGTGGGAGCTGGGGAGGGCACAGCGTGGCTCCTTTTTGTGCTGCTCCTGCATTTTTGGGTGGCTGCAGTTCCCCTGGAATGGTCCAGGCTCGGATTCTGGTTTGTTTTCCTGGTTTCCCTCCCCTTCTGGCCGTGTTCTGCCGCAACTTTATCCTTGGATTTGGGGAGCTGGTGGGAATTCGGGCCAAGTTTCGTGAGGAATTCGTTGTCTGGGTGATGTCGGAATTCCAAATCCGCGGCGTGGGCAGCGCCCGGAGCGAGGGCAGGCGCCGAGAGAAGAGGGGAACACCTGAAACGGGAAGGGGGATCAGCAGGAACACTGGAAAAAGAGGGAATTCCAGATTTCGGGGAAATATTCCAATTATTTCTCTAATGATCATTTTGGGGCGGTGCAGCTGCAAAGAAATCCTGGCGTGTGGAGCCTGTCCTGGTGCTGCTCCTGCAGGAAAGGGCCGGGAAAGGCTGGCACAGGACATTCCCAGACGCCAGGGACACAAGTGCTGGGAGGGAAGCGGCAGCTTGGGATCGGTGTGGGATGCAGGGAAGCTGGGAATGGCTTGGGAACGGCTTGGAAACTCGTCATTCCCTGCTCGGGCTGGATCAGCAGCAGAGCTCGCCCGGGCCTAGGCAGGGCTGGGCCCTGCATCCAGCTCCCAGCGTTATCCAGGGCTGGATCCCTCTTTTCCTTCTCTGTCCAGCTCCATCCAAAACCACAGGGATGGCACCCGAAGCACCCACAGACCCCACCCTGGATCCTTCCCTGGGAGAGCCGGGAATGTGCACCTGGAGAAGGGAAGGATCCAGGAGAGCTCGGAGCCCCTTCCAGGGACTGGGGACAAGGGATGGAGGGACAGGACACAGGGAATGGCTTCCCACTGCCAGAGGGCAGGGATGGATGGGATATTGGGAAGGAATTCCTGGCTGGGAGGGTGGGGAGGGGCTGGGATGGAATTCCCAGAGAAGCTGTGGCTGCCCCTGGATCCCTGGCAGTGTCCAAGGCCAGGCTGGACACTTGGAGCAGCCTGGGACAGTGGGAGGTGTCCCTGCCCATCCAAGGGGTGGGAATGGATGATCCTTGAGGTCCTTTCCAAACCATTCCAGGACTCCCTGAGTCGCGTTTCCCTGCTGTTCTGTAATTCCTCAGGGATCACAGCCCTGGCTTCCTCGGAGCAGGGTGACCCTGAAATCCCAAACTTTCTTTGGAAAAACCCCAAACGAAACAATACAAAAGTTTGCCCAGGCTCCTTCCGTGACCCTGGGGAGAAAATCCCTTTGGAGAGACAGGGAAGGGAAGGGATTTGGGAAGGGAAGGGAAGGGATTTGGGAAGTTTCAGGGAAGTTTCAGGTAAGTTTCAGGGAAGTTTCAGGGAAGGGAAGTTTCAGGGAAGTTTCAGGGAAGTTTCAGGGAAGTTTCAAGGAAGTTTCAGGGAAGGGAAGGGAAGGGATCGATGTTCAACCAACACACAGCAACTCAGAGGAGATCGAGAGGAACTGGATTTCTCTTCCAGCCTCCCGAATATCCCATGGGAGAGCCTGGGATTCCAAGCTGGGACAGGAGGTTGGGCTTTCCAGCACATTCCCACCCAAACTGGGCTGGGTTTGTGCCTCGGGCATTACAGGGATTGCAGGGACCTAAAATAGAGGTGGCTTTTTTGGGCTGATTTGAAGTGAATTGCTAATTCAAACTAAAGTAAACTGCCAATTTAGGCTAAACTGCTAATTTAGACTAAACTGCTAATTTAGACTGAACTGCTAACTTAAACCGAACTGTTAGTTTAACACTGACCTTCTGTCTGGTTTAAACTGAACTACTAATTTAAACTGAACTACTAATTCAAGCGAAACTGCTAATTTAAACTAAACTGCTGATTTAAACCGCGGCTTAATTTAAACCGAGCTGTTGGTTTAACGCTAAACTGCTGTCTAATTTAAGCTAACCCGCTAATTTAAACCAAACTGCTCATTTCAACCGATTCCGTGTCAGAAAAGCCCTCATTTGGGGAGATTCCTCGAATTCCCAGCTCCCAACCCCGCATCCCGATGTCCCACACAGATCCCTCGGGCTTCTAATTATGGAAATGACGGAAATGATGGAAATGATGGAAATGCAGAGTAAGGGAAAAAAGGGAATGAGGGCTGTGGTTCATCCCAAAGATGGGTTAAATCCCAGGAAACTCAACCGGCAGTCCTGTCCTTAAACTTCTTCCCACAGCACAGGGCGGATTCCGGAGGCTGGGAGAAGATATTCCGGGAATTTTAATTCTGCCAGCTCCCAGAGTCCAGGAACGCTGATTTAAAGGGAATGCTGATTTAAAGGGAATGCTGATTTAAGGGGAATTTCATGGAGAGCAAAGACCCACCTGGAAAGAGGAAGAGGAGCAGGACTGAGCTCTCCGCTGAGATTCCAGCCTGGATTATAAATCCAGGTCTAAAAAAGATGGATAATTTTCCTTGGAGGTGATGAAAACAGTCAGAATTTAATTCGAATTTGGGACTATAAAAGAATTCCGATATTATGGACATAAAATCCACAGTTCCCATCACCCCCCGGGAGGTTGTGGCACTCGATCCTCGCTCCTGAAAAAAGCTGGGAGGAGAATTCCAACTTCACCCAGCCTTGAAACTGATTTGAACTGGACATAAAAATGGATTAATTTTGTAAATGTGGAGCAATTTGGGGTCATTTGGGGTTTTCCAGGTGTTTTTCCATGGCCACCAGGACCCAGTTCCAGGCGTTTTCCTCAAATCCTTCAAGGGGAACGATCTTTTTAGCTAAAAACGGCTGATTTTTAATAAAAGCAAACAGAAAGGGAAGGATAATTTGGATGTGGACTCACTTAATTCCAGGGCCCAGAAAAATGGGATTCATCCATCTGATCTTTGGGAATTTCCACAATTTGCTGCCTTGGAATAAAAGTCACTGAAATCACTGTTGAGTTTGCCCCTCTTCCCCCCAAAATTAAACTGGGGTTCTGTGGGGTGGGATCAGCGCTCTGTGGGATCAACATCCCAGAAAACATTGAAGGACCATCAAGGAGCAAGAAATTCCCTAAAAAAATGATTTCCCTGGGATATGAACCAGGTTTAAAATGGAGCAGTGAAGAGTTAACCTTTTGGAGGTGTCAAATCCGAGATTCCAAGAAGGGAGATTTCCTGTTCCCGATAACAAAAACCTTTTGTTCCTGGATGAGATATATCCTTGGAGCTGTCGGAATTGTAGGATTAGGATTCATAAGGATTGACATTCATCATTTCAGGTTCTGGGACGTCACGGACATTTCGAGGCTGGGATAAAAGCTGGAATCTGACTGAGAGGAGCACCATTGAATTACTCACAGCAGCTTCTCCCAGGGCGGGAATTGTGTGTTCCTCCCTGGAATTCGCTGCCCTCTCCTTGATGTGGTCGGAGGGGAGGATTATCCGTCGGAATATTACAAATCCGTGCTGGCTTTAAGGAAAGGAAACATTTACATTGGCCAGACTTCGGGATAATAAATCCCGAACTCGGCAATCCATTAAAACAATGGCCATGGGAACTGGAGGCGGATTTTGGGACGCGATTCCGAGCCCCTGTTGGAGGGAAGTGATGGAACAGGAGGGTGGGGAATTTGGGATACTCCTGGTGTTGTTTAAAAGTCATCTTTGGATGGACACAAAGGATTTCCCCTCCCTGTGGGTGGCCGTGGAGTCGTTCCATCAATTCCGTCGCCTGCTGAGTCCGTATCCCACAAAACCACAGGGATGAGACCCCCCCCAAATGGCAGATTTTCCATCCCCCTCTTCCATGCTCTTCCCACTGCAGTGGGATCCAGGAGAGGCCAGGAGAACAGGGAATTCAGATCCTACAGGATCATGGAATGGTGTCCACCAGAACCACAGGGATGAGATCCCCTCAAATGGCAGAACCTCCTTTCCCCTCTTCCGTGCTCTTCCCACTGCAGTAGGATCCAGGAGAACAGGGAATTCAGACCTTGTAGGATCACGGAATGGCGTCCACTCAGCCCAAAGGATTCAAGGAACACCCCAGAGAGATTTTGGCCCAGCAGAGAGATCTCCCAAAAATGTTGAGGGAGACGGACCTGAGACGGAGGAAAGGGAATCCCAGATTCCCAGCAGGTGGCTGGATAAAATCCAGCATGAGCCAAAAGACACAGCCAAGGGAATCAGGAATTCCGGAGGGATCCCTTCCCTCCCATCCAGCTGTGGAGAGACAGGAGAAGATGAACCAAAAAATGTCCAAACCCTCAAACTCCCCTCAAAACCATCCAAGAGGCACTGAAGAGTTTTTCCATTGGAATTCTGACCTTAGGAATGATATGGGATGAGCCTGGATCTGTTTTCCACCTCCAGCCAAGGATTTGAGGCTCTGGGATGGCCATGACGGATCTGCTGGAGCTTCTCCGGGTCCTTATTTTTAGATCATCCTGTGCAGTCCTCCCCTCAGGATGAGTCACTTGGAATCGGCCGCTCCAGGAGTTACACAAAAGTTTTATTTTCTCCCAAAATTCTGGCAAGGAAAGGAGCTGAGCGCTGTCAGCATTCCTGGCTGGAAGTGATAACTCAGCTCCGGCTGCCAGGAGGAAAACTCATCCCGAAAATGCTCCCCGGGGGAAGAAAAGAGCTTTAAAAACTTGTGGAGGCTGGAAACAAATAGAGCTTTTCACCTGATCTGGAGCTCCAGAGATTCCCAAAATTTCAGCTGATCCAGGCCCTCCAGAGATCCCCAAAATTTTAGTTGATCAGGCTGACAGGAGCTCCAGAGATTCCCAGAATTTCAGCTGATCAGAGCTCCAGAGATTCCCAAAAATTTCCACTGATTGGGCTGACAGGAGCTCCAGAGATTCCCAGAATTTCAGCTGCTCAGGCTTCCAGAAGCTCCAAAGATTCCCAAACTTGATGCTCCTGGGAAAAGAAGCCAAGAGCCACCGGCAGGTGGAGTTTAATGGATCGAATTCCAGGTTTCCNGACAGGAGCTCCAGAGGTTCCCAAAATTTCAGCTGACCAGGAGCTCCAGAGATTCCCAGAATTTCAGCTGCTCAGGCTTCCAGAAGCTCCAAAGATTCCCAAACTTGATGCTCCGGGAAAAGAAGCCAAAAGCCACCGGCAGGTGGAGTTTAATGGATCGAATTCCAGGTTTCCAAGCTAAAATCCATACGAGATCCAGGAAGGAAACACTTCCATCCATTATAAACTGGATAATGGGACTGATAAGGGGTCAGCTCTTACCTACTCCCAGGGGGGCCTTATCCAAACAGATCCAAGCCGTTGAGGAAAAATTTGGGAATGTTTTGGCCGAGGATTAAGGTTTTCCCAACTCCCTACGGAATGTCGCCGGGACAGCGATGCTTTTTGAAGGGTTCCTGTTGCACCGCCCTCCTTAATTGGGGCACAGGGGCAAAATCCATGGAATTCAGCAGGATCATGGATTGAAATTTCTGGAATATCAGCCTTTGGATCAGTCCTGTAACCCTCTGATAGATTTTACGGAGAATTTCCTGTATTTTTAATAATTTTTCCCTCTTCCATAGGAAACCCGCCCTGATTTCGGCATCTTGGAGACTCAAGAAATCAGGGAATGGAGGGAGAAGGTGGGAAAAAAGGGGAAAACCCCCCCAGTTTTTCCACTGGAAATTTGGAATTTCCATTGGAATTTGGCTTTCCAGCTGCTGTATTGGAAGCGTGAAATTCCTTCTGGAGATAAAAACGTCTGGATCAGAGGCATCTCCTTCTCATGTGAGGCTGGGCTTCATTTCCAGCTTCCCGAGAATATCCCTATGGAATTCTCCTTCTCCTGTTTGCTGATGGCAGCGCTAAAGAAATGAAGGAATAAATCAATCCCTGGGATCGGTTGACTGGATCAGTGATTCCAGGATCCTGCTTCAACTGGATCAAGCATTTTATCCAAATATCCATATTTATCCAAATATTCCCTTTATCCCAATATCCAGCTGGAAATTGGGATGTTTTATTCCCTTTATCCAAATATCCAGCTGGAAATTGGGATGTTTTATTCCCTTTATCCCAATATCCAGCTGGAAATTGGGATGTTTTATTCCCTTTATCCAAATATCCAGCTGGAAATTGGGATGTTTTATTCCCTTTATCCCAATATCCAGCTGGAAATCCCAATGCTCATCAGAAAATTAAAGAAATAAATAAGGAATTATCCCATGGGTTTTATCCCCGGTTGGTGTGCAGTGCACATCCTGCTTTCCAGCGCCTCCGGGATCCCATCGGGAATCACATCTGGGATTCTCTTGGTCATGGAATCATGGAATGGTTTGGATTGGGAGGGACCTTTAAAGCTTTAACGTTCAACCCTTTCCCATGGCAGGGACATTTCCACTATCCCAGGGTGCTCCAAGCTCCATCCAAGCTGGCCTTGGACCATTCCAGGGATGGGAATAATCTTTGGAAAAGACCTCTGGGATCATTGAGTCCAACTGCAAACATCCTTGAGGGGCACCTTGGCCCCACAGTGACTTTTAGCGGATTTTTTCCATTTGGATGTGGATGAACAACTCGGACACTCCCAGGCGTGAACCTCCTGCCCTCTGTTCTTTCCCGATTTCCATGGTCAGGGAACGTGGGAAGATATAAAAAGAACTCCATGGAAAAGCTCCGTGGGCAGGGATGGCCTCGTTCGTCAGGGGTGATTAACGCCATGAATAAATTATCTCGGAGCGCATTAATTAATGCCCCGCTCTTTCCGTTCCAAGGGGCACGGATTGAACCTTGGGATGGAGCTCCCAGCCAAAAAAATGGTTAATCCCAAAAAACGGGCACGAGCGGGAGCCAAGGACACGGGGGCAAAACAAAGGCTGTGCCAAGAGATCCGGCAGAACGAGCGCGGAGCGGGAAGAGAAATCCATGGAAGAATTCCCAGCAGGAAAGGAGTTACTCATTTACCCCGAAGGTCGTTGTTGGCTCTGGAAGAGGAGTTAAAGATTGACCCGGCCTGAGCTGAGGCTGGAAAACAGGAGGGAATCTGGGACTGGAGCAGTCGGATCCCAGCCTAGGTGATCCCGAGCCACAGGAATAACATCCTACGTTTAAACAGGATCCTGGGAGCATTTGGATAACAAATGGAGCAGGGACAGGCATTCCCGGAGAATCAGCAAGCAGCAGCCTGCCTGCAGCTCCCTGGTGATCCCAGAATCCCAGAGTCTCAAAATCCCAGAATCCCAGAGTCCCAGAACTGCAGAACCACAGAATCCCAGAATCACGGAATTCCAGAGTCCCAGAGTCCCAGAGTCCCAGAATCCCAGAATCCCAGGATCCCAGGATCCTAGAATCACAGAATCCCAGAATCCTAGAATCCCAGAATCCCAGAATCCTAGAATCCTAGAATCCTAGAATCCTAGAATCACAGAATCCCAGAATCCTAGAATCCCAGAATCCCAGAATCCCAGAATCCTAGGATCACAGAATCCCAGATTCACAGAATCCCAGATTCACAAAATTCCGGGATCCCACCACTGCGGAATCCCAGAACCACAAAATCCCAGTATCTCAGAATCCCAGAATTCCAGAACTGCAGAGTCCCAGAATCCAGAACCCCAGAATCCCAGAATTTGATTAATTCCTGTTCTGCTTTATGCCAGAATTCCCTGATTCTGGAAAAGCGCGTTTCCCTGTGGTTTCTGAATATCCAGCAGCAGGGACTGGAATTCTGTCCCAAGGTTTGAGGGCATGGATCACACCCAGGATCACCTGGAATGAGGTCCAGCACGTCCATAGCCTCCCTGCCCTTTCCTGATGAGCCAAACACCCCCATTCCAACAAATATTTCCAGGGATTCGAGTACAGGGATCCTAAAGCACTTCCCAGCATTCCGGGATGAGGACATGGATACAGGATTGCAAATCCCCTTTGAACCAGGCCCAGCCACACCTTTTCTCGGGAGAAGCTGCAGCGGTAAAAGTTGCTGGTGTTGACCTGGAAAATCCCGATTTATCTCCTTATCCGGAGGGGATAAAGGTGGGATTTGTTGTACCTTCCTGTCCGAATGGAATGTTCAGCATCCCGGTATCCATGAACTTTGTGCTCATCTCAGTCCCACCAAAGTTTTCCAAGCCCTGGGAAACAGAATTTTCCACGTTGAGGAAAAAAACTGTAATCTCTGTTCCAGCAGAACCAGATCCGGGATTTTCCACGGTTTTTATTTCCTTTTGAAATGGAAAGATCCAGGTTTGAGCTGCTCTGGGGACAATATTCCCTAACATTCCCTCTGTTTCCCAGTCACTGTTGAATGTGTCCCTTCAAATTCCCAGATTTGTAGCTCCCGTGTGGAAATCTTCACCTGGGAAGGTTTTCCTGGAGCTTTTCCTCTCTGAAATTGGAGTTTCGATCCAATCTGGGATCATATAAAGGGAAATTCCCCCATTTCAGTTCCTTTCCATTCCATTTCCTCGTTCCTGTAAAAGCTTGAATGCTTCCAAGTGCTTGGAATTCTTCTTTATTCCCATTTCCTACAAATCAAAAGCCAACCCCAATGTTCCAGGACCTATTTAAATGTTTGGAATTCTTCTTTATTCCCATTTTTTGCAAATAAGAAGGCAAATCCGATGTTGAAGGGTGAATATAAATGTTTGGAATTCTTCTTTATTCCCCATTTTTTGCAACATCAAAAGCCAAATCCACTGGTCCAGGATGTATTTAAATGTTTGGAATTCTTCTTTATTCCCATTTTTTGCAAATCAAAAACCAAACCCAATGGTCCAGGACCTATTTAAATGTTTGGAATTCTTCTTTATTCCCATTTTTTGCAAATCAAAAACCAAACCCAGTGGTCCAGGACCTATTTAAATGTTTGGAATTCTTCTTTATTCCCATTTTTTGCACATCAAAAGGCAAATCCGATATTCCAGGATCTATTTAGGCCTCCCCGCTGCAGCTGAGGGAGACTTAAGAAGTTTTAACATTTTTAGCAACTTTCTTAGAGCACAACTTTGTTCCAAGAGCTGCCAGGGATTGTGCAGGACCCTGAATTCCCTGTGGATTCGCTCATCCCAGAAGGAAAACTTGGATATCACAGACGGCTGGAACTCCATCTCCAGGCTGAACAGCTTTGGGACCTTTTTCTTTCAAACACCGTTTTTAAAGCTCAGTTTCATCTCTCCTTGTCTGATTCTGAGCAGTTTAACCCAAAACTTGCTCCTTAATTCCCAGTTTAATTCCCAAAGTGCTTTGGGCTGTCCCAGCACCTCATGGAGCTCCCCCGTCCCAAGCCCCCAAATCCAAAGCTGCTGTTTCCAGCCCTAAGGAATAATTCTGCTCCTTGGAGTCGGCTGGGATTCCCCAGAGAGCCAAACACTCTGGGAAAAACTGGGATTAGCGAAACTTCCAAGACGCTGACGGAGGAGTTGGACTTTTATTGTCCTTGGGGGTCCCTTCCAAGCCTGGATATTCTATGGGTCTGCGATTCCGAGTACTTGGAATCTCACTTTTCCCAAAACTTTTTACTTTTCCAGCTGTTCCCGCTGCCTTTCAGGGAAGGTTTGGAACCCGTGGATGCACCGGGATCTCCTTTTTCCCTTCTCCATCTCTCTCCATCTTCTCAGAGTAATTCCTAAAAAAAAATCCCAACTTTACGGGAGTTGAAATTATTTTAATTAATCCCATCCTTTCTTCCCAAACCCAGAGCAATCCCATTAAGTCAAACCAGCAAAAAGTCGCCAGCGACTCCCTCAGATCCCGATTTAAACTTCCATGAACAAAACGAGGATGCACATCTGGCCACGGGGAGAATAAAAGCTGGTGACGAAGCAAATCCTGGATTCTCCTGGAAAAAGCAACAGCTGGGATACAGAAGATTTGATCCTGAGCTGGATTAGCATTCCCTGGAAAAATGGGAAAGGAGATGGAGCTTAAATCTTCTTCACATGAGGCTTAAATCTCCCGATTTAGGAGCTGCCAGTGCTGCCATAACTCAGCATTCCCTGGATCCCGACCCAGGAGCTGTTTGTGTTTTCCAGCTGTTGCCTGCTTTGATTCCTGGTCCCGGGATCGTTCTGCTGAGCCCAGTTTAATGTGTGTGCGGCCGAGAGCAGACCCAGCCTAAAGCCTTTGGAAAAACCTTCGGAGCAGCCGGTTGTGCTTCCGAGAAAACCTGGGGAATTCATCCCGAGGGAATGGGAGATGCTTAGCTGTAGGCAAAACCAGCCGAGCCCTTTAGTCTGGGCTACTCAGGCCTGGTCTGGGCTACTCAAGCTTGGTCTGGGCTACTCAGGCCTGGTCTGGACAACTCAGGCCTGGTTTAGGCTACTCAGGCGTGGGCTGGACTTCTCAGGACTGGTCTGGTCTACTCAGGCCTGGTCTGGGCTACTCAAGCTTGGTCCGGGCTTCTCAAACTTGGTTTGGACTACTCAGGCCTAGTCTGGGCTACTCAAGCCTGATCTGGGCTTCTCAAGCTTGTTTTGGACTACTCAGGCGTGGTTTGGACTACTCAGGCCTGGTCTGGGCTACTCAAGCTTGGTTTGGACTGCTCAGGCCTAGTCTGGGCTACTCAGGCGTGGTCTGGGCTACTCAGGCCTGGTCTGGACATCTCAGGCCTGGTCTGGGCTACTCAGGCTTGGGGTCTGGGCTACTNTTGGTCTGGGCTTCTCAGGACTGGTCTGGTCTATGCAGGCCTGGTCTGGACATCTCAGGCCTGGTTTAGGCTACTCAGGCTTGGTTTAGGCTATTCAGGCTTGGGGTCTGGGCTACTCAGGCTTGGTCTGGGCTTCTCAGGACTGGTCTGGTCTATGCAGGCCTGGTCTGGACATCTCAGGCTTGGTCTGGGCTACTCAGGCCTGATCTGGGCTTCTCAAGCTTGGTTTGGACTACTCAGGCCTGGTCTGGGCTACTCGGGCCTGGTCTGGGCTACTCAGGCGTGGTCTGGGCTACTCAGGCCTGGTCTAGAGCACTGACTCCTGGTCTGGGCTGCCCTGGGGCCCAGCAGAAGTTTTCCGTGATTTCCCTCGCTCTTGCCGAACGATTCCAGGCTGTTCTGCTGAGCTCGCGGCTCGCTCTGGGTTCAGCCCACCCCGGGCTGACCTGTCCCGAAGGGAGTCGGGAAACGATCCCCGCTCAGGCGTCCATTACCCGCCCCGAGGGTGAGGGTTGAGTCAATCGTCCCTTTCCCGGGTGCTTTTTGACCCCAAGCTCGCTGAGGTTCGCGTGTCCGTGGGGCTTAACCCTTAAGGGAACCGTTCCACAGGCAGGGAAGGTTTGTGGTTCCGCAATCATGGAATCACGGAGTGGTTTGGGTGGGAAGGGACCTTAAATCCCATCCCATTCCTTGGGCAGGGACACCTCCCACTGTTCCAGGGTGCTCCAAGCCCCGTCCAGCCTTTCCTTGGACACTGCCAGGGATGGGGCAGCTTCTCTGGGAATTCTGTGCCAGTGACCAACCTGTAAATATTTTTGGGGGCAATTCCCCCAAAAAAGTATCATTAATAAACTTCTGGAAATTAATAGATAAAGTAAGTAATAGATAAAATAATTCGTGCAGAAAAGAATTAATATAGAGAAGAATTAATAGGTAAAATAATTAGTACAGAAAAGAATTAATATATAAAGGAATTAATATATAAAATAATTAAGATAGAAAAGAATATAGAAAAGAATTAATATAAAAAATAATTAAGATAGAAAAGAATTCAGATATA
>VZTE01000450.1:127866-141068 GCA_013397775.1 Eulacestoma nigropectus
TATAAAAAGAATTAATATATAAAATAATTAATATAGAAAAATTAATATAGAAAAGAATGAATAAAAATAAATATAAAAATATCTAAATAAATGAAAATAAATGAATAAAAACCATTAATAAAAATTAATTCTTTATAAAAATATATAATGAATAAAAAATTAAAACTGCCCTTAGCAGAACTGTGACTCGAGGGGAAGAAACCCACACCATTAATCCTGGAAAAAGGAATAAACAGTAGGAGTTTTCATATAACCACGGGATTGTATTTGCTCTATAAACGGGAATTAACAGCACTCAGAGAATTTTGGCGGTGTCGGGATCATTGGAGCAGCACAAAATCCCTGTTTGTGTTTTGATAAAGCTGGAAAAACTCGGAAAGGATCAACAATAACTTCATTTTTAAAGCCGTCCCGTTTTTGGCAGCCGATTCCCAAACTGTGCCCGTGGCAAAGTGCAGCGGGACAGGAGCGGCAGGATGGCGTCTAATAAAGCCCGGATTAATTAAACTCAGGCTTTGCAGTGTGTGGTGAGGAAACAGAGAGCGGCTGAGCCCAGACGTTCCCAAAATCCAAAACGAGGCACGATCCTTGTTTTTCCAAGGCCACTTCCACTGCTTTGCTCCTTGACCTTGTTCTGCAGCTGATTTTATTGATGCGGCTGTAATGAACGCAATTAATAATTGCAATTAATTAATGCAATTAATTAACGAGACACAGGAGGAGCTGCTCGGGTTTGCAGGAACAAAGCCCTGCGCGGACTTTGACACCTGGGGAGCAGAAGTTTCCCTTCAGTGCCGCGGGAATGAGGAGCGGAACCTTCCCTTCTTTGCCTTCCCGGAGTTGGCACCTCCAGATTTGACAGGAAATTCCCCGGAGCTGTGCTACCCCAATTCCAATGGTTTGTTGGGATGCTAATTAGAAGGATAGAGGTCGATAATTCCAAAGGTGGTCAGAGGTTTTCTTGCCCTCTGTGTGTCCCGAAAACTGGGATTGTTTTTAGTCCAGCCGGAATTTTGCATCAAACAAAACAAAACCCCCCAAAAATGAGGAATTTTGACATCTGTGACCAGGAATACACATCCCACCCTGCCACATCCTGACGGATTAGAGGCTGGATGTGACCCAGCCGGGTGTGGTGGCAGCCCAGAAATCCGATCGTGTCCTGGGCTCGTCCAAAGGAATGTGGGGAGAAGGTCCAGGAGGGAATTCTGCCCCTCTGCCGCCTCAGGTGAGGCCCCACCTGCGGAGCTGCTCCAGCTCTGGATCCAGCACGGGAAGGACCTGGAGCTGCTGGAGAGAGCCCAGAGGAGGCACCAGGATGATCCGAGGGATGGAGCAGCTCTGCTGGGAGGAAAGGCTGGGAGAGCTGGGAGTGTTCAGCCTGGAGAGGAGAAGTTTTGGGGTGAACTCGTGACCTTCCAGGACCTGAAGGAGCTGCCAGAAAACGTGGAGAGAGACAATTTCCAAGGGATGGAGGGACAGGACACAGGGAATGGCTTCCCACTGCCAGAGGGCAGGGATAGATGGGATATTGGGAAGGAATTCCTGGCTGTGAGGGTGGGGAGAGGCTGGGCGGGAATTCCTGGAGAAGCTGTGGCTGCCCCTGGATCCCTGGAAGTGTCCAAGGCCAGGTTGGATGGGGCTTGGATCACCCTGGGATAGTGGGAGGTGTCCCTGCCCATGGCAGGGGTGGCAATGGATGATCCACAGTGAGGTCACCCCAAAGCTTCTCTTCTCCAAGCGGAACATTCCCAGCTCTCCCAGCCTTTCCACATCCCTGAACATTTTGTACAACTCTCTCCTTCATCTCATGCCAAGAAACTCCGGGATTTCACTTGAGATCCGGGACCTGTGGGCTCTGGCCAGGGATCCTCACCCACCTGAGATGTTTTGGGACTCGATGGTGCTGAGGACTCAGGGATCCCCAAATTATCCCGTGCTGGCAAATCGTGGGAATTCTCCTGCTGGTGCTGCTGTTCCCTTCCAACCCAAACCGCTCTGGGATCCCAGGACTCTCGGATCCGTTTTCCAACGACCTTCCCAGGGCAGATTCCTGGAAATCCAGCCCCAGACAGGTTTATCTGGGACCTCTCCCACCCTTGAACTCAGTGGACCGAGGTGGTGGAGGAGCAGCTTCTTTTTTATCACCTTCCCATGTTTGTCCTCCTTAACTCCTGGAATCCCATCGGAATTTCAGGGGAGGCAGGAATGGGGTGAGACGGGACAAGGGTTACAGCAATAAAGTCACGCGGGAACCCTGCTCCTGCATTCCATAAAAAGAACAAAACAAATCCTAGGAAAAATCGCGGTGGAACATCTAAACTGGCCCTGTGTCGGGATATTCCAGGAATATTCCACCCTTTCTCCCTCCGGGCTCTGCTTTCCTCTCTTTTCAGCAATCATGGATGAGGTTTTGGTGTTTTCTCGGATTTCTTGGGATTTTTCCACACGGGAAGTCACCAGCCTCGGTCTCCACTGCCTCTAAGTCAGCAAAAAGTTCCTTGTGCTGATAAAATTAAAGTCTCCGTTAACGAAGGGAAGTCAAAAATTCCAAAGGGAAATCCTTCCCCCGGGAAGATATTTGGGACAAAGCGGTGGAGTCTCCATTCCTGGAATTTTTTTAAAAAACAGTGCATGTGGCACTTTGGGATGTGGTTTATTGGGAGTTTGGTTGAAGGTTGGACGTGATGCTCCTGGAGGTTTTTTCCAACCTTCACGGTTCCATGATTGGCCTAAGGCCAATCCTGGAAAATCCTACAGGAGAGAATTCCCACAGGGGAAAAAAATCCGAAGTGATCTTTTCCTCCCTTTTCACTGCTCTCAGTTCGCCTCCAGTTAAGGAATGTTGCCTTTGGAGCAATGATCTTGGGAATAATTGGATTTAGGAAATAATTACGGTGGTGTAGAAGTGGGACAGGCCCAGTCCTGCAGCTCCAGGAAAAGAATGGAAGCTCTTCCCTTCCTGATTCCTGGATATTCAGGGGGAGGAGGGGGAGGATGAAAGAAGAAAATTCCTTTTCCCAGGTTTTTTTTGTTTGCTCTTGGGTTAAACTTTTCCACATTATCCAAATATTTGCACTTGGGTCCAACACGAGCCTGAAGCTCCTCTCCCAGCTGGATCCCAGTTGGATCCTGGATATTTTATTGGCATTGCTCCCCAGCCTACGGAAGCGGGAATTTCTCCTCATCTTCCTGCTCATTCCTGACTTCCTATGGGAATTTCCCCCACACTGGCTGGCTCAAGGAACCTCTGGAGTTAAAACCAACCCTGAATCAATGGAATTCGTTTTGTTCTGGATCAGTTTCCCTGCTGGTCCAATAGGAATCCTCTGTAGGATTGTGGTGGCCCGAACATGGATTGGAGGGAGCAGAAATTCAGAATTAATGGGGAATATTTCATATGTATTTATTTGTTTGATATAGTTTCTTTATTTAAATACAGATATAATCATTAAAATTAATTAATTAGTTGAAATATGTATTTATTTAATATATATTTATTTTTATATTTTTCCATATATATTTATTTATTACCTATTTCTTCATTTAATCTATATTCATTTAAACAATTTATATTTATTGAATTAATTTAATTAAGATATCTTTCTGTTAATTAAGAGGAATCTCATCCTGGGATATCTAATAGGGAATTAATCATTCACGATATTCCATAGGGATTGGGAATCTTTGAATTGGAAATTGGGCTGTCCATAAAACGTCCATCACGGAATTATTTATCAGAAGGGTTTGTGCTCGGGCAGGAAATCCCTCCAAGGCAAATTTCCATGTTCCTTTTCCTTTTCCCATTGTCCAAATCCTTATCTGCGGTCCCTGGAGAGGGATCCCTCCAAGCTGGATATTCCCACCTGAGGATGGATGTGAAACAAAAACGTCTGGGGCTCCAGCTGCTCCTTGATGTGGGAAAAAGGAATCCAGGTCATGGATTTCACCTGGACGCTCCCCTTTCATCAGGATAAAAATCATGGACAGACTTACTTGGTCACCAGGCAGATTTATGGGATTTGAGATCAATTCCCAGCTCTATAATTCCAGTTTTTATGATCCCATCCCATCACTCCATTCCTGGGTGACTCTCTTCACCGTCTTGGAATGAGACAATTTTCCTTGACTTATCCATTAAATTCTTGGAGTAGGAGCCATAAATCTTCCCATAAATGCAGCGCTGAGCCGAACACATTGTCCTGGCTGAGGGGTGTTGGGATTCCTGCTCAGCTTTCCTGGGATTTTCTCGATTTTCTCTACCCTTTGGGAATTCTCCTTCTCCTTCTCCTTCTCCTTCTCCTTCTCCTTCTTCTCCTTCTCCTTCCCCTTTCCCAGAACTTGCAAACGTCTTTATCCCTGCAACTCCATCCCATAATTTTGGTGACCGATTTTCCATTGCATCCTTTTGTTTAGGAGTTTGTTTTTTTTTTTTTCCCCTGGAATTTTCCCTCCTCTCTCACAATCGATTTTGATGGAATTTACACCAAATATTTACGGGACTTTCATCCATCTGGGAAATTTATTTAAAATTGAGTAACGGGGTCAAAAGTTCCTGGGGCGGGGACTGGGAGGCCTGGGAATCCCAGGGATAAAAAAGCATGGAATAAAAGAATCCAATTTAATATTAAAAAGAACTGGGATGAACTTGATGGTGTTGATGAGGGAGCTGGGAATGTTCATCCTGGGGAAAAGGAGGTTCTGGGGGGACCTTCCGGCAGCCAGGGTGGAATTGGGCTCTGCTCCCAGGGAACAGGGACTGGATGAGAGGGAATGGCCTCGAGCTGTGCCAGGTTGGACATCAGCAGGAATTTCTCCATGGAAAGGGTGGTCAGGCCTTGGAACTGCCCACGGAGGTTTGGAGTCTCCATCCCTGTCCAAGGAATTCCTGGATGTGGCACTCGGCGCTCTGCTGGGGATCGGGCACAGCCTGGACTCGATGATCCCGGAGATCTTTCCCAGCCTCGATGATTTCAGGATTCTCTGGATGCAAAAGCCGCTTTTCCCNAGCTTCGGTGATTTCAGGATTCTCTGGATCCAAAAGCCGCTTTTCCCAGCTCCACCCCTCCTCCGCATCCTCCAGCCCCTCCCCCAGCCCTGCCAAAACTCTCCAGGTGAATTTGGAAACTCCAGAGGAGGATTTTGCTGGGGTTTAATCCCAAACTCCTCCGGATTTCTTGGAAGCGATCAACTCCCAGTTCCAGCACATCTGAGGGAGGCTCAGGTTGGACACCAGGAGGAATTTCTCCATGGAAAGGGTGGTCAGGCCTTGGCAGGGGCTGCCCAGGGAGGTTTGGAGTCCCCATCCCTGGAGGTGTCCAAAGAATTCCTGGATGTGGCACTCGGTGCTCTGGGCTGGGGATCGGGCACAGCTTGGACTTGACAATCCCAGAGGTCTTTTCCAACCTCAGTGATCCTGGAATTCTCTCATTGCTGCACCACAGGTATCTTCCTTCATCCTCAACGTAAAGATTGATCCATCCGATTTAATCCACGGATTTATTCTTTTCCCAGTCCTACACGTGGAGAGGGATCCCAAAGTCATCCAAAGCCATCCCTGTGAGGACATTTTGGATGTAAAATCCAACTTTTTCCGTAGATAGATTTTTACATTTTGGGTGTAAAATCCAACTTTCTCCCTTGTTCCTGACTACCTGGATGCTGAAATAAAAATTCCTGAGTCGGGAATTTTATTATCATCCCAAATTTCCTTTGTCCCCCATTCCCGCTAAAGCAGCACCATTTAAAACTAAGGATTTTACTGGACATGTTGGAAAACGTTCCTGCAGTGAAAATTCCTGAAATCCTGGCAAAAATGGGGTGTTCCGAAGGCTGGGGTGGATTTTTCCTTCCTTTCTCCTTTTTTTTTTTTTATTCCCGTTCTGCTCCTTTATCCGTATGCTTGGCTGAGCTGTTGGAATGTGCAGGAGCCAACTTCCAGCTTTTCCTTAGGCAGCAAGAAATTTTATGGAGTGAAAGCATCCCGGATCCTGGAGTATTTTATGGATGGCCTTTCCATGGTTCATGGAAGCGTGGAACGAGATGAAAGAGCACGAGGATCCCTCCGGATTCCATCTGGAGTTAAAGGAAAATCTGAATTCCTGGCTTCCAGCTGTGGAAAAAAAAGGGAATATAAAAATATATAAAAAAGGAAATATCAGAACTACTTAAAATTATTTTAAAATCTTTCTATTCCTATAAAAAGAAGGAAAAAAAATCCATGATTTTCTTGTTGAAGCCCGTTTTTCATCCTAAAAAAAGTTCAGGAATTGCAGCTTCTTTTTAAGAGAAGTCCTTAAAATGGCGGGGGAATGTAAAAACGGGAATCTAAGAGCAACAGGGAATGCGGAATGATTCAATTCCATTTTAAGGGAATAAAATAATTTCTGTGTTAAATCTTTTCTCCCCAGCTCTTGGCTTGGAAAACCTGGGAAGCGACAGATCCTTGGAGCCTGCTGAGGCTCCTAAATTTCTCCAAATCCACCGTTGGAGTTGGTTTGGAGCCTTCCTAAAAAACCTGTGGAGTTTCTTTATTAAAAATAGAATTTTAAGCTGTAAATGGGAGAGTTCTGTTCCAATATATCCGTTTGGAGACGCCGGAAGTTGGATGGAAAGGACGTTTAGATTGGAATCACGGATTTTACCCCTGATAAAACGAATCGTGGGATGCTCAGGTTCAAACATCTCTTAAAGGGAAAATTACGGATTGAAGCCATAGCCCTTCCCGGGCTGGAATTCACTGTGGGAACGGAGTTTTCCTGGATTTTTCCCAGCCTGTGCTGGGCTCTGCTCAGGTTCTGTGGGTGGAAAATGAAGTTCACCCCCACGGACACACATCCGGATATTCCCAGGGCGTTATTTGGGTGTCTAAACTTCCATGGATCTGGGAAAAGGAAAGGGGAAGGGCATGAAGGGTACAGGGGATGGTTTCCCACTGCCAGAGGGCAGGGAGAGATGGGATATTGGGAAGGAATTCCTGGCTGGGAGGGTGGGGAGGGACTGGGATGGAATTCCCAGAGAAGCTGTGGCTGCCCCTGGATCCCTGGAAGTGTCCAAGGCCAGGCTGGACGGGGCTTGGAGCAACCTGGGATTGTGGGAGGTGTCCCTGCCCATTCCAGAGGGATTGGATTAGAAGGAAATCCGGGATAATCAGGGGATGCTCCAGGGTGGAAGAGCAACATAAATTGGCTCCATGAATCCCAGGACACCTGGAAAAACCTTCCCAAGGATTTGTGGGAGAAGATTCAGTGCTGAGATTCCCAGAGCCAGGGTCAGACTGATCCCGCCAAAACACTGGGAGAGAGACTGGAGGGATGAGCCCCGAGACTTTAATATTTCCAGGATATCCGGCCCTGGGAGCCCTGAATTCCCAGGAAAGCAGCCAGTGGGACCCAGAGGGACTGCGGATGCTCCGTGGGTTCCGGGAGGAACACACAGGAGGCTTGGAAAAGCAGGAGCATTCCCTGCTCACAGTTCTGGAATTTCAGAGAGGAGTGAGCTTGGCCAGGGGGGGAGTTTTCCACCTGGAAAATCCCTTTTTCCTCATTTTGTTTTTTCTTTCACCCCAGAACGGCCGATCCATCTCAGATGGAAATTCCACCCTCTGGAATCTCCTGTCTCCAGCAGCACTGGTGACGGATAATGAGGGAACGACACGCCGGTAACTCCTGGGAGCGGAATTCCTCATGACCGTGAGAACAGCGGGAACATCCAACGGTTTTCCACGAAATTCCCCAGCCCCCGACAGCTCCAAACTCAGGGATCTCCCAGGGCACAGACACCACCCCAGGTTTTATAAAGCCTGGAATGTTTTTTTCCTTCTCTAAGCCCACTTGGAATCCACGCAAACAAAATCCCGCACAAGGAATTCCTCAGCTCTGCCACCCGCCTGGGAGGAGCCACCTCCTTTTCTTTCCTTTGCTCTCCTGGAATTCTCAGTGCTGTGCTCCAAATTTTTCTTAGGAAAAGCATCAAATCCCCATTTCCCTGTGGTGTTTTCCATGATTTTCGTGGACCCTTTTCCAGCTGGGAAAGCCTTCCCCAAGGTGCCAACCCAGGATGGAACCCAGCAACCCAAAAGCGCCCAGGGCTGGACATCCCTGCTGATTCTTCCAGGATTGGGGACATGGATCTATCAGGACAAAGGTTGTGGATCCTCCTGGAATGTTTGGGAATGGGATGAGAGGCGCCATTCCCTGCTCCAGCCTGAGCTGCGGCGTCCCCAGCGAGCAGCGGCTCCCTTTGTTTGCTTTGCTCTCCCGGAATTTTCGGTGCTGCACTCCAACTCTTTATTAGGAAAAGTCCCAAATCCCCATTTCCCTGTGGTGTTTTCCATGATTTTCACGGATTCTTTTCCAAACCCTCTTTTCCAGCTTGGAAAGGCTTCCCTGAGGTGCCGACTCAAGATGGAACCCAACAACCCTAAAAGCGCCCAGGGCTCGACATCCCTACTCGCGGGCTGATTTTTCTGGGATCTGCTGGGACAAAAGTTGTGGAGCCTCCTGGAACGTTTGGGAATGGGATGAGAGGCGCCATTCCCCGCTCCAGCCCGAGCAGCAGCCGCACAAAGGGATCTTTTCCCGCCCGGTGGCCTCGGCAGGTTTGAGGCCGTCACCTTTGGACGCTTATCGGAGCTCCGGTGGACTGTGAACTCCCGGGAAAACTCCCCCGGAGTCGGCTCGGGAGAGGCCTCACGTGCTCCCCAACGGATAAACCCGGCTTTGTGAGGGCCGGGCGGTAAATCCCGGGTTATGATCCCGGGGAACAGGTTCCGAGCTCAAACGGTAAAAAACAATCCCGTCCCTCATCGCGCCCTTATCGGTGCCAGCGGTTGGGGAGGAGGTGATTCCAGCCGCTTTCATCCCGCTTTTTCCTCCTGGGCTGGAGCATTCCCAGCCCCTGCTGTGGTCTGGGAGCTCAGCCTCGTGCCCGTGATTAAAAAAATCAGGATTGCTCATCGAAAAACTGGGATTGCTCACCAAAACATCGAGATTGCTTGTCAAAAAAATCGGGATTGCTCATCCAAAAAATCGAGATTGCTTGTCAAAAAATTGTGATTCCTCATCAAAAAATTGTGATTCCTCATCAGAAAATTGGGATTGCTCACCAAAAAATTGGGATTGCTCATCAAAAAAATCGGGATTGCTCATCAAAACATCGGGATTTCTCACAACTGGACACAATCCAAGTGTGCAAGGTCCTGGCAGCTCCCGGGGCTGCGTTTGGTGCTGTTGGAATGGGAAAACCCGGCTCATCGCGCAAAACCCCCATTCTCAGATTCCCAGAGAAGTTTGGAGTCAGACTCCTGGCTATCTCCAGGCTTCTCCAGCTGTTTGAGCTCCAGGATGATCCAGCAAAACTGCAAAGGCTTTATCCCACTTTTTTCCATGCCTGATTCCCTGGCAGCCAGGAAAAGGCTCCTTTGGGATCAACCTCCCTCCAGGGATAATCCCCAAACCAGAGCTTCTCCTTGGAAAAACGCTCCCATTCCCTCATCCCAGGCTGGCACTCGGCTCCTGCAGAGCTTTCCCAAATTGTTTTGGTCCCCGGCAAAACTTCCAAGGAGTTTTCCCGCTCACCTCTGGAGTTTTTCTGTGGATTTTGCCGGAGCTTGGGAAAAGGGAAAAAAGGACAATTTGAGCGAGGACAGGGACATCGAGGCAGGGGAGGGGGAAAGGGGAAATGATGTAAAAAAGAGGGGAAAAAAGGCTTTTTCCATCTGGAGGAAAATGTGGAAGCTCCAGACACTCCTTTTTTTTTTATTTGTGTGGGAATGAGGGTGTGGAGAAATCCCTGGAATGGATAAACTGGAATGAGCAGCAGGGACGGGAGCAACGGGGAAGGGCAAAACCTCGCAGCTCACGGAGCGGGTTTGGGGCAGCAAATTCCCAACGAATTGGATGAATTATCCCAATAAATGGGTGAACTCCATCTGTCTTGGAAGATGGAGCCGGGAAACCGAAGAAGGAAGGAAGAAGGAAGGAAGGAATGATCCACGGGGAGAAAAACTTCCCTGGAAGTGCCCAAGGCCAGGTTGGACACGGCTTGGAGCCGCCTGGGATAGTGGGATCCCTGCCCATGGAATGGGATGTTCCTTAAGGTCCCTTCCCACCCAAACCATTCCATGATTCCAGAAGATGATCCGTGACCTCAACCCCACATTCCTCATCTCCCTCTTCTCCCAGTCCGGACAAAAAACACTGCTGGAATTCAAATCTAGTTCTGGGAAGAGCTTTAGGAGGTCGGATTCTTGCTCCAGTTCTCCAGGAGGATTCACTGGAAGTTCTCCCAGACTGGATGAGAAACAGGCCGGAATTTCCCTCATCCTGCCCCACATCTGCAGGGAATTCCTGCTCCCAGAGTGCGGAATGCTGGAGAAACTCGCAGCAAGGACCAGCAAGGAAATGCCAACAAAAAAAAGGGAAGTTTTTCCCACATTTTGGGTGATTTCCCAGTGGTTGGAGCCGTGAGCCAAGGGAAGGAGAGTGCGGATGGAATTTTCCATCCCTGGAAGTTTGACGCCGAGATGAGGCGGTTCTGTTTGCCCTCGGAATTCCGGAAAGTTTGGGATGGACCTTAAGGATCATCCCATTGCACCCCTGCCGTGAGCATCTTCCACGATCCCAGGTTGCTCCAAGCCCCGTCCAACCTTTCCTTGGACACTTCCAGGGATCCAGGGGCAGCCACAGCTTCTCTGGGAATTCCAGCCCAGCCCCTTCCCACCCTCCCAGCCAGGAATTCCTTCCCAATATCCCACCCATCCCTGCCCTTCATCCCTTTAGTGCCCAGGAGAGAGAGGACAGCAGATTTTTTTATCCAGAATGGGAATTCCAGCTCCCTCAGGAGGGAAAGGTTCCCCCAGCTGGAAACAAATAAAAAAAAAATCCAGGGAAAGAAGAATTTGATCCTTAAACTGCATAAAAATTCCCTCCAATCTGGAGCTGATTCCCAAAAGTGCCCATTCCTGGCCCAAATTACAGTTTAAATGGGTGATCCCATTATTTTTCCCCCCTGGGATGCTGATTTCCAACGCTGGAAGGATCCGAAGCTTTGGAAAGGTTCATTGGAAGCTGTTGGAGCCACATTCCAAGCCCCGCCGTTCCCGAGGGTCTCCTTAAAATAACGACGCCACAAAGGCTCCTTTTATCCCACATTCCTTCCCGGTTCCCCAAATCCCCGCTCATGGATACGACGGGGAAGGGGAGCAAAACCGAAGCGTCCGAATTCCCTTTGAGAGGGATGAAAGGCTGGGATAGAGAATGGAGTTCTCCAGCGGGAAGAATTCCAAGGAATTCCTCCCACACTCGGCTGCGTCATCCCAAACAAATCCAGGAGGAGCCGAAGAATTCCCCTCGCCCTCCAAAGGCTGCAGAGAGGGAAAAATTCCCCTTGGATGGGGATGCAGCTTCGGGATGATGGGAGACGGCGGAATCCTTGTCCTGGAGCACCTGCTCCATCCCAGATTCCAGCGGTGGGGCTGGGGCTGGTCCTGGGAGAAATCTCCGTTTCCAAGGAAAAGCTCCCAAAGGCAAGGCCGGAATTCCTGCGCCTCGTGAGCCAGCCAGGGATCCTTTGATGTGGGGAAAAGCTGGAGAGGCTCTTCGGGATCATGCGGATGCGGAGACTCTCACATGGCCCCTCTGGCACTGGGATGTGATTCCCGGGGATTATAGGGAAGCTTTTCCCCCCCATCCCGGCCTGGGCCGGCATTCCCGCTCTTCCCAAAGCGGCGAGAAGGGGATGAGCGGGGTGGTATCCAAGGGGATAATTCCTCTGGATCTGAGCTCGCCCCCAGCAGCGGCAGAAATCCACGGGAATGATGCGGAGCTGGGAATCCAACCCAAATTCCCATGGATCCGTCTGAGGGAGGATGGGAATCGTCCACCCGCCCTTGCTCTGAGTGTTTGGGAAAAGGATTCCAGCTGCCGCCTGGAAAAATCCACTTCGCTGGACTCCGTTTGAGGCTCATCCCGCCAAGGAATCGCTCCAGGCCCCGCAATTCCCGTATTCCCAGGAGGAAACAGGGAGGAATTAATCATTCCCTGGCTCTTGGATCTGGCAGGGGAGGGCTTTGGATCTGAGGATCCTGAGGTTGGATTTTTGTGGATAAAAGGGATCCGGAGTTTCTCAGTCTTGGAGTCAGGGGCGGATTTCCCAGGAGAGCTTCTGGCGCCAGCGTTAAACTGGGAAAAATTCCCAGTCGTGTGCAAGGGTTAAACTGGGAATTATTCCCTTCTTTTTCCAGGGTTGAACTTGGAATAATTCCCAGTCTTGTGCAAGGGTTAAAGTGGGAAAATTCCCTTCTTGTGCAAGGGTTAAACTGGGAAAAATTCCCTCTTGTGAAAGGGTTAAACTGGGAATTATTCCCTTTTTTTGCCAGGGTTAAACTGGGAAAAATCCCCTCTTATGGAAGGGTTAAACTGGGAAAATTCCCAGTCTTGTGCAAGGGTTAAACTGGGAATTATTGCCTTTTTATGCCAGGGTTCAACTGGGAAAAATTCCCTTCTTGTGGAAGGGTTAAACTGGGAAAATTCCCTTCTTATGGAAGGGTTAAACTGGGAAAATTCCCTTCTTTTGCCAGGGTTAAACTGGGAATTATTCCCAGTCTTACGCAAGGGTTAAACTGGGAAAAACTCCCTTTTTATGCCAGGGTTAAACTGGGAAAATTCCCTTCTTGTGGAAGGGTTAAACTGGGAATTATTCTCAGTCTTGTGCAAGGGTTAAACTGGGAAAAATTCCCTCATGTGAAAGGGTTAAACTGGGAATTATTCCCTTCTTGTGGAATGGTTAAACTGGGAATTATTCCCTTTTTATGCCAGGGTTAAACTGGGAAAATTCCCTTTTTTCCAGGGTTAAACTGGGAAAAACTTCTCTGCCCGGCTCCAGCAGTTCGGAATTATCTCCCTTTAATCCCCTGGATTTGGGGGAGGAATAAAATAAACGTAAATCTAGAAACAAGACAGGAATTTTAAATAAATCAATTCCGAATAAATCAATTGGAAATCAATTAATTGGAAATCAATTAATTAGAAACGAATCAATTAGAAACAAATCAATTCAAAATAAATCAATTTGAAGTACATTAATTAGAAATTAATCAATTCTAAACGGATCAATTGGAAATAAATTAATTGGAGATAAATCCCTTTGAAATAAATCAATTAGAAATAAATTACTAATAAATAAATAAATAAATAAATGAA
>VZTE01000451.1:0-38584 GCA_013397775.1 Eulacestoma nigropectus
GCTGCAACACAGAATGTATGTTCTGTATTGCTAAAATACATCAGGAAGAAGTCCAAATTTGAATGAAAGAGTCTGACTAAAAAGCATGGTTCTGTTCCTACTGTGTCCCAACACAGCAGAGCCACCAGTTTTAGGGCCCCTTGGGTCTACATATTTTCTTCCTCTTTTCTTAGCTTAGTCCTCAAGACTGAAGGTTTTAGAGAGGATTTTCCTTAAAAAAAATTCTAACCTTCTTCATCACTGTCTTTCATCATCATCTCCTTGGGAGGGCTACTGGGGGCCCATCCAAAGCAGAAGCAAAGGAAACTCCTGGAGTTCTTTTTAGCTGGAAATTCTTGGACCTGGAGCCAGACATCTCTGTAACAATGCTTTGGGTAGTGATGAAGAGAAATCTGGCATCTCTCTCTAAGGTCTTCTTTTTAATATCTTCAGGCTGTGTGGACAACTGCCAAATGGAACTTTCACCTATAGCCATTATCTTCAATGTGTGCATTTGTGTAACTTTCACTGGAGAAATCCTGGATGTTTGTACGCAGCACTTTTTGAGTAACAGCTATAAAGAACCACATGTATAAATAAACATTTTTGTTCTCTCTGTGCATAGATCAAGACAAGGCTCCAATTGAAAAGCAGCTTAAAGAACAGCCTTTCCTTTGTTATATTACAGTAATTTGTTTGATACACAAGGAGAAGACTGACGGGAATGGGAGTAACCCTTGTAAAATGTTTATATCTGTGGTCTGTGCATATATGTTTTTGTTATACTTGTAATGTATTTTGTTAGGCAAGAATGCAAGACCTCCTTGAGAAAAAACTTTAATTCACATGTCGACTTTTGTCAGGGCATGTAATGAACTGCAACGAACATGCTGTTCTAAACTGATAAAAATCCAAAAAACACATTAATCCTTTTATATAAAAAGACACCTTTGAAGAATTGTAAGTAAATTCCCTCAAAAGAAGCAAAGAAAAAAGAAGTTACAGTTGAGATTAAATATTTTTTTATGATGGTGGAAGTCCTCAATGCTCAAAGAATTTAAATGTATTTATTGATCTGTATATAATTTTTTCTAAGAAATACTACAGGAAGTACAAAATTTTGAACTGCATTCATTTTATCCTGTGTTTGTATGTCATTAAATTTTTGAAGGAGCCAAAACTAACATTTATTTTCATGAGACGAGGCAGTGAAAGTCCTTCCAGAAAATTTTGAAAGATACAGTTTTAGAAACACAGCCATCAAGCAAGACACTGCCATGTGAAATGAGTGACCAAAAGAGCTCTGATGAAACAGAGAGAAAATTCGGAAAACTAAATTTTTAAAGTAAATGTTGTAAAGTAATCAGGTGCTAAAGTAGCACATGAGTACTTAGTACATGCAGAAATGTGTATATAGAAAACAGACTGTTTGCCTGTATCCATACAGACTGTGTCTGTATCCATAGCCTCAGATACATTTGAAAAAAAAAAAGGTTGTATCCATTTAGAGACAATTAACAAATAGAAAAAGCAAGTAAGCTTGTACTTTTCTAACACCTCCCTCAGCCTTGATCTTAGAACTAGTGTCAAACTAAGAACTAAGAAAATGTGTATATACAAAATCATAATAAACAGTCAATAATCCAAGATCATCTTTCCTATAGAGAATTAGAAAAAAAATCCAAGAGGAAGGAGCACATTTTTAGAGAAGAATTCCTTTGATGGGGCCCAACTCCTGAATCATTACTTCACATTTCTTAATCTTGGCAGTAGAATAAAGTTCTTAGCAGAATAACGTTTTAAAGTCCAGATACACAACACTTCAGAGTTCTTATAATAATTGCTCTTTTTATGTCTACATAATTTACAGCGTTTGCAGATAGAAGTAATTTAATACCATGATGATCTTCCATCTAGCCTGTTTCCTCTCAGTGACCTTATGTTTACTATAAGAAAACACCAGCAAGGTGTCTTATTTCTCTGTAGAAAAATGGCAACTATTTTAAACAAAGAGATTTTATCCAAGAGAATCATAATTCTTCCACTATCCTCATGCTTTAACAAAAATGCTCATTTGTTCTAGGGAAGTCTTTTAGTAGGAGAGAGAGACAACTTGGCTTTGCAGCAAAAGATGTATTTAAAATAAAATAAAAAATACAGCAATAGTAGGAACCACAGGTTTTATGTTTTAAATGGATAGAGTTTTAGTTGGAAAGGAGTTGATTACATATTTCATATCATGACCTCACATTCAACCAGCCCTTCCTCACATGCCCCCTAAAAACATCCTGCTGTGGTTCCTGGCATCTATGAAAGGTTGGTTGAAAGTTGCAAATTAAGCATATTTCCGAAGAGCTTGGATAGAGAATAATGGAAATAGGATCTCAGAATCATTTTACTCATCCTGGAGGTGCAGTCCAAAGGCTAAAGTGAACCAATCCCAATATTATAATATGCAATTTTAGTAACATAATAGTTTTTTGTGGGGCATCTCTAGAGTACTTTATTGTTGATAAGAAAGTTGAATCCTTTAGAAAAATATTTTTCAGGCTTTTTCCTAAACTAAAACAAGCCACAGTGTCACATTTAACAGAAATGTAAATTTTTTGTAAATGAAACATGAATGTCACTTAGGCATTTAAGTACCATAGTTCACAGAATCACAGAATACACTGAAGTGGAAGGGATCACGGAGTCCAACTCTTAGCCCTGCGCGGGACCACCCCAAGGATCGTACCATGTGCTGGAGAGCATTGTCCAAATGCTTCTTGGGTTCTGTCAGGCTTGGTGCTGTGACCCCTTCCCTGGGAACCCTGTTCCAGTGCCCAACCACCCTCTGGGGGAAGAACCTTTCCCTAACATCCAAGTTAAACCTCCCCTGACACAACTTCAGGCCATTCCCTCAGGTCCTATCACTGGTCACCAGAGAGAAGAGATCCGTGCCTGCTCCTCCTCTTCCCTTCATGAGGAAGTTGTATCTGCATGAGATCTCCTCTCAGCCTCCTCCTCTCCAGGCTGCACAGACCAAGTGACCTCAGCTGCTCCTCATACAGCTTCCCCTCAAGGCGCTTCACCACCTTGCTTGCCCTCCTTTGGATGCTCTCTAATATTTGGATGCTCTCTAATAATTTATTGTCTTTCTTTTATTGTGATGCCCAAAGCTGTCCCCAGGACTCAAGGCAAGGCTGCCCCAGTGCAGAGCAGAGCAGGACAATCCCCTCCCTTGCCCAGCTGGCAATGCTGTGCCTGATGTCCCTCAGGACACACTTGACCCTCCTGGCTGCCAGGGCACTGCTGACTCATATACAGTTTGCCATTGACCAGGACCCCCAGGTCCCTTTTGGCTGCACTTCTTTCCAGCATCTCATTCCCCAGTCTGTCCATACATCCAAGATTACCCCTTCCCAGGACCAGAATCCAGCACTTTCCCTTGTTGAACTTCACATGGTTAGTGATTGCCCAGCCCTCTGATTTGTCCAGGTTTCTCTACAGACCCTCTCTTACACCAGCCTCGGAGCCATGCATTGACTCGATCAATCTGCCTATTCCTATCAATATTATTCCTTGTTACCAGATGGCTCTAGGAAATTACTACCTGTGCTCCTCATCCTTGTTGTGCTCAGAAATCAATACTGGAGCTTGTTAAGGAAGAAATTTGGCAGAAAGGGTTACATATTTGTGCAGACACCCAGGTTTATGGCAGCAAGGCTATAGGTATCCCAGATAATATATAGATGGCTCTGGAATTCAATACGTAGCTACATTGCTCAGAACTTTGGTAGGTTCCAGTTATATCATATCAGCTGTGATTATTCTCCGTATTTGAATTGATAATAACTGATGAGAAACTTCAGTATTTTTAAAGGAAAGTAAGTTTATATGTGGCAGTTATAAAAGAATATTACTCTTAAAAGTTTTCCTTTTTTAGGAATGTCTGCCTATCTCTTTTTCTCATTGACCAAGGGGAGGAGTATCTTATTGCAGGACACTTAAGCTGCCTAGACTGGGAAGATGTGTGAATCAAAGTGTTTCATAATCAAGTCGCTTGTGGACAAGTAGAGTTTAGGGATTCTCATACCCAAGCTACAGCATGTCTGCAACAGTGGCAAGCACAGGGAGCTCAGAAAAGTCACAGTTTAGACATAGGATTGTATATCTTAATGATTATATAGCAAAAAGCTGCAAAAACCTATAAAAAACATTGGCTGCTCTACCACAGTCATAATTTCCACAAATGATAAAACTGTGCTTTTGTAATTTTCCATGAAAGGTGAAAAGAAAACAGTAAGCAGACTTTTTGTGGCAGAAGATAAAAACACTCCACCTCCCTTTTCCTATTTTCCATTTCTTTTCTCTTAAATCAACACTATCATTCTCACAAGAAAAATGCATTGTATAGATAGGACGGTAAGGCCCTCATAATTCACTTGTAGTCTTTTCTCTGAGATTTATTGGGTTTTCTATCACAAATAGAGATAAGAATCACATTCCGCTTCTTGCTCTTTTCATGATACACTACAAGATCTATGCTGATAAGAACAGGGATCCTGTAGCTTGATAGAGGACCTAGAATGTATTAAGAAATGTTTTCATTTGACTTCTACAAACTGTGTGAGCTTTTTCTTCAGGCAAACTATCCTTCAGTGTGTTGTTTTCAGTGGTCACTACAGTGCTATTTACGTTTATTTAAGATGTATTTATAGTCTCGTTATAAGTGATTTTCCTGGAATTCACCTACTCCCATATTCTACTTCTTGAGAAATAGTCCTCACCTACCTTGCCCTTTGAAAAAATCTTGTGTGGAATCTGGACAGTAATTAATTTTCATAGCCTCTGGTTTCAGTTCATTTGTTTATAGTGATTCAGATTCCATGGACTTTGGCAGGCTTGAAAGAAAAAAAGGTCATAGAAAATGCAATGCATTTTAGAATTAGATAGAGATGATTTTCAATCAAATTACCAGGTCCAACTGCATTGAACAGATTTAGATCTGATTTTTATCTCTATTGTAAGAGGAGTTACCCCCCAGATTCAACTCAGAGTGCTTAGATTGAGAAGTATAGGGTAGGAGCTATCCTTTTCCTTGTTTGTCTTCCTCAGCATGAGTTACACTGTGCTTTTGGTATGTCAGATCTGGCCTGAAGTCCTCAAACAGAAAAACTATCATTCATCTGCAAATCTTGCCTCAAGGTTGGATATAGATGACAACATTCCAGTTATTTGCCAAGGAACCGGACACAAACCCAGGGTGTTTCCCCTTTATTGCTCATATATGAGAGATAATAGTGGGCTCTTATTAAAACCCCTAAAAACCTTCACTGTGTAAGCTGTTGCATAGTGCAGAACAAATGAGGGATTAGTTCAATCAAGCTCTAGGAAATGTAAATCCACTTCAGACTCAATCACCTTGAACATCAGAGACCTGAATTAAAGATTTGGACAGAGGTTTTTGCTAAGAAGCATCACAAGAGCCATGCCTGAAGGTGCATGTTGTTTCTTTGATATCTTTTCTCATATGCATGTGAGAAATTTCCTGTATAATGATTTCGTGAGTTGTATTTAGATGTGGTAATACATATATTTCACCTTAATCACCATACAGGATTCACATATATTTTACATACACACATACAGAGAGGTTTTTGCACGTTCAACTATATACAGACTGCTGATGAGTGATATTTGCTCTCTTCCTAATATTTTGTGCCTTAATCAGAAACAAGCAGCATATGTTTAGATTCACATGTTGTAGTGTTTTGCTACTGATCTTATCAGTCCTTATTTCCCAGAGGAATGGGACAAAACCAGGCAAAGCACTTGTATCTATTTCTTCCTATTAGTTGGAACCACTCACAAGTTAAGGCTAATACATTTCAGATGATGTCTATAGTGCTTCATAATGCTTTTATGAAGAGTGAAGTGAAAGGAGATATCGAGGGTGGGAGGACAAATTAATGTAATAGAAGGATAATTATAATTTATTATATGTATGATATGATATATTCCTTCAAAAGACGGAACCTTTATTATTATAAAAAATCTGAACAACAGAGAAAAATTTATAGTTCACGATGTATCAAAACAGCTCTGCCTTTATATTATATCTTAATGTTTTGAGCATGTTTTAGGTTCATGTTACTTGTACAACTGATTCATGCTACTCTACATGATGAATATGAATCAGAGTTGAATACCAGTCTATTAATTTTTCTTCTTTGATTGTATCTTCATTTGACAGATTCAAACACAATTTAAACCTGACTGCTGTTCAAACGCCAGCTATCTCCACAGTAGTTTTCTGCTATGTAATCCTGCTGGTCTTGCACTGCCTCAGTTGTTCATAAATAGATTACACAACTAGATTATCTCTTTCTTAAGAAAGAGATAAGATCCTCAGTGTAAATTATATTTGATTAATTCAATATGAATACCATGCTCTCATCCAGAAATATATGCAGAAATGCATGGAGAAACACTTCCTTATTATGCTTTTTTTAAAAAAATTATTAGTTGCCTTTTCGGATAAACATGCTCATGTCATCTCAGTTTCATTTTTCTCAGTGGTATTATGCACTAAATTTGTCCCCTTTATATAGCAATCAGAAACAGATAAACCTTCTTTAGAAAATTTTACTCTCTGCTTACGGTGCTGGAATGGGAACCTCACATGCTGGACCTTGTCGAAAGGCACTTCTATGTCTGGTTAGCTTTAGACTTTGAAATGGTTGATGTTATCAAATTAATATAAAATTATTCTTTTTTCCATTTTTATACACAATATAAAATTTAATGGCAGGCTTCTTTGACGTTTATCTGATGAATTATTTAAGTAAAAGATGAGATTAGCATATATCCTTTGACTGGATTTTAACAAGCTCTATCACATTCTGTGGTTTTGGGTAGATCAAAAACCATTGAAGTTTTTCTCAATATATGTAGAGACAAAACTTAAAATGAAAAATTAAATGATCAACACTAAGAAAATAAACTTCACAAGGCAGAACAATGTGAAAGCAAAAACTTTTAAAATGAGAAACAAATGTTTCCAGTAAAATAATTGTTGTGGGGGGTTTTTTTAAGTAGACATTCCTAATTATTTTTTAGGATGAGAATTTCTATCAGTATTTGATTCAATAACTCCTAACCTTAATAAAAGCTGCATGTTACAAAGAATTCCCACCAGAAAGCAGTGATTCTTTGGTATCTGGAACACAGAATCACCATATACAGGTCAGATTTGGCTGAGAGCAGAAAGCATTTAACTCCCAGAGGCAACATTTTTACTTTGAACATGATTAAGCTGTTCACATTTTGTTAATAAATCCGTACTAAAAATGTGTGTCTCAAGTAAGACGTGTCTGTATCAGAAGTTTAAAATGTCTCATGGTTTCTAACACAGCTTTGGGAAGTGGCAACACTTATATTTTCCTGTGTATAACACATAACATCACACAATTCTTTCCTATGACCAACTAGGCAAAACTCCAGCTTGTCAAATAGGCATAGTTCCTCTTAACAGCCTATCCTTCAGAGGAAATTTACCTCCTTTTCGAAGTACATCTTACTAAGATATTTTGAAGTATGTATCGGTGAGAAATGTCCCGACATTGTTACCTTGAAAGGATACTTTCCTTGAATTTGGAGAGGAAAGAATGAAAAAGAAATATATTGCTACACTGCATTTTAACTGATTTAGTTGCAAAAGAAAAAATGACAACGAAATAGCTATATATATCTGTGTTCAGTGGATATTAACTTGGAAATTATTTTTTCTTAAAGTTCTTTCTGAAAGTTACCTTATTCCCATTGGACTGAAACACTGCCCTCAGCCCAGGGCCACAGCTTTCCACCACCCTCTGAAGGAAGATAAGCCTTGAGCCAACACCCAGCTGTGACGTTTCCAAGGTGTGAGATATATAGATTTCCAGCTATGATTGGAATAGAAAGAGGGAAATGAAGTAGCTTAAGCAGGGGCATCTAGTGCTGCTTGAGCTGGCAGGTACAGCACAGTACTTATCTATGGATACTGAAAAAGCTTCAGCAGGGAATTTCTTCAGCTCTCTGTAGCATTTTGTGAGACCTCTGTCTTTCCCATGCAGACTGTTTGAAACAGTGTTACACTTTTGTAAACTTCTTGCACCTGCAGGTTGTTTTGCAGTATTGTTATGGTTCTAACTAGAAAAATATTTAGGAATGGGTATCTTAGAATTTGGCCAATCCCCTCAAGGGGTGGATGGCCTAAAGCACCAATTACCTTATGCCATTTAACACACTTTAGTGAACTAACATATAAAAGCTTTTGGAAAAGTTATTAAAGCACTTCCATTTATCCCTGAGCCTGGACTCCGTGTCGTTTCTCTACCCGTCCTTGGCGGTGACAGCGACACTTGTCCAAGACCTGAGCTCTGTACCAGCAGCCAGATACTTGGTAGGATATGCTGGAGCATCTCAAATCTAACAAACAGAGGAAAAACCTTGAAAAGTTATTCTTCCCTGCTCACCCTTGCCCTTCTGCCTTGCCAAAGTGTAAATATATTGTAATCTCTTTCCTCCAAAAGGAGAATCTTCTACTTCTTTTATCATCATGCATGAAGTCACAGTAAACTGAGCCGTGCCACTGGTCAAAACTGCTTAGGAAAACTACAAGCCTAGTCATGTCAGTGTTTGGGTGGTTTTATATGTATTTACATATTTCTGCATAAATTAGCTCAATGAGTTTTCTCACACATATATATCACACCAGTTTAAAACAAGACGTTAGATTTCTTCTCACCCATACTAACACACAAAAATGAAAATACTAAATTTTTAGTGGGTCTTGATTCCTGGGATGAAATAAGTGCTACCTCACTGCTATTTAATAAATGAAAATGTATTTCATTAAAATATATTGCAATTAAAAATATACACACATGCACTGTAGAGCACTGTATTACACTGTCCTCCCCCACACTTCCCCTTAAAGATTAAGCAAAAGGAGAAGAGACTGAAGTACAATAAATTATACTTCTGCAAATTAGCAAGCAAGACAGAACTTCTCTCAGACAAAACTCATTTGTGCAAGGTTTCCTTCTGAGGGAGGGAGTACCACACATCTTTGTATCTCATACTACCCAACAAATCAAATTTTGTTGCCAGTAAGCCTTGTTAACATTTATATCGCAAAAAAAGAAGTCCGTGCTAACAGCACTGAATTGTGGTCATTCTTTTGCGTGAAGTGTCTTTTTTTTCCCACCAGAATATATTATTCTGCTCTCATGACAGATATATGGAGTCCATTCCCACAAACATCTATGTACAGCACACAGTTAAACCCACGGACCATTATTCCTCATGGGATTAAAGAATATGCTTCATGGTGGTGAATTAGGATTGAAGAGATGAGCTTTTCTCTTTCTCAGGGCACAAGTCTGATGCACAAATTCAATGATAATCATTTTAGTGGTTCTTGACAAATTCAAGAGCATAAGGTTGGCTACATCCTGCCTGTGTGTGTGTAACTCACTGGCGAACATGTATTAGAGGCCTCCATCTGTGCCTACTCTCCACAGGACATGATTGTACTAATCCATACCAGAAAGCTTGATTACAAGCTTCAGCAGGTTTTGCACTGAGTGCTGGAGCTCTTGTTCCAGTCCACTGTATGACAGCCAGGATAGCAGCTGCCACCATCGGCGTATAGTACAGCAGACCTCATTTCTGATGAAAGACCAGAGATACTGGTTTATGAGGTGACCTGTGTCCCCCCTGCACAAATCTTTCTGGGACAACTTGAAGAAATTCCATCTACATATTCTATATCCACTCCTTTTCGGGCCATTTGAAGGTCCACCATTCTCTTTCACAGTGCCGCCCTTCGACCATCACACTGACAGTGTATGTCTGCTTACAGGTTTGTGCTTTTAATTTGTTTTCTCAGACCTGAAATCCCTTTAAAGCATTCCCACTGACTTCAGGGGGCTATAGATTAGGCACTGAAACAATTACCCAGCTATTTTCTTTTACTGGTCAATCTCCAGTGAACCATCTTTATATTCTCTAGCCATACCCTTTTCCATGATTTAATCTTTGGCTACATGTTCATCCAAATTTTTGTATCTATAAGTTAATTTAAAATGTTCAAATCAATTAATTTCCTATACAGTTGCGGCCTTATCAGCTTGAGTTCTCCAGGCAAGTTGTCAGCAACTATTCCTAAACTGTAGGAAGCTACTATATTGCCCAAGCTTAGGCAATATTAAACTCTTTGTCAAGACTTACAGTTTTTCCATTCACATTCCCACATCTCACTACAAGACAGTCATTGAGGCCCTAAAGCGAGTCCAGAGAAGGGCAACAAAGTCGATGAAGTAGCTGGAGCACAAGTGTTAGGAGGAGCAGCTGAGGGAGCTGGGCTGTACAGCCTGGAGAAAAGGAGGCTGAGGGGAGATCTTTCTTGCTCTCCAAAACTGCAACAAAGGAGATTGTAGCAAGGTGGGGCTTGGCTTCTTCTGCTAGGTAGCGACAGGATGAGAGGAAATGCCTCAAGCTGCTCCAGGGGAGGTTCAGATTAGATTTTTTCATGAAAAGGTTTGTCAAGCATTGGAACAGGCTGCCCTGGAAGTGTTCAAAAAACATACTGGGACTTGAGGACATGGTTTAATGGTAAACACAGTGGTGAAGATGGGTTGATAGTTGGACTTGATGATCTTAAAGGTTTTTTCCACCCTTAAATATTCTATGATTGTTTTCAATCTCTCTGCTCTTGCTTTGTTCCATAGACTTAAGGCAACTGAGGCATCAGAGAGTTGATGGCATCTGGAATAGGTTAAAGTGCTGGTCATGGAATATTTTGTGGTGACAACCTCCTGCTTCCACACATGAGAACAAAATGTAATATCCTGTTACTGAGTAGTAACTGTGGGCAATTCAAATTATGCATGGCAAGTACAGGGGCAGAGAATCACTTAAGATAGCCCCTCCTCATAGGATTTCTTGTGCAAGTTGCAGATTCATTAAGTCTGATTGCACTCTGAGTGATTTGCTTATGATAGTTTATACCTCAAAGCTTTTGAAATTCTTTTCATATGCAAGTTAGAAGAGATAATTCCATATCATATAGTACTTTCCTACTGAAAAATACCTTTTTCTTTTTGCAAGAAGTACCAGAATAGTCATTCTCATATTTATTGTGTCTAATTGTGCTAGAGTGAGCATATTATTCTGAAGAGCTAAGCTAAAGGTTACTAAGGGAGAAAAATGTAATTTTTTTTCAGTCTTGACAGTGCCTGGATAATTGCTATAGTACTAGCATGTGAATCCACGATAAATTAGAAAGAAAAATTGTAGGTGTTTTTTTGTCTTGTTTTTCTGTTAAAGATAAGAGAAATTGGCATTAAATTACTAATTTGATGCCATGGTTACTTCTAGTTATTTGGATTGTTTAAATGAACAAACGCGTTGATTTTGCCTTAACCTGTTCCTACTCAGCTACCACTATAACCACAGATTTTGCAGGGAGGTGGGAGTTGGAGTTTTGGTGTGGGTTTTTTTCTAGCTTTAGTCTTTATATTTAGATTATTTTCATATCTCATAGACTATGCTAGTGTTACAAAGATTGCAAGAAGAATTGTTTACCAACCATGCAAATGGTTGAAAACATATTGGCATAGGGTGAAAACCCATATTTAAAAGTCATTATCAGAGGCTATAAGCTAAGGTCAATGTAATTTATTTCCATTTTCGGAATGTATTTTGCAAAATCCTTTTGAAAAAAAGCTCTTCTGTATAATTCCACTAACATAAAACTTATAAATGAAGAGGAGAATCAAGTTCACAGACTAGGAACACATTATTAATTTCCAGAATGGAAAATGGTGAACAGTGGGAAATCTCATGCTTCTGTAGTAAGTACAAGGTTTTTTGTTATACTGAGCAAGCATCAGGGAAAGATGTTGACTAATAGAACATATACATATAATAGAACATATCTCAAAACTATTCAAGCCTTAAGAGAAACTGCATGGTTTCTGAGCATTTTGGCTATGGTCCAGTAAAGCTCTTAGCACTTCCTTAATTCTAAGCCCCTGAGAGGTCTCATTGCAAAAATTCTGGCTATGCAGCATTCTGTTTTGGGCTTGTTAGGTGTTGTCAAAAGTCAAGATTACTTTCCCATAAAAGTTTGCTGTCAATTTTCTTTCTGTTAACATGTGATTAGCTGTTTATTGAGATAATGATTTTTATCTCTTTGGAGTTCCCTCTTTAAAACATAACTGACCTAATATCTCCCTCAAAAATTAATATCATGAAATTTTACAAAAATTAATTAATTCTTCCAAATTCCCTAATTTCGGAAGGAAAAGCTCCTGATAACATTATCAGCAAGACCTACAGTTTGAAACTGTCTTCCACCTTAACTGATCATAGGAAAAGCATATGTTGTTCAAACAATATAATCATTCATCTGGAGTGTTCCACAGCATAGTTGGCCTGTCACAGAACTAATCCTGGTCCCATTTACAGCAGCATAATTCCACTGACATCAGTGCAAACAGCACCACTGGCATTACCAAGGACACTGTTGCTGAAAACAGTAAAAAGACAAAGAGCACAAAAAAGAGGTTAAAAGTAAATTAGATGTGCACTATTGACTCATGAATAATATTGCTTCCAAAGAATAATGTTTTTCATTCACGATCCATCATGATCCATGATTACATACTAAGATAGGGATTTAGTGGAAAGGTCTCATCTTCTCAGGTACTGCTCAGTCCATGTGCTAATACATATATATTCTGAAAGGCATGATAGGATTTGGTGTAATATATTTTGCCACAAATACTTGGTTTGGGCCCATACATTGACATGAATTTGACTTGGAAATATCTACAGTCACTTGTTTTTATTATTTTCTACCTTTAGTACTTTTGTCTACAGTGAAGGAAAGTGAGGTCAAACACACGTAACGTAATGTCCTACCCAAACCTAACAAAGATGTCTTTTCCTCTCACAGCTCTGCAGACAGGCAGGAGTAGTTCTCAGGAGCTTTTGCCCTGACCATTTCTGGACATGCTACATAGGGACAGCAGAGGATGCCGTCTGTCTCTTGAAATGTCCTCTGGAGTTGCTGACATTTGCCCACTCATTGCCATGGAGTTTTTTGGGCAGACCTATATTTGCATAGCCAAATTTGGCCTGTAGCAGATATGGTGATGCTGTTACACTCTCGGGTTTCTAACAGGGAAAAGTTTGTGTGTGTGTATGTGTCTGTGTGTATTCTCAAGTACAAACATTTCAACAAAATACATCTCATTATATCTCAGTGCTATGGCAGTATGTGAAATAAATAAATACTGAAGTCAGAAAACTCGGAGACCAGGTTCTGTGCATGTAGGAGAGAGGACTGAAAAAAACCTCTTACTCTCCAGGAGATACAGATAGGCTTCTATGAAGTTTCACTTATTGTTAGCCTGAGGGGTTAAATTTATTTTTTTCTATTTTGGAAGGAATTTACTTGGAATGATCATTCTGTGTTAAAAGATATTACAAAAAAGCTGGAGAACTTTATGCATACACATTTTCCAGTAAAATTATTTTTAGAGCTCACAGAGCACCTCAATGCTGTTTTCAGAGCATCTCAGTGCAAAATGCCATAAGTTTTCACATATTCCTCTACTGTGAAATGAGATCTGAGGTAACTATAATTTTCTGTTGCCAGAGATTCATTTCTTGCATGAGGTCCTTTGAATGCTGTGGCTTTCTTGTAACACTAAGAACTTTACGTTTTAGTCGAGGCTCATTATTTTATACAAGTAGTCAGGTACATTACCATGTAGTACATATTGTATGTCTGCTGATAAGGAGCTATGAATTACAGTTCTTTAGATCTCTCTCTGCCCTGGCTTTCTGCCTCAGCATTTGTAGCATAGTATTGCACTGTACATTATGATCATTCCACTACCTGCAGCAATTTAGTTAACAAAATGCTTTTGTATTTGTGTGTGTTTCTACTGTGTATGTTAACTAGTAGTTTTTTCAGTCAGTTATAAAGATCAGCTATATCTTTATATATAAGGCTATATAGGTGATTTTGAAGATATGAAATCTTATTTAGCACCAATTAAATGAGCGTAAGGAAAAAGGACAACTAGAGATATGAAACAGAACTTCAATGTGATTGTTCCTCACAAGCACTTTTTCACTTACACTCACATACCTGAAGCATAATTGTGGTCCAACTACGATATTGGTTCTAGGATAGAAGTATCGTGAAATGCAGGCTGAAGACATTCCTCTTATTCACATAACTGTGCTTCCAGAAGAGTAAATACTATGTAACAGTCTGTTCAAAACCGTCCTATGTTCACATATGCAAATCTGTTACAATATTTTGCGGTACTCAGCTGCCTTTACCTATACAAAGCAGATACATACTTTCCAAAGGTTAAAAAAAAAAAAAGTGGATCGAATTCAGTGCAGGCGATGACTCCTAATCATGACTAACATTTTGTGAACATGGCCTGCTATTGAGCTAACAGACTAGAGTCACAGTTTCAGATCTGAACTAAACTGATCAGTTATTTTTTCTCTATATACAAATAGTGTTAGAAGTTTTTTAACATTTTTAAGATTTGGGCAGACAATGTGCAAATACTGAAATTTTACTGGATGAAGTTTTTGTATAGGTTAAATAGCTATTAATTGCTGTTTGGTTTTGTTTTTTTCCTTAACTGGCATTAGGCAAATCAGAATTTACTCTTTTTTTTTCTATTTCTTCTTGAAATGTTTTTAAACAAAACTGAAAAACAAATTCTTGCTTTCAGAGCAAAAAAAAATATTGTTTTTGTTGCTTTCAGCTAAAATCAGAACTTTTTTGTAAAAGATCTTATGTGGTATGTTTAAATCCTTAGCATGGACAGAAAATATCTCAAGTTCATTATAACAGAGAATTATGGAAAGACTTAGCTACATATAAATATTTGAAAAGGTGTCTCAGTCTTTTCTCTGTTAAAAAACAGCGTTTAAAGAAAAGAATGCTTGTGCATCAACCATCTAACACTAAAAAAAAAAAAAAAATTCATTATCTATTGTATTTAACTAGCTAGTCCTAAAAATATGTCTCCAATATTTTTACACAATTGACTTATCAAACAGTTTTAATTAACCTATATGAAAATCAGTATGCAGAAAAAAAGAATACTTTCACAAAGTAAAGTGCTTTAAATCTGTTAATCAGCACTGATCAATAAAGTATATGATTTTTGCAAATATCCATTTCTTTGTTGGAAAAAGCCAATAGCACATTAAAAACATAAATCTCTGCAACACTACAATGTGCATCCTTAATAGAAAATGTTAAAATAAAATATTAACTATCAGTGAAACTACATGCTTGCTGTGTTGTATATGATTACTATCTCTTTTTTTCATGTTTGCTTTTCTGGTACCTGAAAGAAATCAATAATTTCCAATACATTTTGAAACAAGTTTACCCACCACTCATTTTTAATTTGCTGCCTGGTAAATGTTATCACAAAGCATACCTTTGTAAATAAATATCTTCCTTGTAAAGTGAGCAGCTAGAGCAGCTAAATGCCTTGATTTTTAGTATAATGGATTTACCCAAAAAACTGTAGAGTTCAAATAAATTGGATTTTAATTCTAACAAACGCAGAACCCTAAGATAAAGAAACAAAAAATACCTTTCCATTCTAATGCAAACCTCTCAATCACTCAGCCAGATTGCAAAGGATAATCAAAGAAAGGCATGAAGATAATGGTCTGACAGTTCCTCCCACAGATAATGCCCTGGAGAATGGGAAGACAATGAAAATCTGTTGGATTATGTGAGAAAGTACACTATCACCTGGATTAAAAATCAAATGAAACCAAAAGAATTTCACTCTCTCAAAAACATATCTACCTTGAGCATCACCCAAGTAAAGGTAGTGTTTGTAGCCCCTACAGACATGTCTGAGCTGTTGACTTCACGAGTCGTATCAAGTGCTTATACTTGCTAAGACTTTCAGCTGATGTTGCTCTCTATACTGCTATTGATGCTCAAGCATTTTTAAAAGCAACTCAGGTTTGTCTTCAAGCTATAACCAGATATGTCAGCTGCAGCAGAGGCAGAGAGGAAGCTAAAGAATGGAACATCTGTGAAAATTAAGTGTGGAGGAAGCCGTTTCTAATCGATCTCAGGGCATGTCTACACTGTCAGACTGTAGCATGATGGAGAGATACGAAACTAACAAAGGTTCTGGAATGAGAACAGTAACAGCATGTGCGAGTATCTACACGGCTGCAACTGCCTAGTAATGTAGCATTTAATTCATGCTTTTAATATAATCTTAACTGTATTTTTCTGTGGTGAATAAATCAGGAAGAAATACTCTGCTGAGGAGAGTCTAAATAACTACAACAAGTCCATGACTGAGGACAAAAAAATTCTTGGGAAAAGAAGAATCTGAATGTGGGAGAATTTGGGCCAAATAGAGATGGGCCCTGGTGCCATAAAAAAACTCTGGGCTCTTTAGAGTGAAAGAACACTAAAAATGCTTTGCAAAACAGATGTTATGGGGAAGTGAGATGAAAAATAAATGGGTGGGAAGGAGAAAATGGAATATCTTTTAATCAGCTACAATAGTCTTTATTCCTTCCTCCCCCTTGTTGTTTCCGAGGTGATTGGGTCAGTCCTGTCCACAGAGCAGTAACTTGATGACACTAATAATGTAGTGGCAGCTTCCTCTGGAGTCTGTATCTGTCTCCCTCCAGCAAAACTTTCCATTGGAGGGTTGCCCTTTGCGTATTTCATACAATTTTTGCTACTACAGTTTTACTGTTCAAAATGCTTCTCAAAGGAAGTTCATGAATTCAAATGATTTTGTTACACACTTAGTGTAGTCTGGGGGTGTATTTTTTCTGAAGTGCTCTTCATCTGAAGTTCTGGAAGTTCAACCATATTACCAGTGAAGTCAGGACTTTTTTGAAGCCATGATAATCAGTATGGGCAGCCTGGAACATGTTTATAATAGTTTCTGAGCTGTTGATAAATATTACCACTTCGTAGTCTCCAGAATCAGTGCATAATCTGGGCAGAGTGAAAAAATAAAGAATTTTCCAGGCAATATCACCATACATGCAGCAAATTTTTTCATTTTCAATAGTTAAGAAAACAGCTTGATGACTGGCATATCAAAGACTTTATATTTGTAACTCTGAATGAGTAAATTACTACATGAATTTATTTTTAAACACATGTAGCAATTTCTCTATTTTGTCCTACAAGTATTCATGCACTCCAAAGAAGCCCTAACCCCTTGCTGAACTTTGTGAGAAGAAAATACAAAATTCCTCTGGGCAGATAGTCCTATGAGAAGCCAAGTGATTCAAAAGTGCCAGGAGGTGGTTCTAAACATTTACAAGTCAGAAGATGATTTTACAAGACTTTCATGCTTCATGTCTAAACACATTTGACAAGATCAATCAAAGAGACAATTCTGTTCTCTAAACCACAGAATCGTACTCAAATCAGTGCCATGACTGCTATTCTTTTACTCAGTTAAGGAAATACAGAAAGAAAGTATTTTTCTGACAACTGGGCTAAATTTGGGATTGTTGTGGATTTTGCACCATGTGTAGATAGAGGTTGGCGAGAATATGACTGAAGTAGCACTCTGAGCCTTTCTCTGATTTGCTCTTGATTCCTTCAACATGTTTTCTATAACACTGGAAGCATGCTGGGACTGTTAACAAATACTTTTTCTGAATGAATAAATTCTGCTATGGTCTAGCGATCCTTAAATGTTGCATCTTCAGGGAATTAATCCACCTTTGCTATTATTTTATAATCTTCAGTCAAGCTGAACTTAATGACCTGACCAGTTATTTCTATGCCCAAGAGGGAAAAAAAATAACAACCTGGAGAGTGTTTATAGAAAAGGTTTTAATGTACCAAGACATTGTATATTTTACTATACCTTGTTCTCATGCAGACACTACTGTAATTCATCTCTTTTTATTACCTGATAAATTGGAATATGGTGCATGGTTCCCAAAACCTTATGTGAAGCCACCTGTGAAATGACAGTGGCAGAGAGCACTGGGCTTGGTAGAGTTGAGTACACTGTCTCACGGCAACAGAACATTCTTCCATCTGCCACAGAGGAACCCTACACAAAATTGCCTACGAAACTCTCAGATATTCAGCCATGAGTAGAGTCAATGCCTCCCTCATTTTCCTAAGGATAACTTGAGAACTGCCCAAATGATGAGCAGCACAGCTATGGCTCTCACAGAGTGCTAGCCCTTTGGCTTTTCAATCACAGCTCCTTCTTTCACTCGAAGTCTCTGTGACACTACTGGTAAGGCCTCAAGATGAGAACTGCCAGGAGATTGAAATCTTCCATCTATTAGCCATAGGGAGAGCCTAGAATTGCCTTGCCAGGCGTAGTGCTCCAGCTGGCTGCTCCGCATACATGAACGCTTCTGTCATCATCAGACCACTTGGAAAACTACTCAGTGTGGCTGTGCTTGCTCATCCAACCAAATCCTGCCCTTCCTCTCTTGCCACAGTGAAAACAGGCTGCTTCAGACAGAAGGAGTATTTCCAAGCTACTAGTGCTAGAAGAACAACCTTCCCCAAAAACCCAGACCCCAACACAATCCAGAAGGAAAAATCTGTAAAGCTTCCACGAGCTTCCTATTTTATCTCTACTGAATGCAAACCATTCCTCAGACTGTTCTCCTAACATTGAGCATACACTCCTGATCTTGGCTGCAGTTTCAGCAAGCTATGAGAGAAGCAAGATAATTCCTGCAAGCTGGATCAGCCACTGTTCGTATTTTGTTCCTCCACAGAAGAAACACGACTCAGTGTATCCTATGTTGTCCCAGGTAGGCACAGTTTTAGGACAGATATTAGCAACTTTATGGAAGACCCCGCAGTGTCTTCTTACTTACAAGAATGCCTTTCTTCCTTCATGCTCCTCTTACACCTTTGATAGCTATTGTGAACATGTCCGCTCATAGGCACTACAATGTTCATTAAAAGGTTCAGCAATGATCACAAAGAAAATTTCCAGAGATGCATTGAAATAATGTCAACAGATATGGAGACTCACGATGAGATGACCCAGGAGCTTGAGACTGGAAAACAAGATTGAAAGGGGGAAGAAACCCAGGCCCAGTATTCCTTGAGGATTATTTGCTAGCCTGCTGGACATACATGCTAAATAAACTTGAAAATTAAGCTGAACAGTTGAAGAAGCTTCCTCTTCTGGAAACTGAATCAGAAGCAAAACCACACCGCAGTATAAATGTAACCATACTTCTTCCTAGATCCTGGATTGCACAACAGACAGTATTGTCTGCAATACCTGACACTTTTTGAATGACTGAAAGGTGCAACCATCTTAAGAAAGTTTAAGTGATAAGGTTTGTTGTCCTTTTCCATGTCTCAACAAATCTCAAACTCTGATGATTTGGCCATTATTAATTAAATGACTTTGTAATGTAGTGCAAACACTTAAGCTAATGCTAGTCAGTGATGGACAATACTATCAATAGGGATAAGGTTGTTTAGCAGCCAAATGGAATTTGATTCTGACAGGTAGTCAGTTATAATGTCAATTATAACTGTTTCAAAATGTCAAGCATAAGTAAAGAAAACCCAAGCAGAACAGTTATCATTCTTGAAAACTGCATGGCATTTTTAAGGAGAGCTATTGCCTTTTTAAATTTCAGCAGCATTAAAGTACAGAACAGCTGCTCAGTCACAAAGTGTGCTGGTTTTTGAACATTTTTGATGGTTTTGAACTGTGGAGATGTTTCTCTGTCTTGCTGAAACATATCATAAAAAGTATTTTTCCAGTTAGTTGCTAAGTGCCGTATTTTAGAAGCAAAATCTGAAAGTGAACTCACAAGACATAACCACCATCTGTATTTTTCCTTTACTTAAACAAAAAAAATCTTTTCCATATTGCAATTTAAATAATTAAAGTGACATAGCAGTAACAGATCCTTCTTGCACTTTTTAGTTTTCTCTTCTGCAATCTAGTACAATACTCAAAACAAAACCTACTGAAAAAAAATAGTAATTCACTTCAAATGAAACTATGGGTTACAAAAGAGATGTGAAGGTAACCTGCTCCACATTTGAAAGCACTTTGACACAAAGCAAACAAGCACAACACCTGGTGGATAATTCCAAGTCAAACCCAAAGGTATAGACTAAGCTGAAAATAGCTTTTGCCAATTCTATGCTTTGCTTTGCAGAACACTGCTGCTTCCTGTAGCTGGTTCACAAAAGTGGGTGAGAGAAGAAGGAGATTTTTATCTGTGGGGTTTTCAGTAATGAAATGTGTCCTTGGCTTGTAACATGTCAGATGAAATTTGTAGAGAAGGTGTGAAGAAATGAACAGTTTTCTTACTATTAATATAAATGTTTTACTTCTAAGGAGCACGTAATCGTCATAGCACATTATAACACAAGAAAGATTTTCTGGTGAGCTTTAGGGCTTTAAACATTTAAAAAGAAGACAGGTAGTTAAACTGGGACTTGCACTGAAGTTCAGTATCTTAGTCAAGAACCATCATCTAAAAATTCTATCCTTACATGCCTTTCTTTCCACCTTTTTAAAGTTCCCAAGCAATTAATTTTTTTCAGAGTCAAGGAGTTCAATATTTTTCTTATACCCCAACTGCTTTGGTTCTGATCCTGATCCCTCATCCAGCTGCTTTGAGAGAATCATTACAATAGGTGACATGTTTAAACTACTTTTTTCTGCTTTTAGTCTGAGCCAACAGCTTTTACATGCTGTTAGATTCAGCACTTATCCAGGTGTGGAAGTTCCAGGTCATGTATCCTTTTGTTATCTTAAAGGATTAAATGTCTGTTCAACACTTCCTGAGGGAAACAGTACTTATCATGAAATGATCCATTCTAAACATGAAGTTCTTGTGGGGGTTTCTTTAAAGTTTGTGTTCAGTGCAGAAAGGAATTCAAAATTTGTGAGCTGAGAGGAAAGGATGAGAATACTCCTTAACACAGCCTTTGCCATAGAGTATGTGACTAGGATGGAAGTAAGGAATTTCACTGCTGGACTAGTTATGGAGTTCCCTCACTTTTAGGATCTTTTTCCACCTACTAGGTTACCTGTAAGGAGTCCTGCTACTTCTTGTGTTGTTTCTGATGCAGTGAATTTGTAAAAATTTTACCAGAATTTGAGAGCTCCATCATGGAAGTATTTTGCATTCACATTTATGTATAGATATGCATAAGGCACTATGTTCAAGGACAACACAGAGATTAGTCCTAGTCCTTCAGGAATAAAGGGAAATAAATTGCAATGAGAGTCAGTCAGAGCAATCTGCTCTGGAAAGTAAGCAAAGATGATTGTGCCATCCCAAGGATAGTGATTTATATATTTCAGTCTTGTTGCTTTGCAGCAACATCAAGTATTGTAACAGCAACAGAACACAAATTAATTTACACACAGATTTTAAGCTGTGGTGTGATGGAAGTTGTGTGAAGTTGGGACGAACCAGTCGAAATAGGAAAGCTAGACCAGGGACATTTTAGGGTCAGTATATCTCTCTTACTCATCTACTTGGCTCTTCTGTAGCCAATTTGGGCCCTTTTTGGGGGACAGCTTCCTTGGTTCTATCATGCCTGTGTAGTGGAACAGACAACATAAGTAGATACAGGGTTAAAGAACAAAATTATTTCCTTATAATCCTGAGAACATAATCTAAACCACACAGAGAAGAGGACTTTAGACACACTCGACTCCTCAGCACTTCTCTATTGCTTAACAGCAGGTTGTTCTTCTGCCTTTTTGGTATTTTAGATCTTTTTTCTCAACTGATTAACTCTCCACATGCACAGCAAAAAGAACCTTACACTAGGTTCTGTTATTTCCCTGAGGCCCAGATAGCCTTTCAGTATGTCTTTTACTTTATATGCTGTAGTATTCTAAAGAGAAATAGCTTTATGGTGTGCAGGAGTTTCTTTATGCAGGTTCCTATGAAGTAACTAAGATACTGCATAGTAGGTATTCCAATGCTCTCAGTGCTCTACATTTATTGCCAGAACAACTTATAGTGTGATACGTTTCCAGACATGTCTTATTGGTAATTTAAATTAAGATTTAATAGTTTGGGAATTTTTCTTTATTGAAGATGGTAGTTTCTTCATTCTGTTGCTCTCTGACTCAATAATCTATCCAGGTGAACTACTACTTTTAGACAAATTCAGTCCAGAAGCTTTTTCTTGATATGAGTCTTTGGTTCTAGGTTTAGTCCTCTTGTGTAAAATAAGCTCATTGATATTATCTTGGCTTTTAGTGGATGATTAACAGTACTGCAAAACTTTGCTTTGTAGCATAGATTGGCAGCCTGATGAAGAGAAGCCCAGAGCAAGAACAGCAGGAATGTTGGAAGGTCAGGATTTGTACTGGCTGGCTGTGCTGGAGAGCTTGTACAGCACATTTGCATAATTTGCTGTGGAAATTACTCAGTTCTCACAAATATTTTGAAAAGAAAAGGGATGTCTGGATATTAGCGGATTTACAAGAAATATTCACTAATCTCATGCTTTGAGATTTAGGTTTGCAGAATACTGGTTGAATAAAGGGATTTTACTCATTAAACCCAGGAAACAGACTTTGAATAGAAATACAAGAGCTTTTTGTTCTGACTGTGTAAAATCAGGGTGAATGGGACATGTTTCCAACTTGAAATCATGTTGCATGTAGTAATAATAATAAAACAATAATTTAAAAAAAAGTAATAATGAAATCAGGACTTTTTTCAGTAATTTTGTTAAAAGATCAATACCAAGGAAAATTTAGAAGGAATGAAAAGAGAGAGTGAAGAAGTTAGCTTATAGCTTTTTGCTTATACAGAGACTGCCTCTGGAAACTAAGGTAGATTTTTTTAAAGCTGGCATGGTGCCAGCTTTCAGTTCAGTACTCTCTTCAGGACCTAACCTGGGCAAAGCTATGGGGCACCTGAAGTGTCAGCAGATTAAATCCTTCCATTTATTGTGCAGATGGAGAATACTTTTTACTGCTTGACCTTTTGGATCCCAAATTTAAGAGTTTATTAAACAGTCATCATAAGCAGAGAGTGCCTCTGAGAGCACATGATGAAAACTACTGGTGAGACATAATATATTTATTTAATCATCATACCTTATACTGGATATCAGGGCTGGAAACTACAGCTTGAAAAAATGCCAGAAGGAGAGAAGTATATTTATTTTAAAAATTTATGTATGCCACAGGTTCACTGCAGGCATGAGATTCTTCTGTGGGACTGGAAAGGAAAATTGTACATTATGTATTCCAACCTCATCACTCTGAGAAATTGTAACTCCCTATCAGATCTCTGGCTTAAGAATATGGAAACAATGCGGACAAGGCCTTGTTTGAAGACAACTGTGTGCCACATTATGTAATGCCAAGGGAAGGTTGCCTATCAGACACTCTTGTATAAGTTCTGACTACTGGGCATATACAAAATAGAGTAATAAAATACACAATTGTTTAATCTGAGGAATTTTTGTCCTTTTATGTGATTTAGAAGTGCATGTACTTTTTTATGCTGGTGGTTTCCCTAGGTGTTGTTACAATTTGAAGCAAAAATAAACCCCTACTCTTCTGAGAATACAGATTCATTTTCAAATAAAAATGCATCTAATTTTGAGAAAAAATGACCCTTTTGGGGGGTAAAATTACTGAAAAATTTTCAATTTTCCTAATTCTATAGTAATAAAACTGTAATAAAACCCAGAAAATTTGCAAATCATAGAACATCAGATTTTGTAAGACAAGATTCATAAAGAAAATACTGTACAGCTTTATTCATTACATTAGATAAAAGAGATCTGAAAAACAGACCTGAAGCAGACCATGTCTTTTACACTCTATAAGAAGTAAACTATGCCTAGTGGTTCATTTTATGCACTCAAAAATCCAACAGGGTCAGTGATTATTCATTGATTCTTTATAAAGGCCCTCATTCAAAATGCTGTAGGTCTGAGGATTGTGTGCATACTTATGATCAGAATGGGATTTATATTTGCAACTACTATTATTCTGTCCCCAGTTATCTGAAAATCATTCTATTCCACTAAAATGAGTATTTCCTTTCTTATGTTAGTACAAGGGCTTGTGTCTCACTGGTTCATTCTTCAGCGGTTTTTCTGTATGTGCCACATAAAGGGCCATAGGTCTCACACAGTACAGTTAACATTTTTAAATGCTGTATCTGAGTACTCATTTTTGGTTCTCATGGGTTTAATTGTATGCGTGGGGAGATTTTACTTTCTTTGTGGAGAATGAAGAGATGAAGTAAGAGATTTTATATTACTTCTGGAATGCTTTTTGCATCTTTTAAGCAGTGGTGATGTGCATTACTGGAAGAGTTGTCATTTCCAGTTTTAATCGATTTGCATGGCTGCCATGGTGTAACATGTAAAATCACAACAGCAGGGAAATATGGGAACAGGCAAGTCACTACTGTGCTTAATCTGGGATTGTTTGTTCATCATATTTTAAAGTTTAAGTTGCAATTGTCAGTTGGGATCATGGACTGTCTGATCCATTAACTATCCCCAAGCTTTTCACTTTCTAGAGGCTCTTGGCATTGTTGCAGTATGGTGAATTTACTGGAGGACATTCTTGCCCTTCAGGGTTATGAAGACTGCAGGAGACCCTCCCTTGGTTATTCCTGTTGAGAGGAAAAGAAAGAGTTTCAGGGTACTTTAAATACCTTAAAAGAGAAGTGGGTGTGGATCACTGACAATGTTGCTGCTGCTGACATGTCAGTCACTCCACAAAGTTTCCTGCCTTGTTCTAAATGTCATCCTATTTCCCACACATTCTTAAATACTCAAACTAATCTTGCACTTTTCAATACTGAGTCAGACTGACACAGTTTTTTCCTGAATATGCAGTTCTAATATGTCTGACTTCCTGCTACATTGAATATCATTCTGGCATGCTAGCAAGTGACAGTAATATCAATCTACTTCGTATCACTAGCTGGTTCCACTTTAGGGGATGCATGGCTAACAATAATGTTGGTAACAGCAAGCTGTCCATTCAAGGTAGATTAAAGAAGATGCAAACTATTTATATACATCTTCTGTAGTTGTATGATTTCTTACCACTTGTATGAGATCTTACCAGAATTCTTACCATTTCTTCCTAGCCAGAACTCAGACACTCCCAGTAATTTGGCAGAAAAATGTGGAGGAAAAGAAGAGAGATGAGTATTGCAAAAAATTCAGTTTCCCTGATTTTATTTAAATATAAAAAATTATCTGAAGGAACGATAGTATGAAAAATGAAATAGGGTGATCCAATAAAAGCTGGAATGTTTATGACTTGTTTATGGCTTTAACTAATGTTTTAGACAGGTCCCATGTCCTCTGGCAATGGACTTATTGGAAACAACACGTTGATAGCACACTTTCAGTCAAGCACATTTTCACAGCCAGGTAGCACTGACTTTTATTCCCCTCAAAGCTCCATGTTTGTATTTGTTTGAGTTTCTGCCCCACAGCTGAAAACTGTGGGTGCACCATCATAGTTGGTTTTTTGCTGATGGTTCAGCAGGGTGAGTTTATGCTGGCTTAGGATAACCAGTTGTTCCCTTCTCCGGAATCTAATCTTTACAAGTTGTATGATACAATCCAATAACCTCAGCTTTCCCCTTGTAGGAAACACAAATTTGATGTCTCCTAAAGCACTGCACCGAGGCACAGAATGAGGCAGGGCAAACGGGGGTAGCTGGAGTTTTTCAGGCACTTGGAGACATCTGGTTCTTCCATTGCCAACCTCCTCGCATCACAGCTGAAACCTAAGCACCCAGCTCTGGGAAAGCCACAGGGAGGAGACCAGGAGGCAATCGGAGTTGCCTGAGAGGTGACCAAGGGAGGAGGAAGCAGCATTGGATCATTCCTGATTTCCTAGCAACATGTGACTGTCCTTCCAAAACATTACAGACAATAGATGGAAATTGAAAGAAAACCCAGGAGCTCTGCATTTCCATTTTGCCAATTCACACTCTGCTTTTGTCTTGCTCTCTACTTATAAATAGAAAAAAATTCAAGGCATAAACAAATTTTTTATGTAGTAATGCAATGTGCCTTTTTCTCATCTGAGTATAATAGTTTAAACATAAAGGTGATGACATCCTTACTAGAATAAAAATAAAAATCCAGAAACACAGAAGTGAAATACAAAATATCCTTCAGGACAGGAGTCAAGGAAGGGAGGAGAAAAAACCTAAATAAGATATTTTTGTTTGCTATGAAAGGAAGAAACAAATATAATATTTAGAATACATAATAATACAATTTTTTTAAAAAATCAACAATTACTTTGAATGCTTAAAAAATTACATACAAAATATTAAAAATGAAAGCAAATTTTATATTTCTGTTGATTCATTAAACTAGCAGTTTTACTGTGCTCAGGACAGACATTAATGTGATGCTAAAATCCCTGCATTTTACAAACTCATCCATTGCACAAGTCCCCACAAAAAAGTCAAAGACGAACTGCGAAGGACATTTCTCAGGTTCAGCAAATCAAAAGATTTGGATGAGAAGGAAGCTCCAGAGTTGTGGACACTAAAAGAAGTTTCCTCTTCTGACCTCCTCTAGTTGAAGTGCAGAATCACACAAAAAGAAACACAGTCACCCACATAAGCAAATATCAGAGTTACTGGCTGTGAAATTTGATACCAACACTCTAAACTGCAATTAGAAAAAATAGTGGCATCCACTGCAGAGCAGATAAATTTATTAAATGGAAATGATGGCAAATATGTCCTGCTGCTTCCAAATGACGAGGGGCAATTTCATGTCAAGTGCATTACAACCGTCTAGTTACATGGTGGCCTAGACATTGGTACTATATCTCAAAGAATGAGGTGCAGTCATCCCACTCAACAAAATGAATGAGCATATGATGAAAGATCTATGGTAGTTTTCAGGAAGAATTAGGAACTTAGGACCCCTAAAACTACCTCAGAATTGTCAGTAAAAATTATATCTGTGAAAGCCAAAAGATACTGTTAAAACTGCCGAGTTCTCTCTAACCCATCTGCAGTGTTTGAGTTTGTATTTTTGGTTTGGTTGATTTTTTTCTTTTTTAATGAGACACCAAGGGCAAAATCAGAAAAGACTTCCCGAAGACCTGGTAGAAATTACTTGTTTCCCTTTCCTTTCCCATCTCCTCCCTCCTCCAATTTATTGCCAACCTTTTGAACAATCTTCCCTCTTGTGTGAGCTAAGCTTCTTTTAAGACTCGTCTCTTTTCCTCTTTTCCTCATCCATATCCTCTGCTGTTTTTCATAATATAAGTTTTGGTCCTACCCTGAAAACTGGGAAGTTGCACTCAAAGAAGGATGTGGATGATCTGAGCTAGAGCAGGCATGGTAACGAAATCCAGAAAAAATTTAAAATAAGTTAAATAGACCTGAGAAGAGAAGAAGGCAGGAAAACAGGTTAAACGTAAGCATTGAATAACTGCAAAAAATATTTTTGTCAAAATCTGTAACCTGTCTAGTTTCATATGTGACCCAATGGGAACGTCTCTCTCGTCTCCTTCCTTCCTCATTGCAAATAGTTGTGAAAATCAATAACAGAGAGAGAGAGAGAGAGAGAAAATCCAGTTTTAGTTATGATTTCCTCAATTCCTTCTGTTAGAATCTATGCCTGTCTTCATGCTGGTTGGTGGCTGAGAGAAGTGGAGATGACAATCAGGCAGAGAGCAGAACAGAGTGTTAAATTAAGATTTGGGAACAGAGGGTTTAATTAAGATTTGGCACTCTTTTCCTTTGAATTTGTTTGGAATCAGTATTTTGTAAAAGATACCTGTCTTTAAGATAAAATAGCTCAGGAGATTAATGCTCATTTCTTGCTAACATGTCCATGTCTGTATTTGTATAAATTCATGTTGTTATCTGAATGAGACAGTCAAATGATACTTACCATGCTTGTCCTCAATCAAATCGTTTGAGATATTAAGTTTACATTTTTGTCCTTTGTAATGATATAAAAATGTCAGGAGCAATAAGAATATTTCAAGTCACGTACTGGGATATGGATAAAGGCCTACTGAATGACAAGCAGGCTTTAAAACACAAGAGGTAGAAATACAGTAAAGCAGGTGTTAGATTGGGCTGGTAATACCTTGGTTGACACTGAACCCTCGAGTTATTTTGACCTGATGCTGAATTTTTTATAATGTATTCGTGTGGGAGAAATTGTAACATCTTTTAAGGTCAGTGGCATTTTACAATATTTTACCAGTACCTGACATCATTCTAGTAATTCCTTTCATGTCCTCCTTCCTCTGTGCCTCCCTAATGCTAGTGTCCCCTGGTTGCATGCATGGGTAAAATCCTCACCCTGCATTTGCATGTGTTGTGACAGCTATAACTACCTCTCTGGTGCTCACCATTCCAACGTTATCCTTGTCATTGTAGCCTCCAAATTCTGTCACTGTAATTCATTCACTGTAGGATTATACTTGAAGGTCATTCAGAAGCTACAGCTGTTGTGCTATGCCGAGGCCAGGTTGCTTGGTGATGATAGCTATAGAGAGAGTCTCAAACTTCAGTGTTTCCAGATTTGCTTTCAAGATGCTGCTGCGGTCTATAAATAGCTTCTAGGTTTGAGTATGTAGTGTCTGAGAGCCTCCACTCTCCCTGTGCACTGCTGCCACAATTAAGGACAGCTGTCCAATCAGCACATAGTTTCATGCAGCTCTCCTTTATCAGTGCCCACACATAACTTTGAACACCTTCATTTTACACAGGTACCACCATATACGTGCCCTAAAAGCTAATTCCAAATTATATTAGTGTGAGTTTTAATTATTGCTTGTGCTCATAGGAATAAATTAAACTCATTGTTGGTTTTGGTTTTCTTTTTTAAGATAGTTATGTTTGTTAAGCTATGCCCTAGTAGTGTTTGTATTCTAGTGTTATGAAGTATAAGCTTGTCAATGTTTATGAACAGGAAAACCCATGTTAGTACTGCTGTATCTTCATTAATTTTGCTGTTATCTTAAACATGGTGTTCTTAGACTTACCAACAAGACTGAAAGGAAGCAGCAGTTAGTGATGCAGACAGATTGCTTTATGGATATTAGATTTGGCAATGTATTTTTGCATCCTTGGATTATACTGATAATTAAAAAAAAGTCCTCAGAACCTTAATATGGTCAGGCAAGCCTTCAAATTTCAAATCACATGTGGGTATCAATTTCAAGTTTCAAACTAGTCCATGTTTTGATACTAATTTAGGAACCATTACACTTGAAAAACAACAAATTGGGCAGAAGCTAGAATCTAGAAGCTAGAAGCAGTACCCCTAGAGTCCTAGTCTGCTTATTTAACTAGGCACTCATGCATTCCTGCCAAATCTGGTTTTCATGAAAGTCAATTTATTTGTTCATTATGTGACATTTGAAACCATTCAAGAAATTGTGAGATGGGATTAAAGTATCTGCTGAAATGTTTCACTGATTGGAATATTTTGGCCATTTTTGAAGGCAACGTGGGGTATGGTGATAGAGTGTGAAAATGTACTGAAATATTAAAGCCATATTATTGATAACATTGGAATTTACTTGTGTTGGCACATTATAGGGATTTTTTTTTAGCAGGAATGGCTCTGACTTATTTAGTACCTGCGGATCTGGAAGACTGAAATTTAAGCCATTTTCAAAAGAAAATTATCTGATAATATTAGCTCTGTTCCCTTGCCAAACAACATTCCATTAACCAGCTGAAATGGGACTTATTAACAATCATATAAACCAATTAGTCTCAATTCATAACTCCATTATGGGTGCTATTCATCACCACATGGCTTTATGGAACTGTAGTTCCTTCTGACACTAGGCAGATTAAATAACAAATATGGCCTGGGGTGCTAAAAAAAATGTAAATGCAGATTTCCTAAGAAAGATTTATGCCTCTGAAAACAGATAATTTTGAAATTTCATACTGCTTACACATTCAAAAGATATTCTAGACTCCAAAACCAAAATACATCTGTGTCTAAAAGTATAGACAACAGCTGGATTAATAGTTTCATAATGTTTAAGATCAGAGAGTTATCCAGATCATCTGAATATTGTCTAAACCACAGGCCATTCACTCAGCTACCAATATACTGATCCTAACAAGAGTACTAAGAAGAAAACTCACGTCTTCAGTAGAATAATTTTTGTTGTGTGCACAGAGACTGTTGCTACCATCAGCCCTGGCAACTGATTAATCTTATTCTGTGATGTTCCTACTTAATGAACTATCGGTCTTTTCACACTAGAAGGTACAATAAAACACTTTATAGATACCTGCCAAATTAGGTTGAGAACCTGTTCCTGTCTTGATCTAGTGATCAGTTTGATTCTGATTCATTTAGATTTTACTAGAAAACCTGGAAACAAATTGCCAAAATACTTCTGCCTGAAAATTATTTTAAATTTTTTTTTTAATTATTTAAAAAATTATTTTAAAAACAAACATTGTGTATACTGTATCAGTTTCAGTGTTTTAGAGAAGATGTAAAAGACTACAAAACTATTTACTTTGCTTTTGGAATAGTTATTTGTATTCAGAAAAGTATCCAAAATTTCAAATATTTTTCTGTTTAATTTATTAAAAAGAGATTTTTTCATTTGAAACATGCATATAGAGGTCTGTTAGGAAAATGTTTTTAAATTTTGATGAATTGTATTACTCTGATGCTTTTTTTCTTCTGAAACCATCAGATTTTCACAAAACTGAGCACACTGTTCCTATAACAGTGACATGTTACTAAAGAGTTTTGAATACAGATTTTGACGTAGGCTTAGACCATTCCTTCAAAATGTTTCTTCATTTTAAAAATATTTTGTCCTGAGTTTTAAAGGCATTAATGACTGTAAATTATAATTTAATTACTGTAATCTACTCTACCCAAAGCTTGTTGATGACAGTTATGAGATAAATGGAAAATTTCTAAATGTAATTGCATGTGAAGTCACATACATGATGTTCTGAAGTGATCGATTCATGTGGAATAAAAGAAAGCTGTAGAAATTTTTTACTATTTTCCAATGGGAATGTAGATATACATTTTACAGATTTTTAAAATATCAGGATTAGACCTAATTCCATCAATAAATATTATATCTGCAAACAGTCTCAGATGAAGAAAAGGGAAGCTAAGAACCAGAACAGAGAATACTGATGGTCTGAAAAAGTGAAAGTAAAGATTAGGTTTTTAATACAAAGTTCTATGTATTAGAGTGGCATATGTAAAAAACAACTTAAAGCTTGAGAACTTTCTTTAAACTTGACAGGAGCAGGCTCTAAGAGAATTTTACCTTTGCTGGTACAAAGTAGTAAACATTTCTTTTGCTTATTCCCACCAGATTCCAAAAGGTCTTCTGGTAATTGTCTTTCTACTTTGGTTTTTTCCCAAATGGGACTCCTCAAATAGAGACAAAAATGCATTTTTGTTTTATGGGATGTAAGATGATGTATTAATTTAAAATAGTACAGATGAGAAAGAATCTCATCAGGAATTCTGATTTTATTTCGTGTTATGTCAGAGCAGCCTCATTTGGCTCACAGTTGACCTGAACGGAATGAAAATGAAATGACAGTATTTTTCAATAAATGTTGTATGATACACAGGGAAGGACAAAGAGGTTGGCCAGCATGGCTGAAGCCAGAGGAGAATACGAGGGCAGGATGGAAAGCAGCACAGAATGTGGACACGGACAGCTGAATCATTCGGGTGCTGGAGAGCCTCCCAATAGCTCAGTTCCTCATACACATTTTTTAAGAGAACATCACATCTTGCCCACACAAAAATGTAGGTACAGCATGTATGACCTCCAACTAGAAAATTCTTTCAGATACATCAATACTTGTGTCTCTTCCAAATTTTCCACACAGGCACACAAAAAGTATAAATCTGGAAGCTGTAATTTTTTTTTAATGTCCACCTATATAAAGAGGGATCACACACAGCCGCATGCATTTCTCTGTATACTAGTTAATACTTCAGCTATGCACAAAACACCTAAAATATCTTGAACTGAATATTTTTTAACCTGTATCTCCATATGGTTTTATTCCTTGTAACTTAAGCAACTTTGGGTCTACGAGCCAGAGGTAAAATTACAGTGACAAGTTAATGCCTGGTGGATTCAAAGCATGTTGGAAGTGTGAAGGATATTTCCTTTAACTAAGGTGTCCAAAGATAGCTTTTTCATCTTTTTTCCTCCTTTGCATTGCTTGTGTTCCCTTGAATACTGAATTTTATTTTCACATTAGTATTTAGGGACAATTTCAGACAATTTTCCCAAGAAGTGCCACTTAAAGCTATGAAATAGAATAATGTTTTAATTTCAGGTTTTGTTTTATTGATGTGAAGATCAATTGCCTAGGATGGAGGATGATTTCTTAACACTCTTTTATGTTCTCTTTTGTCTTCACTGAAAGTCTAATCAAGGATTTTAAAGTATATGATAATTTCCATGTTGGACTAACCTCATCTTTAACTGTAATTATCTCAAAACTAGAAAAATCTGCTGATGAAGGAGCTAAAATTTGACCAAAACAATTTTTTTATTCCTGTTTTCATTTCTGCAGTATTTTCGTACTACCTACACCTATTTTTAGTACCCATTTGATCATGCTGCACAATCAATGCTATAGTATTTCTCTTTAAAAATATTGAACTCTTTTTCTTTTCCCTATTTCTAAATAACTAATGTGAGGATCTTCCCAAAGAGCTATGTTTTCCAGTTTCCTATGTTACATAAATATACATATATAGAGGTTCCCTGAACATGTCATCTTTCAAGCCAGAAATTTTGTCGATTTAGATTAGAGAGAGTACCTGTTTGTCTATAATCTCCATCCATTTCAATGCATAATACAGACAAGGCAAGGATACTCACTCGTCTAGAGTACCAAGATATGCTGGATCTATTCTACATGCCAGTTAAGTTTAACATTTGCCATGTGTGATATTTACTGTGTGAACTGACCCTTCATCTGCAATACCCTATGTAGTAACACAACACCTTCCCATGTCTTTCCAAACAGCTGTACATCCAGGAGGTGCACAAAGGCCAGAAAGAGCTTTCAGGAGAAAGTTCGTTTGGAAGAGTTTGGGCCTACTTTCTTTTTAGCAAGTAGATTTAGGAGAAAAACAGACTTCTAGGGAGAATAATATTCTTTAAGGTCTTAATAATGGAAAATAAATGAAGACATTGATGATTAAATATTTCATTTTAGTTGAGGTCTGATAACTATTACAACAGGACTGACCATAAACTCTGTTCTGTGGGAGATGCCATCAACTTGAACTGGTTTTGGTAGTGTTTCTACAGGTTTCCCTCTTTCTAGTCTGTAGCCATAATTCATCAATCTCTTAGATGGACTGAGATGCAGTCAGCTACTCTTCAAAGGTTCTGCCATCAATTTAATGCATATGAAATAGTTGGCTTTGACATTTAGAAGTGTGGGAAACTGATAAAAAAATTGAATGAATGCATTTATAATACTTAAACTCTTTGCATCTCCTCTAATAGTTTTCTTGTAGATGCTTGATGTTATCGGTACAAATCTGATTTTCTGTCAGGTGTAAATGGAAAACACAGTTTCACTGTCTCATCAAAATGCACGAGAACTTACTTCTCTGAACAGAGTCACTGCAGAGGAGTAAGAACATAAGCTTTTACCATCTTTCAAAGTCATTATGTGTTGAGACGTGACAATGACCTCACAGCTTGACAGAGTTTAGAAAAGGCACTCCCCAGTTTAGTGCTCCCACTGAGACTCTACAGACCATGTGCTGCTTTCTCACTCCCCCCTCCCCTGTGGCAGGCTAGAGAGGCGAATTTGGTGCACAAAAAGTAAAGATCATGGATTGAGATAAGAAGAATTTACTTCAAACAGAAATAAGAAACAAAATTAACAGTAACAGCAAAAATATTCATTAAAAAGTGTACAAAAGACTGAATGATTCACATGCAAAATGCTCACTGTGGAGCTTAACCTGACCCAGTCCAACTATGGCCACTTTACCCCAACTGCTCCCTCCAGCTCAGAACCTGGGTTACCCAACTATTCCCTGTGACACGTTTACTTGACTGGAAGGAACCCCTTCTTCCCAGAAGACTCCCTCCTCCCGGCCTCTGGCAATGAGGAGAGGTTGAATAGAAAATCTCCAGGTAGTAGCCATGCCCCCTCTTGGTTTCTACAAAAATTAACTCTGTCCTGGCCAGAACCAGGACACAGCTTTATAAAAACAGCTATAAATTCAGAACACTCTATCATTATAGCTAATAAATAGACAGTTGGACGTAGTAATCGAATTGCTATAAAATTTAAATATATTTAAATAAGGCAAATTTATTCTTCTGTTTGGGCTGGGCAAGTGTCTTAAAATTAATGGGCAAATATCAGACACTGAAAGTATACAAAAGTAATGTATTCTCAAATTAAGGTTATACCATTTCTTAGGACATACTTGGCTGGTTATTATCAGCTCCATCATCCTCTCTTGTACTTACTTGTAAACGATCAACCCTTTCCTTTCTCAGGCAAATTAGATATATTCCTCTCTATACTGCAGTGATGTATTCATGAGATAATGGGACAGCTCTATAGAAACCTGTGCTAACTTCAATGCACCAGCTAATCTCATTTTAAAGAACAAAGAAGTACTAATAAGACATAATGACAGACATTCCCAGATTTATAGTTCAACTGTGCACTTGGAGAGGAAGGATGCCTTTATCCTTAATTTATTTCTTGTCTTCTCTGGAACAAATATTCCAACCTGCCTCTTCAGTTCCCTGTCAGATCATTTTCAGTTTTAATTTTAGCCTATGATATATTGGTGCCATAGTTCCAATTCTGTGTAAACATCTTCCCTCTGAATGTGACAATAAGGAATAATATAGGAATATTATTCATATTATAACTCAAATCGGAAGTATTCACTTTATTTTTGACTACTTTCTGCAATATTAATTTTAACAAATAATTAATACTCTTTTGAAATAACACAGGCTGGCTAATTTAATATATTTCCTGGACTGTGTCAAGAAAAGCTTAGATAGTTCTGGTAAATCAGCAGTTATTGCAATCAATAATAGCTCGAGCTGAATAAACTGCAACCATAATATTTTTTCTGATGTTATCTAAGCTATAGATATGAATAAGGATATGCTTGAGGTGAAAACTGTAGTTCGCTCTTTGGATTTGATCCCAAGGTGAATGACATCGATTAAAAGCCTTTTTTCCTTTATATTATGCTTTGGAGCAAGCCTAATGACATCAATTGAGGTACTCATTTCCCTTATATTATGCATTGGAGCAAGTCTTAAATTATGAAAATGTACTTACTCCAGTTTTAATTTGACAATATTGAGATAAAAATTCAACCTAACATATTAGCAAGCATTCTGCAGTTCTGGGTCACAGGAACGGGTGGGTACAAGCCAGCCTTTCATTATCACTGCCCAAAAAGGTAAATATCTAGTCATTATTATTTTTCCCAGGACAAAGAACAAAATAAAAAGACTTTATTAAGGTGAGAAATATTAATTTTATGTTTTTTACAGATAAATAAGATAAGGTCAAATAAAACAATGGATTTCAATTTGGTTGGATAGTTACACTGGATCATGAACACAAACTATATAGTTTGTTGTCAATGGACTTGTCACTCAGTTTTAATTGCTTAGCATCTATGAATGGTCTGAAATTTACTTGTATTATAATTTTAATTTCGTATGATAGTGCAACAATGTTTCCATGTCTTATTATGGGACAGAGTATGGCAACACTTTTCTTTATAATACAATTAGAATTCCTACCTTGGATGCCTTTGTGCTGGGATGCCTCATTTCCTGCATGAGAGAGAAAGCGAGTGTATAAGCTGCATCCTCCCAGCTTCATGCACTTTTATACTCTCTGTCCTGCCACAACATAGGGTCTTTGGATCTTTTCTGGACTTCCCTAATTGCTTCTCCCTGGCAGAAGGAAGGACCTGATTTCACAGAGCAGTGGGCAGCCTTCTTTGCAGCTGCCTGAACCCAATGTTCCAATCAGGAGATGCAGCTTCAAAAGTTGCCACTTCACAAGTAGCAGGTGTACAATTTGTACTTGTTCCATGTCTTTTTACCTGACAATGTGAAATTGCTAGAACAGGCTCAAGTGGAAACAGCCCCTAAAGTAAAGAGAGGATGCGCTTGTGGCTCCTGATGTGTAAAATGACAAGAAAAACACTTTTTCCTCTCTCCTCTGACCATATCAGAATGCTGAGGAAGAAATGGACAAGGAAGCAACAGGTTTGGGATTCAGTTGTGGGGTGACAGGGTTTTATGTAAGCCCAGTAGGTTGTGGAAATATTTAGAGAAGAATTAATGACCTTTACCATACAGACAACTGTGGCTTGTTCGCACAGCAGTTAAATTAGTAAAGTTATGTCCTAAACTCTTGCTTTGAACCTCGGCTTTCTTCCTGTGCATCTAGGATAGTGAGGCATCTTATGGAACAATAAATTGGTGTCTGGCTCGACCCATGGGTTGAAATTTAAATTTGGAAAGACTACTTGTCAAAAATAGCTTGTCTGCAAAACATATGTTTGCTTTTACACTTAGTTATGTTCAGACAACAAAGCAAGGGTGGAATGATGAACACAGGAATGTTTCCTTATTCTTGCAGTGAATATTCTCTGGTTCATTTAAACCAGCCTTTGCTCAGACCCAGCAGAGACAGAAGGAATTGAAGTGCATGGACTGCCTTCACTGGAAGATATTTTTCTGGGCTTTTGGAATGTTTTCACCTAAATCCTGTGGGTCTAAATGTAAATTAAGCAGCAACCAACTCTGAGAAATTGAGTCAAGGCTGAATACTACCTAAAGGTGACAGCAAAAAAGACACTTCTTTCTTATCTAGTTTATTCTGACAAATTCTGTGAAAATATTACTAGGCACTTTTATAGACACCAGTTGGAGGCAGTGCCATTTCTTGGCACTAACACTGCTAGAAATAGAAAAGAATAGTTTAATCCTAGGAATGACAGCTTGTTTGTGGTAAGCTTGAATTTTTAGTAACAACGTTTAAAAAACCCTCCAATTTCCCACCCTAGCCACAAAATTTCTGAATCTGCCAAATACCCTCTTTGCTAAATGTAACTCAAACATATAAATCAGACAACATCCAGCTACAGTGTTTTGTATGGGCTACTCACACTGTTGGGTTGTTCTGACTTGCTATATCTGTATTCCCTTGGTGGGAAAAAAAAATCCCGAAAGGTGGTGTTAAGGTGTGATTTAATCCTTATTTAGATGACTTTTTTTGTGCTCAGTGAATTTCTCACAGTTTTTATCCCCTAATAAGATGCTTAAAGAATTTTCCCATATATTTTACTTTATTTGGAAATGAGCACCTTAAATCCCCGAAGTCCAGATCTCATAAAAAAATACCCACTGTTGTTGGGTGTTGAATGACAAGACTGAGCATATTGTTCATAGGCGGTTTTCATACTTTGCTCTCCTTATTACTTTCAGTTTTATCTTTTTAATTTCCTGTATGTGCAACAAAAGTTAGAGGATTTGGCGAACACTGATAAAAAGGATTAAATCTTCCGTGGCTGTTGGAGATACTGCGGAGCCAACATTGGTTCTCACTGACAGCACTAATATTTGATTTTCTTTCTTAGGATAAATCTGTGTGGTCTACAGAATGGGTGTTGCTGAAACTCGGGTACAAACGTCTTTACAGATTTTTACCTGGTTTGATCATTAATGGTGAAAGTATAGTTACCAAACCCTGTATTTATCCTGTGAGGCCTTTCATACTGTGTTCAACTTAGTTCTGCTATAAGTGTTACACTCATTTTATTATTTCAATGAAAAACTCCTAGCTCAAGAACCACACAAGACACTATAAGGATGATTATGCTGCTTTTTTTTCTTTTTTTTTCTTTATTTTTTGAGTTCAAAGTGCTAATATGTGATGTCATTTGTTTACATAGCTACACTTAGCAAAGTCATTCTGTAGGTATTTCGTTCTTTTACGACTTGCAGTAGAGGAAACAGAAACTAAAGATGATAAAACAAGCCATATCTGTTGAGACTCATTCAAAACAAATGTATTTTATGGATAGTTAATTACTGATTTCAAACAAGGCTTGGTAAAACTAAATATTTCTCTTTAAGAAAAAAAATTAGAAGATGACAAAAAAGTAAAACAAATTTTGTTCAGGAAGGTCAACCAAGTGGTTTAGTGTAGCGGTTTGATCACATCTATTTCACTCTGTGAGATAAGGATTAGAAGAAACGCAAAGCAGGCCTAAAACTTTAAAGAATATGAAGAACTTTATTACTAACAGAGTTACAAGTAACAAGAAATAAAAAAAAGTTAAAGCAAAACCCTCTTCCCTCCAGCACTCCCCAAGCAGAAACTTCTTCCCCCCTCCCTTTTCTCCCTCCAGCACTCCCCCCTCCTTTTACCACCTTGCACAAAGCGTAACAATTTTTGGTCAGTGTTGTAGTCCTTAAAAGTCTCTTTCTTATGCTTA
>VZTE01000451.1:43821-65622 GCA_013397775.1 Eulacestoma nigropectus
GGAGAGTGCTGGAGGGAAGAGGGTTTTGCTTTCGCTTCTTTTTATTTCTTGTTACTTTAAACTCTGTTAGTAATAAACTTCTTTATATTCTTTAAAGTTTTAGGCCTGCTTTGCATTTCTTCTAATCCTTATCTCACAAAGTGAAAAGCATGTGATCAAACCACTACAATATAATAAGAAATTACTTGAACATTTCCTCACATTCAAGATTTTTGATTGGGTTTTTTTCATGTTTTGATGAATTACAAGATTTTGGCAGGGACTGTGTCAGAAGTACCACAAAATATATTGGTTCCCACAGTAGTGCCAGGCTAATTTTCAAGCCAGATTGGTTTGGCTAAGTTCAAATAAGTTTTGTCTGACTGTTCTAATTTGCAGATGAATATGATGAATGAAGGAGCACTGCTTAAATTTCTTTACCCATCCTATGTAGCAGTTTCACCCGTCTTATGTAGCAATGGGTTTCTTGGTAAAGTAAGATACTAGAAAAGATAATAAGACAAGTAGAACTGATATGAGAGATGGGTATTATTTACCCATTTGAACCTGACTTTGCAAAATGATATTGAGATAAATGCCTTGGATTACACAGTCCAGCAGGAATATATAGGGAGCAATAACTTTTCTATGCTGTAGCTCTTTTGCAGACACATGGGAATAAATAAATTATAAGTATGATGATGTTGTGTGCACTATATGTAGGCAATTTGGAATAGGATGATAAACTACAGTCTTGGCTTTTTCATAACATATTAGTATTATGACTTCATGCTCAACAACAAAAGCTATATACTTTTTCCTCCACATTAAGGTGGAATGAAGACTTTAATCATACTGCTTTCATGAAATGTGCCTGGGATGACAAGGTTTTTACTGCTAGGTGCAATAGATTTGCTGTCAAAGCAAATTTCAGTTTGTAGATGCAGTGACTAGGAAGTAATCAGTGGGTCCTTGCATGCACTTTGCATTCTGCCTACATGCACAAAGGCGGCAGTGCAACTGGGAGAAAAAAACCTGGCCTGATCCTTGCAGTCAGCTGCCATGGTTAAAGCTTCCAATTCAACAAAGCAATCACTTTTCCAAGCCACACTCTGAGACAGTGCATTCAAACTTTCCCGATGATGGTTGCAGAGAAGTTTATGCAGGAAGGTGTGTGGTGGGAATACCCAAAGTGCTGTGAAAGCTGCCAGGTGGGGACAAACAACTGGAGCACACGTGGAGTGCTGAATCTCAGGGAAGGAGACCTGTTCCCTACATCTGTTCAGACAGATGATTCAAGCCCTTCAAGTGACCATAATGGAATTTTCAAATTCTAAAATTGCATCTGCACCATACTGGCCAAAATATCCCCTTTTTCCTGGGCCTTGAACCATTCTGCATGTTCACCTAATAGCAGCCTAGTTACCACTGTTTTCACCTCCAGGTTAGTTTTCACCTCCAGGTTAGCCATGCTGGCCATTGTACTAAATGAATTTGAAGTGACCCAATTTCCCTCATATTTTCAGCCTGGGCACTCTTTCTTTACAACCACTTGGAGTTTCCAAATTACAGATAGGAAAGAATCACAGGGTGCATTTGCTGTACTTATAAAAATGCTCATTGTGGTTCTATCTCAGTGTGTTTACTTCAGTCATAAGAAAATTGAAAAAAGGAAAAAAAATGAGTGTAGAGTCAAATGAGAAACCAATTTAATTTTTAACAAAAAAGGAAAATGCCAAAAATGTAAGCAATCAAGTAAACAAAGTAAAACTTCTAATGTGTTTCTGTGGTTCAGATAGGAGATGGGGAGTTGTTCTTGGCACTGTTGTATTTTTTTCTGAGAGTTTGGTTGGGAAACTTATGTTTCAGCTATGCATTTAAGTCACAGCACATTGTAGAGAGTGCAGAGGTGGGTGATTTTTTCAGTTTCAATCCCTGGATTAAAGCAACCACATAAACTGGGTTTATGAGGTCAGTTCCAATTTTTTCCTCATATCTCAGTGTCCCAGGAATGTCTGAAACATCTTGTTTTTCATTTCATCAGTGAAAACATTTGGGTTTTGCTTAAAAACCAAACCATTTAATTGAGACTTTTGCTACTTTGGGTGTTTTCTTTGACCAAGGTTATCCAAAAAAGGCTAGTGATTTTGGGGTTTTTATAGGGTCTTCTTTTCTTCTCTTCCAAAGCACATTTAGGTCTCTCTAAAGGATCTCAGCTGGGAAACCAAAGATCATTAGTCAGCTTCTAAGATTTTCATCATTTTCACCAAGTGCAATCATCTCTGAGGAATAAATATGTAAGGCAGTCAACACCTCTTGTTCTGGGGGGAAAAATAAAAAAGTCTCTCAAATCTATGGTTTGGTTTGGTTCTTTTCAGTTTTTAACTCAGAAAATGAATGCAGGCATATTGCACTTATTCATTGCATTCTGAAAACTCATTGCTCTTATTTTGACTGCCATTTATTTTTTGTTGCAGTGATGTCAAAAGGCCCTAATCAGGAATCATTATGAGATATAACAGGTGGCTACTAACAGATGGGGAAAATACAAAGTAACAGCAAGGCAACTAAGCTTGACGAAGTAAGCCTCAGTCTCAGTACAGCCCTTGCTACCTAGAAATATAGTAAGTTGCCAGTCCTTCTCTTGCTAAAGTAACAAGTGGCCTCTTAACTATTCAGGACACCACTCAGAATAAGTTGAGCATGTGCTCAAGGCTAAAATGGTTTAAAGAAACTGAGGATTAATAGAAAGTAAAGAATCTGCCAGTGTGATTTCCTGATATGCCTACAGTATGGATTGGCCTCACTTTCCTCTCCTTGTGAACGTTTGTACAGCACGCACAAGCTAGCCGAGGTGCTTACACATTTGTGGAATTTATTGTAGCTTAACCAGTTACAGCATTTTAGCTGAGCCACAGGAATTGCCTGTTTGCAACATTTTTGCCAGAAGCAAAGGCAGGACTATATGACTTCTTGTAATTTTTTTTCTAAACTATTTTCGTTGTTGTTGGGTGATGGAGCAAACACAGAGGCTACCAAGGCTACTTAACTCACAGCAATTTTGTAAATAAGTAGAAAATTATTAATTAATTTTAAATCTTAGTGCAAGTTAGTTCAGGAAAGACTCAGGCTCAGTGTTCCTGTATACATGCTTTTTGCTTTATTTTTAACAGAAAAACATCAGCTGTTAACTTGCTTATCTCATCCTACTCATCTTAGTTGCTTTTTCTCATCCTACTCTGAGCCTCTTTTACCCAAACCCCTGCTTGCAATGTATGAACAAGGTCAGTCTCTTTCTTCTCTGCATGATGAGTGGTTTTGGTGACTATAATAGAAGAAAAACCTCATAAAAAGAAGACAGAAAGGACAATAGGTAAAACTGAAGTAAATCAGAGAGTATGCCTCACCAAGAGATCTACTTCTGGGTAAGGGAAAGCAAGTATTTCCAAGGGAACACAGTGACATTAGAAAGATAATTTAAAAATGATTACCAGTGATACCTATTGTCAACTGAGAAAAAAGTCTTTTTTAATCGTTGACTTTTACTGTAAGTAAATTTTCAAGTTCAGTAAACATATAACAATAAACAATGTCCATTTTCCAAGGTCTTCTGAAATTTGACAGGTGTAGTTTAAATGCTGTTATAGCATTTTAGAGAAAACCTGAGAATGAGTGCCAGCTCTTTAGGTCAGATCTGGAGTTTCTATGGGAGTTCATCTATGTTAAAATGAATGGAAATGCTGAAGTACAACGCAAGATACTTTAATTACTGGGGTTTTTTGTTTACAGATGCTCATTTTGCCTGTCATTCCTCTACTCATGAACTACTTGGAAGTCTTAAATCATGTTATATAGTGTTTTTCTCTCTTAAAAGAGGACTAGCAGAAAACTTATATGTAAAACAGTAGTTTGGATGTCAGTCACAGTACCAAATGTCAAACTATGGAAGATATTTTTGCAGCAGCATCTGGTTCTTCACAGGTTTCCAGATGCTGCTGCATTGGTGGTTTTGGAGTTGTTTCTGGGTCAGTTATTTTGAGACATGGGTTGCCTGACTGTTTTGTCTTCTCAGAAACTGTTTTCTTTTGATTTAAGCTATAATACTTAAGATTTAGATATACAATTCCATACATAATTGTTTCATAATATAAAAAAATGTAGGAAGGTAAACAGAGCAATGTAGTACACATAACTCATTCAGAATCTTTTTTGTGCATTTTATTTAGAGATATGACCCATTGTACTCTTGGAACATTTCAGAAAACAGGGATCTGTAACTACTAAATAGCATCAGCAAAGTGCTTAAACAGCAATGAGACTTAAACAGGAATTAGTGTAAAAGTCATTGTGGTCATGCTGCTGGCAAAAATAATGCTTTTCTTAGTAATGGGAAAACAGATGATGCTTTAAAATCCAAACCACAAGAAATGTTAAATAAGGTGTTTGAACTCATCTGTGGATTTGGTCCTCAGCAAGGGACTGTGGGCAGTTGCATTTCATAAGGCAAAGGGCAAGGTCTGACCTTCGGAGCAGGACATATATACAAGGGCAAGCACAGATAGCAAAAGTCTTTGGCACTTATGATGCCAAAATAATCCCAATACCAACATGAGTTTTGGTGCACAGGATGTCTAACACAACGATGCACTTATTTCTTTTTCAAAATGCATTTCAGAAAGACCACGTTTAGGTCACAGTTTTCATTCCACAGCTCATCAGTAAGGCTATAGAATGTGCTTCATATATTACAGAAAAGCTGTGTTGGACTGTTTGGGAGAATCTTTAGAAACTATGGGAATTGTTTAATGTATCCTTCTTACAAAGCCACTTCCTTTCATTAAGAGTGAGACAAATAGACAAAGAATAAACAAGCTTTGTGACATAAAAGATCTCCTAAATTACTCCAAACTAGATTTCTTGTCCTTGTTAATGTTAGCATTTAAGATACCAAATGTCTTGGACCCTTTCAAAAGTTAAATACAGTCGTGGTTCACATAGGTAGATTATCGTCTGTTTTCTGCTAACATACCCATATTTTGGGATTTGGACTCTAAAGGTTTTCTTGTATCCAAACGAACACACTTGTGTATGACTATATTTCAGCTGACAGCAAGTGTTCTACTATGGTAAAACAATGTGAATTCTGAATAAAGGAAGAAAAAGTTATTTTGTAGTATTTATTATCAGAAACAGTAATTTGTTCAGCAGTGATAAGAAATCTGCAACATTAGAATTCGTCTCAGAAATAAATGCTCACAGAGAATTGATGAAGTGACCAAATGTTATCATGAGCTTCTAGTTCACCAAATTGCCCAGCAGTTCATCACAGAGATGATTGGCAGAGCTTCATTTTTATGCTTGTAACTATCTCAGGCTATGTAATCTTGAACCCTAATAAGGGCTCCAACCCGTGGGCTGTACTTGCATGTTTGTTTCTGTGCATGTATATGTAGACATCATTTGATTATTCTCATTTGCAGTGCGGAGGTAACTGTTTATTTCAAGGTAATTTTTTCCTTCACTGAATACTGCAGGTGAAAGGACACATGGTGACTTATGGCAATTAGTGTAGGAATATCCAAATTATGCAGCCACAGAGAAACATAAATGTCAATAATAGACCCATTTCTCTGTAGCCTATAACTGTACAGAAGACCAATTCAAACAGCAGTCTTGAACAGCCAATCACATGCTGTTTCTAAGATAATAAACAGTCTGCGGGGGAGTATAATGAGGAAGATATTTTCAGAATACTAGTCTAGAAATAGTACTGCAAAACACTGTCTACTCAAGGTTTAATCAATAGCTATTAAAGTTACTGGACAGGTTCTTACAGGATTCTAATAGACTTTTGAATAAGACATCATTGATAACTCAGTGTAACTTATTTTTAAGACATGATGTTTAAATTCAGATTTTTTTTTTCAAAGCTATAGACAAAATAAGTAACAAGTTCTTTTCCTTCACCATTCCACAGCCTGTCACCCAATATAATTTGCATAATACTACCACCATGCAAAGAATGGACAGGTGTATTTAAGATAACATTTCATATCAGGTAGATTAATACATTCCAAGGACTAAAGCGGCAGACTCTCTGATGTTAGCTTAAAAATAATTCTTAATGACAATACTACTAGTAAGAAAATATTATTTTGAGCACAAAATATTTCAGAAGAAAAGATAAAGTTATAATGTACATGAGGAAGGTTCATAGAAAATGTTGCAATGAGTAGCAACATGTAGATAATCAAAAAAAGTAGAAACACAATATTTCTATCTTAACTTATATCAGATGGCCATACCCTGAAATATAAGTTCCTCATGTCTGGACCAAACAGACTACAGGTATGGTATTTCCTTAGAAATAACTTGTAAATGTACTCACATTTACAGACACAACTTTAGTCTGTGAATATATTAAATTGATAATTTCAGTGCTGGAATATATTTAAAGACGGAATTTGAAAGAAGAAAGTAGCAGTGAGATTTTTTTATTTTCCAGGGCAGAAGGAAACTCTGTATGTAAACCCCAAACCTGCAACACTATTTTATATTCTATAAACCACCTACACATATGCTTTAAGCTAAAAATGTATTTAAAACATTTATCCTAATTGAGGCATACATTTGCATTTACTGAACTGGGGGAAGACAAATGGAAAGTAACTTTTTGTCACAAGCATAGAAGAAAGCAACGGAAATAGTGGTGTTTATATTAAATTTCTAAATTAAAAAAATGAGTGAAAATGTGCATTGAGGAAAACTAGTAAAAACCACATGAGAACATGTCTGGTTTTTCTGTACTTCTAAATTCTGAAAATCCCTCAAACTAAAATTATTATAGGAATAAGAGATACCTGTTCTTAATTTTGTTTTCTAAAATGAACAACAAGATTTGCACAAGGAAAATGAGAGGTCAGTTTGAGTCCAATGTATCTGATACTTAAAAAATATATTTAGAATACATTTAATAAATAATGTACTATAATTTATAAAAAAAAAAACCTCTAGAAAATTTAATACAGCTTGTTAGTAGGGATGACCTAATAACAGTTGATGCTGAAGTATAGAAACCGTTAAAATATCTAAATTAAAACAAATTATTATTGAAAGAATTTCCATTTTTTTCTCCTGCTCTTTACAACACTCCACTACAGGGGAGACTTTCTTTTGACTTCATCTGACACCGACTTCATCTTTCTTTGCCTCAATTTCTCCATCTGCACAATGAGTCCTGTGGTATTTATAACCCTGGAAAGTCCTTTATGATCAGCTGAAAACAAGATGTTAGGTAGCTGCTAGACTCCTTCAGTAAGGCTTCCCACTATGCAGTACTCACTATGGAGAACATCTGTAGCCTTAATCGTAATGATAAATGCAACATTTTGCATTACTGAGCAAAAGAAGTGCTACGTACAATAGAATCACAGTCATTTGTATTCCAGTGACACCCACAATGTGCTAGCCACTGTTCTTGCACACACATACAGTCAGACAGGCCCTAAAGACCATGTTTTTAGGAAGTGACAGCAGTGCTTTGATAACATGTCAGTAATTGACAGCATCAGAGACAACAGCATGATACATGCTTTAAGGCACAATACATCCTAAGCATGCCACATCTATTCAGAGACGAGTCTAGATAAGGCTTTTCATTTACGGGGATGCAGAATTGTAAGAACTGTGTTTAATTGGAAGTACTTGTAAATATATAATTGTAAAGGCTAATAAATTCTAATTAATAATGCTGATTCCTAAAAATCCATAACCATGTCAACTCACTGTTGTATGAGATTAAATTTAAGCATATAATAAAAGACAGTCAAGAGTCTTTAAACATTCATCTGGTAAATGAAATTCATGGTGAAGATGGGAAAATGGAGTCATAGTGGCACTGCCTTGTTTTTCCACATTTTCTTGATTTAGATGATCTGTGTGACTCCTTTGCAGGTACAAATCTGTTTTGCTGAGGGATGAAAAAGCACAGATTGATAGAACTATCTGAGGCATTGTCAGCTTACAGACAGAATTTCGTGAACACTTCAGTTCTAGTGATTTTTATAGGAGACTGTAAAGGCTTCTCTTAAATTGTACTTTCTATGTCTCACAACTATTCTTTCTTTGAATGAAGGGCATGTTCTGCCTAAGGGGAAATCATGCCTTGTGTATATATTAGTTAACATCCTCTCCATTACTAAGTGGAGATTTGGTTCTCTCCAAACAGTATTGAGTAGAATGAAACTTCCAAACACTGTAAGGTTTTTGGTGATTTTTCAGAATGAGACATTAGTAGAATCTGAAGGGGGAAAGAAAGAAAAACACTTGCATTTCCTACAGCTTAATGAAACAATCAAGACAATACAGGAGCTCCAGCTTCTTAACACCAATTGTAAAATATTCTCTTAAACCTCATGGTTGTATGAGGAATTGAGGAAGAAATGGGATTCTTAATGCTGGAAACATTCAAGCATAAAGAGAAGAGTATCTGGGCAGGATAAAAGATTGACAAAATATATGAAAACCACTTCTTTGACAGTATGTTTTGAAAAGAAAATATGTTTTATATACATTCAGTAAACTTGTTTGGGGTTTGAGTGGGGTTTTTTTTTGTTTGGGACTTGTTTTGTTTTGTTTTGTTTTGTATCTTGATATGGTTTGGTTTGGTTTGGTTTGGTTTGGTTTGATTTGGTGAGAGAAAAGTGTCATAGAGATCAGTGAACTCTCCCATTATTTCTGTGTTACTCCTCTACCAATTATTCTCATGCTTATTCTCCTGCATTTTCAAAATGGCAGGTTGCAGGCTAACTGTAATTTTATTTTTTTAAAATTACATCTGTAAGTACCTTGAAGTCTTTTTAATGTAACACTTCCTTTTCTCCCTCTTTCACCCTTCCATTTCATCCTACATGCTGACAGTTTCCCTATGGTTTGAGGCTTATGTGGACTTGGGATACAGTATTTGTTGAAATAATTGTCTTTATAATTTAGCTGTACTTAAATGAAGAAGATAGTGAGTGTTTAGGGTTTTTTTAGCTGAAAAAAGGGGAATAAAATTTTGGCTATTGTTTTTTTCTTTGTAATCAAAACTTTCTGTGGGATCAGAAAATTTCTACTTTCCTATTCCCAATAATTATTTTAAAAGTGAGTTATTGCATGGAAAAATTCCACTGGTCCACCACTTAATCTGAAGTAAACAGATTTCAGTATTTATTTAACTGAAATTGGCTTCAACCTTTACACTTAAAATATTGAAATCTCACAATGGTCAATTTATCCTCCTTTTTGCCTTTTAAGGTATGAATCAGTTACATTTCTGTGGAAAGAAGTGAATTTTAACTTTGGAAGTGTCTTCTTAAACCTTAATCACAACTAAGCTAGTAGATGTCACATCAACCTCTTTGCAAAAATGATCTCTTTTTCTCTATGTTTGTAAAGGGAGAAAGGAAGGGTCCTGAACACAGCATGACAGTAGCATTATAAGGAGAAATTATTACTGAGGATGATATGAAAATATATAGAAGAACTGAAGTATAAGAAGTTAACTACCATGTAGCTCTCATATTTTCAATCAACAATCATATTTTTCTTATCTCTGTAATATTAACTATCCTGTGGTCCTTGAATAAACAGCAAAGCAACACCTAGGTTCACTGAAGTGGCCGTTGTAACATGGTTATCTTGACTAGTTAAACATGCTTTCTGGAAAAGAGAAACTGAGTCTATTTTCATGTTAAAGAATTAAGAACATTTAAGAAAAAGGGTACACTATAACTTTACTTGATTATATAGACATACAGAGTACAAGAGGGGGAGGAGGAAGACTTTTAAGACTCCATTTTTTTTGCTTTTGAATACAAAACATTTTAACTGCATTAATGCATTTTCTGAAAGTACCATCAAAACCGTAGTATTTTTTGTATTTTGGATGGAAATTCTAAACACTTGCATATGTTCCAAAGTCTGCTGAATAGGAATCTGTGCACTGAATCCTGTATCCATTATCCTGCATCAGACCATAGTAAAGTATTCTGACTTCTTCACAGATTTTGGACCACGTGGAAACCTAGATCCCTCTATTACTAGGAAGAAAAGCAATGCACTTTTGATGTAAGTAAGGATTCAAATCAAAACAAGAAAAAGAGAAAAAAAAATGCCTTGGAGCCACCCATTTTGCATTGGCCTACATTAAATTCAGTCCTGCCTTTTTTGCGTGATCCAAGATAAATGACGTAAGTTCCTCTTGCCATTTTCTGAGCAGGAATCTTTTTCTAAACTCCTGTCAGTTCTGTAATTCAGTCAAACGTTTTTCTGAAGTATTTTGCCATCTTTGAAGAAAAGTCACTACATAGACAAAAGGCCTACCAGCACATCAAATGTGAAAGCAGCAATTTTGATGCTTCCACTACAAGCACAGTTAAATCATCTTTATGTTGTGTTCACACTGATTGCAGCATGCTCAGGGCATATTTGATTTTGGCTATACCCATTACTCACCTTGATCTATGTATAAGCTATGTTTGTTTTCTGTAACTTCTGAGAAACCAAACTGAAGGGTGCTGCACTACATACAGAATCATTACAGCTTAGTTCTGTCATTAGTAAGAATTATAGGCTTAAGAAAATTTGGAAGGGTTACTTCCTGCTCTGTTCGCATGGAAGCCAAGTGCTGGAATGAAACCAATGCATGTATTCTAACACCTGACACGTTAGGAAAACCCATCCAAGGCTTCTCTTGCCAGAATATTGCTTTTCCTGGGAAGCAACTACCATAAATGAATCATTAAACTGGAACCAATTTGTTGAAACAAAATGAATATGAACAAAAGAATTAAAAGTTGTAGAAGAATGCCATTAGCAAAAGGTGACTTTATCTCTCCTGCTGGGAATGAATCACTTGGTCAAAGAAAGCCCAAATTCACATGTTATATCAAACTTCTCATAAAGACTGGAGTGGTGCACAGCAAGGCATCGTTCTCTTTTACCCTTGGCAATCTGATCTGGAACTTCTCTGTACAATGCTGGCACACTGTTGATGAAAGAATATCCACAGTCCTAAATATCCAATACCTGGAGAACAGAGCATTTCTTACATCTTGCATGCTGCACACCTTCTAGGACACAAGGGTATTCCTCCTTATTTTTTTACTATACATACCTCAAATTAGGTTTTTTTTTAACCTCATGTTTTAAAAAGCTTCAATTAAATTTTCCTTTTGTTGTAACTCTAGTTCCTTTTTCTCACTAGTAAGAAAAAGAAGAAAAAGTAGATTTCACACCAGTCTTCAAAAAGGCAAGAAGAAGAACCCAGGGAACCACTGTCCAGTCAGCCTCACCTCAATCCCTGGAAAGGCGACGGAATGCTGCATTCTGGAGGCCATCTCTATCCACATGGATGATAAGAAGGTGATTGGTAGTCAGCATGGATTCATTGAAGGTCGTGCTTGGCCAACCAGATTGCCTTTTACAATGAAAAAATTACCTGGATGGATGAGTGGAGAATTGTGGATAATATCTACCTCAGCTTCAGCAAGGCTTCAACACAGTCTCCCACAACATCCACATAGGCAGGATTAGTGGGCAGTGAGGCGAATTGAGAACTGGCTGAACAGTAGATCCCAGAGGGCAGTAATCAGTGACACAGGGTCTAGTCGGAGACCTGTCATTAGTGGTTTCTCTCGAGTTTCAGTACTGGTTCTAGGATTGTTTAACTTCTTCATCAATGACTTGGATGAAGGTCCAGATGCCTCCTCAGCAAGTTCACTGACAACATAAAGCTGGCAGGAGTTTTGGGCTGATTCCCCTGAGTGCTGTGCAGCCCTTCACAAGGACCTGGGCAGGTTGGAGAGATGGGCAGAAAGGAACCATCTGAAATTCAAGAAAAACAAATGCAGGATCCTGTACCAGGAGAGGAATTAGGATCTCTAATTCTCCTAGGCTATGTGATCCCCTTTATATTTACAACTTGGAGATTTTTCTGTGTGACATCATTAACATGCACAAAACATGTTTTCCCATATGTTTTTCATAAAACCTGCTTAAGAACTGATTATTAAGCAAAATTTACTTTACAGTAAACCTGTCTACAAGATCCTCTGCATAATTTAGCAGTAATTTATAGAGAGACGGTTGTAAGGTAGTCCCATAAGATGAAAAGACATCAGAGAAAATAAAGTTTTTCAAGAAGAAAATCTTATGCACTAGTGTGACTTGCATTATTAACAAGATTATCTTGTAAGATGGTCTTGTTAATAATAAACATAGCCATATTTTTCACACTGAATTGGAATGGTGATTCTTGCTTCAGTCACGAAAAGAAAAATTATTAACAAATATGAAACTAGCGTCTTTGGAAAAGGCCTTAAAAGGATATTGCAACATAGATAAAACATAAACCCACAGACCTCACAAATTTTAATGCTGGAAAGCCTGAGCATCCAAGAGGAAGTTTCTACTTAAGTAAACAAATGTTTGAAAGCAAGGAAATATAAAATTAATGGCATGCAGACAACATACATCTGCTGTCATACCCCTTTCATAGCCAGAGAGTTTGAGGAACCTTTTCAACATTGAATCTCTGATATTTTTAACCTTATGGACTGCTAAACCAAGGAATTTTAAATTTTTTTCCAGCTTAAATGATGAATATTGACTATCTTTTATCTTGGTTGCAGACTAGTTTAGGAAGAAACTTCAAGACAGCATAACACAAGTATATTTATACCATGTTCCCAGGAGCAGATCTAAAGACCTAAGATTTTCTGCACTTCAGAGGAGATGTGTCACTTAACAATATGCAGAGGGCATAGTCAACACAGGACGAATGCAATTTAGTGCTCAGTTGCATACTGATATCTTATCATCTAAGATCTGGCTTTCTGACAAAACAATTCAGAGTAATTCAACACCCACAGTCTAGGGAACAAAAAGAACTCAGTAGGTAATAGTTGAGTTTTCTCATGTAATTTTAAAAATAACATTGTTCAAAATGAGGAAAATGAATAAACAGCATACTGTCTTTCTTAGCCTGCAAAATTGTGCATTTTGTTAGATTTGGTTTATGATGCAAATTTTACTTGAAAGCCTTTGTAATAAAGAACACTTGTTTATGTCATGTGTGTTTGATTTACTCTTCAGCTATAATCCCAAGTGGAAACTTGTGATTTGGGATTGGTTCATAACTAATGGTTTTTCATATCGGTTGAATAAATGAAGTTTCTCACTTTTACAGAGCTAATTAACTACTGAACAAGAGAGAATACCTTCCCTCAATTTCTCCATTACAAATAAAATGCTACAATACTTCTGTCTACATAGAATATGTTGTAATAATTCAAACAGATGCAAAGAATGGTAAGTACTGACAGCACATTTTATTGTGTACAATGAAATTCTCCAGCTTTTCAAAGAAGTGTACGTTTTCTGTTTATCTTATCACTACTAATATGAAATTCATATGGACATTAAAAATCTCAAAGTTCATATTGCCTATCAGGCAGAAAAAGAAAAAACATAAACAAAGTAGAACAATATGAAAACCCATCCCTTCCCATACATACACACTTTCTGAACTGAGTTTCAATTTGAAATATTGTTGTCTCAGTCTGCTTAGAAGAACTCTGCACAGTATCTAGACTAAGAAAGAGGCTGGAGCTGGTCTTGGGTTTGACTTGTTTCCAAAAGTCTTTTAATGTATTCTTTCTACTAACAGTGGGTTGATTTCAGCCTTTTGACTAATAACAGATTTTTGTATAGCTGATTGATTTGGCACAGTTCTTCAGGAAAGCAACCCTATGTTGTTGGCTGTACGTCTTTTGAGTGAATTTATGTCTTCCATAGTAGCAATTAACTGTGAAGATGGAACAAAATACGCAAAGATTTTTTTTTTTTACTGAAGATGCAAGAGATGGGGGGCAGAAAGATGAAAGATCAAAATCTGAAAAGTTGAAAAGTACAGAACTCTATACTACAACTAAATATTGTCGTGTGTACAATCCTTCTCTCTATATTTCAGCCCTCAACAATAAACATGATATTTGAAGTGTGCATTTAAAAAAAAAAGATGCTTACCCTTCCATGAAGACTTAATTAGTGGCATGCTCTCTCTGCATACTTGTCATGTCCTCTCCATGTTGCTTTATGTGGTATAGATGTTTTTTCACCATGCCTTTAGAAAAACCTGTACACACATAGTTGGAAATGCATTTAAAGTTAGGCCTATCCTCTTCACATGTCAATTGAATCCTTTCTGATTCAACACAAAATGTCCATTCTCCACTGCACATGCACATATACCACATTCTTTTAATCCTAGTGACATACTATCTGTGTAAGAACACTCTCACCAATGAAAGAATAAAACACAGAATCTAACAAAAAAATGCTCTGTTATACAGGAGTCGAATGGGTCAATATGTTTGAAGTGAGATATTTATAGAAATCATTGTGAGGCTGTAAACTTTAAATAAACCCCTTATTTTTCTGTTTTGTTCATGGCAATGACCTAGAGAGGCAAAAGGTCCTGGAGACACCGGGAAGCAAATACATCACCATAAAGAAATTCTTCCATACATTCTATGGATTGTTATGCTAACCTGCTGCAGGAAAGATCCTTGAATAGCTACAAAAGCATTACAAAGATAAGAAGAGAGAAGTAGGTGTAAAATCATACAGGCAGGAGCTCACAACATCCTCTACAAATACCTGTGTTAAGATCTAATTAGTTGTCGGTGTCCATTAATTCAAGATAGGAAGCAATGAGTTGAATTGTTGAAAGAAGTATGTTGCCCAGGAGTAGAAGGAAGTGCCCTAACTGTAATGGCAGTTCAGTCTATTTGGTTGCCTAATACTTTGCTGCTGCTTTCAGGTCAGAGAAGGACAGTATTAGAAAGAGTGCCTGCTATTTATTAAAATTTTTTCTATTGAAATATTCAAACTTCCTTCTTGATCCATCAAGAATCTTTTTGTATCAAATTTCTCACTGATCAGCACCAATTAGTGTTTATAGACTATTTTTAGGTGACAGCTGGCAAAGAAATAGTTCATGTATTAAAGCAGGCTTCCATGCTAATAGAATTAGTATTAGTATTAGCATTACTACTTATAATACTGCTGTTATGACTGATAACCACTACTACTATTTTTTTAGGCTTTGTGTGACCAGTACTAATATTCTCTTTTTCCTAGCTGATCTTAGAATTTTAATTTAAAATACAAGCAAGAAAACAAAAAGTAAACAAAAACCTACTGGTCAAACAGTTCACAAACCAACAGAGAATCATGATCAGAATAAATATTACATAATGTCATCCTCAAAACATCATCCTGGTGAGCTTAGTACACCTTCTCTGTTTCTGTAACAACACAAAGAGATAGCAACATAACAGTAATATGCATGTAACAGTTTAACACAACAGCAATGTTGTTATACTTTGGTTCACATACATAATGCTAATTACGAAAGCTTTTAATTAAATTTACTCATGAGGTATCATAAGATTTAGGGAATAACCCCTATTTTCGAGGCAGGTTACAGTCTCAGTACCAGCAACTTGTTTGAGTTACAGGATACTTATATAGAGACATGTTAATGTAATATGTAATCCTTAATAACATTGAAATCAACTGAAAGTGAACAATCATCCATATTGCTTTGAAAACATGAATATTGCACTAAAAGTATAGATATTATCTTTTTTTTTAGCAGGGCATTATTAACTGCATTAAGCACAAAAATCTCATTTTATTCTACAAATTATAACATATGAAAACACTGGGAAGGTAAGCAAATGGGGTCTTTGAAGTCATAAACAAAGGAAAGTTATAAAACTTCCATGGGAAAATAAGCAACTATTTACTCTAGGGTATTGCTCAAATCTGCATTATTTTTACAGGCCAGAAGGCAACTGTAATATTTTAAAGCTCTTGTTGCAGTAGCAGGACATGCTTTTGCTTTCATAGCCTCCTTTCTCAGGTGGTTGCCACATGTTTGGCTTCTGTGCAAAGGTATATTATTGCATGACTTACCTTTCTGGTACACAGTTTGATTGAGAATGGGGAGATTTCTTTTAGAATTAGAACATTTAGCCATTCTGCAGAATAAACATAACCAGCACAGCAGAGGCTAAACTGTGGATTACAGAAGAGAGAGGAAATGATTGAAGAATGAATCCAAATATAGATTCTGGCCACTGCTCAGAGAAGCCTGGAAGCATAGAAGCAGCTACCCACTTGAATTGAGGGACTGTCCCAAAATTACTTATTATAGAATCATAGAATGGTTTGGGTTGGAAGGGACCTTAAAAAACATCAAGTTCAGACCCTCCTGTCATAGGGGTGGGTTTTCTTTTCTAGAAGGGAATTTTTAGTTGCAAAAATGTCTGTTAAAAAAATCAGAAACTCATGCGAGTGATGTACAAGACCCAGTAATGGCTATCCAAAAAACTTCAGAATCAGCCTTGAGACTCCAAAAGTCCATCATTCCTCCTTTCCATTACTAGTAAATATTAGAGCCAAAATAGCAACCTACCCTTCACACACCAAATATGTCTCCTAAATTAATCTTATGAAAATCTTCCCTGACGTCTAAGAATTTCAGTCAGCTTGTTTATTCATTTTGCTCTTTTGGGACTTCTCTGTGACCACAAGCAAGTCAGGGCAGAAAAAACACTGTGAGAGGCTGATTTTATGGTATTTACCATCTGACCAAAAAGAATTATAGAAATCTCCCAGAGGTGTTTACAATCAAGAGGTTTGCATAGCAAGAGCACTTACGAGTTCTTTCACTGAAACAGCTCATTTACCAACCTTTTTAAGTTTCACCCTCAACAGAACTGAAATCACCTCAATTCAAAACAAAAAACACCAGTGCAAAATTAAATGTCCAGTGCTGTATGGTAATATCATGATGTGAGACAGTCTTTACTTTCAGTGGGTGAGCATGTAGTGGCTGGGGTAATATTTTCTTCAGTAACGTAAGCACAGTTCCTAACTACTGTTTCTAGCCCTGTATTTTTAGCACTTTTCATGTTTCAGCTGCAATTAAATCCAACTCAATATATTAAAAATATAAAAACTTTCTGTGTTGCTCTTTTCATCTGCATTTCCTAACCATGTTGCTGTTTAATTTAAATTTTTTTTTTTTTGTGCCATTCAGAGATAAGGAATCAGAAATGTGAGAGAAGACTGAGAAAATGCACCATATTCTCTTTTGGGTTTGACTCTTGCTGCTACGCCAGCTTTCTTTGATGGCTTCGCCATTGAAGACTATGAGGCACACACATGCAGAGGTCAGTTGTGCTAACCTCCACGGGACAGATTTTATCTGGTATGGCAGTTCAGACTCCAAAGCAGCTGCTATTTCATGTCATCAGCCCATCTGGCTCCATATATCCTGAATTTTCCTTTTAACATTGTAGCTGGCTGGATGTATGTGAAAGACTAAGCATGGGGTCATCTGTTCAGGAGGTATCAGCCATATCCTTCAGAGCCTTACTGTGAGCCTCAGAAATAGTTTCCCTATTTTCTTGTCCCAGGGACAGGACTTAAGTCTGCCTGGGATGCAGTTTTTCATCCAGGGCGAAATCCTATCTTCGCTGCTAGCAATTAGCATTTTGTTACTGATGTCCATAAAGACAGAAATTTTTCTTAGGTGTGGACTAGGAAGCTGAGAAACACTGAGAAAATTAAGCTGGTGGTCAATGTAAGCTTAATACTTCTGGGAAGAAATACATAATATTATTTTATTAATCTTGTAATTAATATAATTATATCATATATCATATAAAATAGATACAATTTAATATCCTATAATGATATTAATTATATAATTTATTCTTAATTAATTTTTATCCATGCTTTTCTGACAATATTGTCATCTGTAACTGTCAGGATAATCTTCTTGCAGATTATTTTCTGCCTTTCCCATTAACATTTTCTTCTATTGAATATTGCCAAGAAGATATAGTCATTCTTTATAGAATTAGTTGTAATACATAAAGAGAGTAACAGTCTCTTTTTGTACAGTCACATTTCAACTCCCTACATGGATTTACATCTTCATCCTTCAAATATGCTCGAACAAGTAATTTCTTATGCTCATTTAAATTCGTGGTTTTATTGATTGGCAAAAGGTGCTCATGTAGGATATATTCTTGAGTAATTATTTATGAAAGTAGGTCCATACGACCTATTACAAATAGTCTGAAAAGAAAACCTAAAATCAAAACTGGTTATCAGCACTTCTTTCTTCAAAAATGTCAAAAGTAAACAGATAGAAATGATCACTTACTACCTTGTTCAATAAAACAGGATTCTGCATTATGCTGTTCTCACTGTAGCTCAACAAAGAATTTAAAATAATTATATTCATGCTGAAATACTTTCTGAGTTAAGGCCTAGAGGAATAATCCAAATTTCACAGATATAGTGGAAGGTTAAGTCTTTGAGGTCAGCTTGATCCCTTGACTTTGGAATTTAATACAAAAAGTTTACTTACAAGACTTTGCAGAGTGTGTTAAGTATTCAAAAGAGTACTTCTTTATACAGTTTATTATAAATTCACTTCTCTGTGTACTTGTATTCACTAGAGATTCATGTTCTACTCATAAACCCTGTAATAATTTTTTTATTTCTGATTTCAAATGCTGCAATACTTTTTCTAATAATAAATGTTATCCCAAAGGGACTGTGACTATGCTGATTACAAAAAGCATCTCATGGGAGCTTCCATAACAATCAGATGAAACCCTCTGGCTTCTCACAACAAAATGAGGAGAATCTCTCTTTAATATCTGTGTCTACTGGTCATTTTTCACACAACGTAGTGACATTTATCTTCATGTAAGACTGTTTCTCTATTATATACAGAAAAATACAACTTCCTATGTGTATGGTTTAGTGGCAGATAATATATTAATGAATTACACAGTGTAGATGCTTTTTATTTTGACATACAATGCAATCTTCTTCTAAATATTCTTCGTTCAACTTCTCTCTCAAATAGGGAATCTTGAATAATGAAAACATAATTCTAGATAAAATTGTAAGTCAGTGTCACACTGATGTATCACCTCTGATCTTTTGACCAAAATTTACCTTCTTTTATATTTCAGATCCGTATTACCCACCTAGACTCAGGTGCACTGTTAAATTTGGCTTGGAAATAGATATTTGCAGGTTGGATTTCACTTCAAGCTCTGTGGATGGATCCCTTTTTTTCCCTTGTGGGTATAAGTTACTCATATTGGCCCTGCTATTAGAGTATCTGTCTTCCTCATAATCTTCTGCTTATTTATCCTCACAGTCCTGAAAAGAGATTTTCTTGTCCAGAGAAATGCAGCAAAAAGAAATAAAAGAATTAATCTAAGGCCACTGTAGTGACTCTTCAATACAGGGGAGAGAAATGACATCTAACTCTGCTCTCCTGTATTACTGAAGACTGTCCTTACCATTACATGGTTTTGGCATTCTTCCTTTGCTTTCTGTATCCCAACCTTAATATAACTACTGAAATCTTTCATTCCTTATTTTTCCTTTCTTCATCTCAGTTACACACTCCATCTGGCAATCTGCCCTGCCCCTGAAATCAGAACTCTTCTTGCCTCAGTGTGCACTTGGCTTAATCCTTTCCTATAACTAAAAGCACCTGCCATTCCTTTCCTGTGTTCTGGATACTGTTTTTTTAACGTCTAAATGCAGCTTTACTTTGTCCCAAAGTGTTGCTTGCTATTCACAAGATAACATTTCCTTCAATACAGGTTTTAGGAGGACTCTGTTTAATAAAATTCATTATCAAAAATGCTCTTTTAGAAGAACATCTAAGATATTCTTCACATAGCAGGAGAAGGAAAGGAATTAAAAGCTCTTTTTTTATCAAAATCTTCAACCTCAAGCCATGTAACATTCAGCAGTGATCTGAGTGGCCAGAGATCCAAGAGTATTCGGTGTGTTCTTATCATTGTCTTCATCAGTGTTGCAGTAGTTTCATGACCATGTGTATTGGTGCAATGCAGGGCAAGGTGTGTTGCTCTTGGCATGGGCAGGTGAGTTGACAACCCAGAGGAGGGAACAGCATGAAGAACAGCACCAACAAATCTGTGAAAACTGATGATGAAAGTCAAGCTTTCAACCCACTTGCTAGAGAGTGGGTTTTACTGAGGAGATGGATAGTTAAACCTGCAGCAGTGAGGAGGAGGTTACTTCTAGTTTAACCCAGAGCTGCTGCAGCTAGAAAAATTTCTCTGGCTATGCCCTGTATGCACAGGGTATAACACCTATGAGTCTCTAAACACTGAAACACAAAAATGCTCTCAGCATTTTGGAATTTCAGCCTTAATTTTGTTTCTACCTATGTGAAAACTACATTTATCTAAAAGTTGTTATTTTAGGATCAGAATCTCCCTTCCCACGATACTCCTGTATTGTACAGTCTGAAGCTGTGTATGCTCTGTGTTGGAATAGTTTCATATGCTTAGATAAGTCTTTGAAATGATGAAGATGAAGAAACAATGCCTCTGGCAAGTAATGAAGGAACTCTCACAGTCAGAATTTATCTTCACTTAGGTAAAACTGCAATCACTGTTGACCGGAATTTAAATAGACAAAAAGACTGAATCAGGCAAAAACTTAATAAACATATCCAAAATGTGGTGCCGTATGTTCAAGTCTAGTAAAAAATGATTTATATTCTCACTCAGATATAGGAATTCCAAATATATTATGAATATATTAGTGATAATAAATTTTGACAATATTTTCCAGAAAGAAGCATAAAGACATGAAGGGACTCTGACCTCTATGTCATTACTTAATATAGAAAATCTTATTTAGGTAAATAGCATTGTAGAATTAGATGCTAGTATATAGAATTGCCAGAAACATTGTTTATATAAAGTGGTTTGTACTTCCTTTAATAACAATCATGGGATATTGCTGTAGCAAACACATAATAATTTTATGGTTCTAGACTTCAAAAATATCCTCAAATTATCTTCAGCTAATTAGTCCTCTGAGTGTATTGATTAAATTTATTTGTATTGCATAGATCCATTGAGATTCAACTATCTCATGTCTGTGTTTGGAAAACAGTTGAACGAAGCACCCAAAAAAATTATTTAAAATATTTGAAAGTGGGACATATTACAGATCATAAGTAATTCAACAGAAGTAGTGGGTTGTTATTATAACCTGGGCTACAGGTGTTTATTTTCCTACATAGTACACTTAATTCTTACAAATCAGGAATATTGGAAGGGCAATTATAAGCATTTCATGAAATTATTTTTTTTCTTAGACTCTCACATACAGCAGCAGTGTCTGGCCTACTTGCAAATCTGAACACAGAAAGCACTTTTGCAAACCTAAGTACAGTAATTTGTTTGGGTTGATGCCTTCTTTTGTCACACTCATCACAAGATTAAGAAAATATTGAGATCAGTCATCAGAGTCTGAGAGACACGAAAGAACCTCTTATTTTTGTTACTCTTTCCGTACATCAATTCTAAATGATATAAATACTAATAAAAGAGTTGATTGTCTGAAGAACTCTAGAAAAGCAACCCTGAGGAAAGCTCAGGGTTTAGGAAGACAGAGAAAATGGCAAGGATGGATATATCAGAGTTTCTAACAATTCTAGAATAAAAACTTAACAGTGGAAGGGTGTACCAGCAAATTTCTGTTTGCTCCTGTGTATCTATTTTTTCCCCTTAATGAAAATTTGAAATAGTTTTTAATGCTTCTTTTTGTCACTTTTTATTTTTCTTGATTCCTCCACCTGATTTAAATTGTTGAGTTTTCTGAAATTTTTCTTTTTTTTTTTTTTTT
>VZTE01000451.1:65634-98628 GCA_013397775.1 Eulacestoma nigropectus
TTTTTTTTTCTCCACCTTATTTAAATTTTTTGGTTTTTTGAAATTTTTTTTTTTTTTTTTTTTTTTTTTTTTTTTATTTTGGGTATTTTTGGTAAGAATTAGAAAGAAGCTGGGACCAGAGGAAAATCTCTTCCTAAAAATTATGAAAAAGTGGTAAAAGGGTAAATGGTTTTCCCAATAAAATGCAGTCTGCACTAAATCCAAATGGGTAGATATGAATCCTAAGAGGACATACATCTCCTTGTCAGTTTCTCCTTTTTGAAGAAGTGTATGTGTATTCATTTTAACACAAACCAGACTTCACCATTATCATGACTTATCTGCAGGAAATTTCAGGTTAGTAATGTCTAAATTTGTCTATTTAGAGATATTCTTACTTACATAAGAAGGAAAAGTTATAATACATGAAAAAAACCCCCTCAAACCAGCAGATTATAAAAGAAGATCAAATACACAATTTAGGAAAGTAATTTGTGACCAAGAAACAATGAAATGTCTACTGAACTGGTAAAGAAGTAGGGATTGGTGAGAGAGAGGAGTGTAGGAATCCAGACATTAAATATCAATGATATCGGTTACTGTGGTGGGGAAGAGTCTTCATGTCAATCCAGCTGTCATATCTGACAAGCCAGACTCTTGCTTTTTGAACAAATTCATTGAAGTTCAACTCCAAACAGATATTTTCTGGAGAAGAAAAGTGGTCTTTTGGAGTTGAAGGTGTCCAGCCCCTAAGGGCCATAAGTAAATTGGGCCCTACTGTTTAGTAGTTGGATTTAGGAAATGAAGTTTCAATATCATGTTCAGACTCAGCAAGAGCCTCAAAACACTTCTTAACCTGGTGTCTACATTTCAAGAGTACATTCATCCGCTAAAAAAGCCAAAATGGCCTCATGCCAGTGACCTTGCATCTTTCCATCAAGTAATATTTATTACATGGCTAATTCTTGTCCTACGCTGTGTGTAGAGCAGGATTCCCACTCCCAGCTGTTTCTGCTGGGGAAAAAGACAACTGAAGGCAGGAGACTGATAAACCAAATCACAGTCTTGCTTTATTGTCTACATAAAGATTGAATGTCACTGTTTTTCTGTTCCCATGTCTGGAGATTTCACTAAAGGATTTTTCAAATTGCTTAATAATAATTGGGGTATTTATTCTAACAGTATGTGAGCTTATAGCTTTTATGAATAGTTGTCACCACTGCAAACTTCAGGACAACATTGATTTGACTGCCTGCACTTTTCAAAGGTGTTTAATTCTCCAAATAATACAAAGGTACAGTCATGGATTTAATTTTCTACCCTTTTGAAAGCTTCATTTACATGTTTGGGGGTTTTTTTCACAAATGGTCCATTTTTAAGCAGCACATCTCAGCTTGATAAGAGTGCAGAAAATAAACTTACATGAATTGACCTACATGGCATTAATTAGGCTCAAATTATTTTAGTAAACATAAAAATCCATTTAACTCAATTTGGCCTAAGCAAAATAGTTCAACACAGACCCACCTATCCAGGGGCATGTGAGAGATGCATTCAGGACTACAGAGCTCTTATTTCCTTTTCCTTTGCCTTTCTGCCTTAGTTGATAGCACTTGCAGGATATGCTAATGTCATCATTTCACAGCCCCTGACTCTGCCTTCAGGGAAGAAAAAACACAAGCTAGAGTGAATGATTTGTCTCTGAAAGCCCATTTGAAAGGTCACCTGAGAGTAACAAACAGAACTTCACTGTGTTTTCTGGCTTGGAGAATTTGCAAACTTATGAAAGGACCATGGAGATGTACAGCAGGGTAGTGCCAAGCCATAGCATTTCCATTAGAAAACATAGAGGGGTCTAGGGAGTTAAAATTCAAGGGCTGAATAGAAGTCAGTCAAAGCTGTGAGAGAAGAGCAAGGAAAGCAAAAGGCAGATGGAGCTGGGCTGACTGCCAAGGTCAAAGCAGTAGTGATTGATAATTATTAAGAAGACCTTATCGTATCCTTGAATTTGTTTCAGGATTTTGTTATAGGATATTAATTAATTATTTATTGTGTGGAGCCTGCATGTTAAAAAATGCCTGGGAAGCATAGGGTTATTCACTGTGATTATTCATTATCCATCAGGCAGCTTCCCAGATTATGATGACTCTTCAGCATTCTCCCAAACACCAGATGTACTCCTAAAAGACAAGATGTCAGTAACATTGACAAAATGCCCTGCACAGAAGTTGTCAGCACTGGGCAACAGAGATCCCTCCTGCAGCGCAACGTGCCGATGCCTCGGAGCCAGCTACCTGCCCCCTCGTTAGCACAAGGGCACTCGCTAGTGCTGTCAACAGTAATGAACATGACAGGGGACTTCCCGCAGGACGCATGCCACTGACAAGGTGCCCTTCCCTACCAAACAGTTTGCAACCACTGGGTGATCCAATGAATGTGGTAGGGGCAACCTCTGACTCCAGATTGCCTAGAGCTGTTCTTCTTGTTCCTGTCTTGGTACTTCGTGGGTGTGGGGTCTCAAGACATTGCCTTGCATATGCTGTACCTTCTTACAAATGCAGCACTGGCACTAAAACATTAATTAATTATCTCTCAGTAGTGATTAATGAAAGGCTCTGTCACAGTAACTCAGTGTTTTCTACTCATTTCGTAGGCACATCATCTCCTTATATCTTCATTTGACATTTAGGGAAGTATTTGCTACAAGGGTTGTATTGCAAGCAACAGCACCTTTCCACTTAGACGCATATTTTGAGACCAGAACGGAACTAATACAAAAGTATTCACAACATAATGTCATTGCAATGGGTTTGTAAACACTCTCCTAGCATTACAATGATGCCAGCTCAATAGATTTGTAATGTACTGAAAAGTGAAATACCAGCACAAACGCTTAGAGCATGCAGATAGTTTTCAAACATTTAAAATTTGAGACTCTTTGTCAAATTCTTTCTCACATTACCTGTACTCTCTTATTTTAGATTCAGCTAAAAAAAGGGCTTCTATATGTTCTTGACATCCTGCTCTGCTTCAAAACAGACATAGGCTAAAACATTTGTTGAATTGCATACAGTGTTTTGTGGAAGAGAAAGTTCTGTCTCATGGTTACTCATCCCTTCCAAAGCAGAGTTTTCAGTTTTCAGGCTTTCTTTTGAGTTTTATACTGGGAGAATGAAAACAAACACACAAAGATATCCCATGTTTGCAATCTTGGCTCCGTCACAAACTCAATGTGTGGTCTTTTGCATATCACTTTGCAAAAAGCTACTGGTGACGTTCCTAGGCTCAGGGAGAAGGGTTGGCCCTGCAGGAATCATGTTTTGGAGGAAGGCTCTCTGCAAAGCACCTTTCCCAGGTAAATAAAACTTTAAGCAAATTGCTCTATTTTACAGGATGAACTTTATATCCAAGCCTCAAGCCCATTTGTGATTTGCTTGAAGCAAACAGTTCAAAACGTCAGGGTATAATTAAATGTCTTCGTTTGGGATGAATGTGCTGTCATGATAATTCTCTGATTAATGAATTTTACTAACCCCTGAAGATCTTCACATCGGAGCTGGGTGAGCTGATCTAGATGGGATGATTTCTTTTATCTTTTCTTTTTTTCTTATTTGTTTTGTGAGGTGTAAGAAACTGTACAGAAAATATTATATGCCTATTATTTTATGGAAATTGTTAACATTCTGAACCGTTTCCAAATTTAATAGAACTCTCAATATATTGGTATTCATTCACAATGTCTTTTAAGGGTATTTTGTTCATAACAGGACAAAATTGAAAACAACTCTTGCTGGTGTGGAATCATATCGCATTCAGAAAATACTCATTAGGAAAGGAAAGAGCAGAACAGTTATGTTATGCCATATCTTGCTTTTCATGCTTATTTGTAGTCTTTTACTAAACATTGTATTTCAAGATAGGAAAAAACAAAGGAAAATGTTAGAAAGCCACTTTCATTTACAAATCTGTTCTATGAAGCTGATCAAACACTAATAGACCACTGAGACATGTGGTGTCAAAATATCATGATGAAGTGCAGCAGCTGGACAGAGGATACATAGTAGGTCAATCATAGATCTGAAAAGAGGACCCAATACTAAATGAAGTGCCTGGCAGATTCACAGTTGTCCTCTCTTTTCTGGAATTTCCCTTTAGCAGTCTAAAATTAAAGCTAGATTTGGATGACTTAACTTTCTGCTAGTTTTCAGCAAGAGATAGTCAGAAAACCTTGAATTTCTGCCTTTGAGCACCAGCTGTCTTTTAGAGAATTGATTATAGAGGGTAACCTGGAATGAGAATTTAATCCATAATCACACCTCCTGAGCCCTGTTATGTTCAGGGAGTTCACACCACCTCTGTGTGAACAGTGGTGACACTCACATAGAAAGCCTCCCACCTTCTTTGCATCTCAGGGAAGCCAAGTTCTACTTTAAGTCAGTTTAATTCTATTACCTCTCTTCTGCTAGGATGAGAACGTCCTGAACCTCTTAAGCAGGGTAAATATAGTAATATAACTAGAAGGTTTTGGTAATGTGTTTTGGCAATTTGTGCATTTGTTTATTAGAAAAACTGCATCTGGTTTGTCCTTGGGTCACTAAAAGGACAATGTGAACTAGTTTCATAAAATGAGAGCATAATTTTTTATATGTGTTGATTTATACTTCAGTTCTGTTTAACCATTGAAACTAATTTCCCTGGTTTTGCGATGGGTAAACTGGAAGTTTAGTCTCAATCTTGGAGTGAACTTTCCAGCCTCCCTTGAAAATTTCTGGAGATTTTTGATAAGTATTTGTTTCCAACTTCTCCCAAGATTTGGGACTGCAGATCTTACCCAGTTTACAGGGCATTTGTAGTTGCCTGTCTAGTCTGGATACATTAAGGTTTCTAGGATAAAATTTTCTTAACTGAAAGTAATTGATGTGTGGAAACTGGAGAAGTCTTAAGAATGTGTGCAATGCAGACCACTTTCTAAACTATCAAAAATGATCACCTATTATTTTCTGTAATGACTATGAAGAAATTTAGCTATGATGCTTTTCCAAATGCCAGTATGTGTTGTACGAGCACGTGTGAATACACATTGCACACTGACTGCATCGAATTGTTCTCAGAGATAAAGCAGGTGTAGCTTCAGTAATTTATGTGATACCATGCTTTTCCCATACACATGGCAGCTCTAATGTTTTTTAGCTGCTGTGGAGCTCAAGAGAAAATTTTTGTAGAAGAGGGTTATATGTGTGTGTGTGTGTGTGTGTATGTCCCAGTGCATCAGCTTGTGTGTATTAACAACACAAAGGAGGTCTAAGAAGACCGTGCTGTAAAAATCAAGGGCAGTGTATATTATTAATTAGCAAGAAAAATATTTTTTTAAAAAAATTACCAGATAAAGCATTTTGTTGTGCACTGGTAAAGAGGAGAAACTGGCCAATAATAGAGGACTGCTTTTTGTAGTTCCACAGAACGGTGCAGTTTTGAGGACATCCAGGGAAATCCCTTGTACGCTACCATGCAGGCACAAAGTACTGCCCATTCAGGGCTGAGCTGTGTTCTAGATGCACCCACTGTTAGTATTGATATGAATGACACTAAAATTGAAAAATATGGATTAATATTGTAAATAATAATTATTGTGTTATGTGGCATGACAGACTTGCAATTATATAAAAACTGTACTTCTCCAAGTAAACCAAATATACCTGGTTAGACAATGAGGTTTTTTTTTTTTCTTTTCTGAAAGAGTTGAGATTCTAAAATCAGTATTTTGTGAGAAAATGATCTAGTCTCAGCAATAAGCTCTTTGATTTTGTAATGTATTTAGTGAGATACCATGCACAGACTATTTTAACCAGCATATCAGGTTGATTCTGAAAAAAAGGCACAGAGCCTGTTGCTTGAGAAGACTGAGTTTAAGTTGCTGCTATGTGACCTTAGATAAGTCACCAGTCCTCTGAGTCCTGTTTCCTCATCTCATAAAATAGGAATAAGTGGGTTTATTCTGTCTCACAGGGTAATTGGGCAGCTAAATACATAGGAAATGGTTGAGAGAGCTATAATAATAGGGGCCACGTAAGTCCATAATGCTTCAGTAAGGAAATAGAAATGCTAGCACTGAGAAGTACTGTGCTAAAGTAATGATTGTTTGGAGTTAATGTACCTACTTCATGGCTTTCTCAGTGAAGAAAGAACTGAATGTGTAATGTTAAAGTGATGAAGTTCTGTTTTAAATTCCCTGTGCCCAAGGCTTAAACTGTGAAATTACTGTAGCCACATCTGTAGCGCATTTAATCTAAAAAAGTCACTGCATATCTGCTGTTCTAATAGAATGTTTTAAGAATTTACATGGATGTAAAAGGATTTACGCAATGCCATTGATGTCCAATTTTTAATACCTAATTTTCATTCCACAAACGTTCATATGCTCTTACTTTTGGTTTATTTACACTAGATTTGATAGGACTGAAAAATGCTTAAATGCATGTATGTTCATTTCAACTCGTGTTTCTGGCCTTTGCTATTTGCTTCACCTTTTTTTCACCTTTTCTTCACCTTTTCCCAACTTTTAAAATTTTAAGTATTTCTCTGAAGAACCAGTTTTGCCAATTTTCATCATGTGACAATCTCACCATTTTCTCATTGCCTCAGCTCTCTAAATCTTCCTAAATATTTTTAGGTCCTCTGTTGATATCAACATCCTGAGTCCAGAGGCATGTCTTATTCTGGTTCCTGTTTCGCAAAGTTTTTCAATAAAGCTAAGTCTTTTAAAAGAAGCAGCCATATAGAACATTAAAAATACTCTGTGAATCAAAATAAGCAAAACTAGGTCATGTTTATATGGACAAAACAAGCCAAGGATTGTTCTTCTCTGTCACTCTCTAAGTGCTGTGAAAACTGCATTTAAAAATCACCTTACTCTGGTACTACAGATATATTTGTGGGAATGCAAATTTTGTATACAGAAAACATTACAGAGCTTGAACGGCCTAATACTGTATATCCAGAGGGCAATGTGTTAAGAGGAACTGTTCCCTTAGAACCTTTCTCCTAATGTGTGACATAATGCAGCTATTGAATGGGAAGTGACACAATTTTTTATTTTGACTATTTCTTTAGTGATGGAAGGCACCAAAACTGCAAGGAAGAGAGACAATTAGGAAACACAGGATATTGACATATTCTAATACAAGTTATATGGCAAGTAAACACCTTTCAATTGTTAAGCGCATCTGTTGATTTTCCAAACAAAAACTTTTATTGAGAAGGGGAATTCTTAAAGATAACTATTTTCATGAAGAAATTAATTTTGTTCTAAAAACTCAAAAAATCTTAAAATGGCAAAAAGCTTTTCTGTTTTTTCTTCAAGAGTTTTACTTCTCTTTTTGCTAAAAGGATGGAGAAAATATTTTATGAAGTAAGAATTTAATTTTTTACTGCATTTTTAACTTATTATTGGTGAAGTAAGAAAATACGAATGTAGGAAGAGAGGTTTTCTCCACTGTCCTAAATTTGGGAGTAACCAATGTGGGGCAAAGAAAATTCTGTATTTGTACATAACCAGCAGTACAAGAGATTGAAAAATAATTTTCATATGCAAAATCTTTGTAATAAGGCTATTGTTGCCTTCCAAACGAGTGGACTTGTTACTCTGAAATATTACAAGAAGATAAGAAAGGAAACAAATGATGTTCAGATCATAGTCTGACAACTCTCTGACAAGAGGGATAGGATGACCTAACATGCATTTTGCATCTCTCAATTTAATTACAGTGACATAAACTGTCCCCCTAGAGTAGATGGCTGTCTCCCCATAGCCATTATACTTTCCAAATACATTCTCTGATACACCCTGGAAAGGTCTAAAAGCCTCTGGAGCAGAGACATCAGGACAGCAAACCCAAAAAAACTTTTGTTTCCTGGGCAGCAGTCAGATTTGATTCCTGGTAAATTTTCAGCCACTCTGGCTCTTGAGAATTGTTTTCACCAAATCAACTTGTGCTGCTAACAGCTCTCTGTTCTGTACCACAGTCAGCATGTTGTCTAAACAGACCATTATCCCTAGCCCTTGCACACAGAAGGCTGCTACCATGGAGCTGACAAGAGGCCAAATGGTAGGCTGGAGATCTGCCAAAGTTCTCCTTCCCAGAAAAGCCTGGAGGAACCTTTGACATTTTTTCACTAACAGGACAGTAAGACATCATTCAGGTCCAATCTCACCATCCAGTTGTCCTACGTTGAGGTGTCTCTTAGGAGATGGAGACCCTCATCTTGCAATGTATTTATTGTTATAGTACTCCAGCAGTCAGTCTTCATAAATTTGTTAAAAATTAATTCTCATTCCTCTCTCCTTTTGAGCATCAGGAACAAATTTCTTGCAAATATTGTTTGGAGTGAGAGAATTTTTACCATTACTTGCTTTTGCTTAAGGAAAAATCATCTTTTGTTGTGTATCAGATATTTTTTTGAACCATGGGAACTGTGAAAAATAAAAGGTATCTGCAAAATCTGTCAACGTTGACACTGTTTATTTAAATTTTACCAGGGTCTCTACTTCTGTGTACTCAGCTGTTGAAATACAATTCTTCTTTCTCCTTGGTCAACCTCGTCCTGGGTGGCATTAAAAGAAGGAGGACCACCAGGTTGAAGGAGGTGATTCTCCTCCTCTACTCCTCTCTAGTGAAACTCCACCTGGAGTATGGCATTTAGCTCTGTGCTTCCCAGCACAGGAAGGACATTCACCTGCTGGAGTGTGCCCAGAGGAGGCCACAAAAATGATCAGAGCAAGGCTGGAGTACCTCTCCTATGAAGACAGGCTGAGAGAGTTGAGGTTATTCAGGCTGGAGAAGAGAAGGCCCCAGAAAAACTGTAGAGCACTGTGGCAGGGCATATCAACCCTCTCCCCACCACAGGCAGCCGGTGCAGATAGGAGAGATAACCCAGGCAGGCAAGGCTCAGTGGGTATCATCTCCTGGTGCCAAAAGGTCTGCCAGCTTAACAGATGTGGGAAGAGGTAAAAAACATAGGTGACCAAAAGGCCAGTTTTGCACTATAAAAGTACTGCAGATTATCACAGAGGCAGAAGTCTCCTACACACGCCCTGAAAGCATGCAAGACTTCTCTCTGGAGTCTGGACGCAGATTCCATGGTTGCTTCCCTGGGAGCTGAGGGAAAGGATTTCAGTGTGTGCTTCATCAGCAATTGGATGGTAAGAAACATTGGATCCTAAGTTATATTGCTTCTTTGCTAGCCGTAAAATTAATGGTACCTTTAACCCCAACAATACTAGTTGTCCTCTTTTGTCTTATTCCTATGTAGTAATAGTCTGTCTTAAGTCTTATGTCTGTTAGCTTTGTGTCTATTAAATAAATAATTCATTCTATAATAGACAGAATCAGCCATTAGTAAAGAACTTGTGAACGAGACTGGGTTTTGGGGTGCTGGCTGCCTCAATAAAGCTGCTGCCTGCTGTCAGAGGCCTGGGCAAATGGCAGGGACTTATTTAAACCCACATCTATTTCATAACAAGCACCTTCTGGTACCCGAAGGTGCCCTGCAAGAGACTGGAGAGGACCTTTTTACAAGGGCATGTAATGATAGGACAAGGAGGAATGGCTTTAAACAGAAAGACATTAAGTTTAGATCACATATTAGGAAGAAATTATTCATTGTGAGAGTGGTAAGACACCGGAACAGGTTGCCCAGAGAAGTTGTGGAAACTCCATCCATGGAAGTGTTCGAAGCCAGGTTGTATGGTGCTATGAGCAACCTGGTCTAACAGATGGTGTGCTTGCCCATAGCTGGAACTAGGTGAAATTTAAGTTCACTTCCAACACAAGTCATTTTATGATTCTAGGGATCCAAAATTTGAGGGGCAGGCCATTTAGACTACCTGCAAATTTCACACTTTAAATAAAGAAGTGTCCTATGGTAACCAGAAAGCCCAGTGCTACATTGGTCAGAACATCAGGTTTGTGAGCCTCTGATTTTGGCGCAGAGCAGAAGACTTGTCCTAATGGCATAAAAGAGCAATCAGCTTCTGAGGTGAAAATCTTGTGCTATTCAGTTCAACGAAAAATCTGCTCTTAGGTTTTTCACTTTACTGAAACTGAACGGATGAAAAGGAAAGAAGAGGTTTAGGAAACCGATTTTCAGTCCCATTAAAAAAAAACTAATTTACAGAAAATGGTCCAAAAAAAGGGTAAAATGTTTATATACTATATTTTGCAATCAAAATGTTGTATTCAAAAAACCCAGTTGTTTGGGATGAGTCTGACTGTTCATGTAAGCTTTGAGTCTATTTGCTTTCTGTTATAAAAGTAGGTAGTTATATAAATTTTTTGGACAGGAAATTTGAAGGCAGTTCCAAAAAACAGTCTGAAATTTGAATGATAAAAAGTATCAATCAGGAATCTTTTCCAAGGTGACATGAACTTCATAAAGAGTTTCTGTTAAATTTTGCTGTGAAGTGACTTGCTAGATTCCATATTAGACTGTTAGTTGTATCTGTAAGAGCTGAGCACATTTTCCATTTACATAGAATATTAAGTATTTTAGTAAATTTGTCAGTTTATAATTTATTAAGCTTGCTGGCTTTAGGGGTGCCACCATTCTCATGTCAAGATTTTTTGCCCACCTTATATAAGGTGAGGTTCACGACAAGGTGAAAATCCATCATTCTTTATTTCTGTTTTCCAGAGGGTCTGAACTGAGCTATCAATCTTGCATTAATGGATATTTGAGAAAAACAATATTTTGCAGCTTGATGTTACTATCTGTTATTTTCCTTACTTCCCACACTTCAAATGCAGACATACTTTCATATGTGTTATCTGTCCAGCTTTTAATTCCATGTACCAAATGATACAGAAAATCATTTCCTCTCTCCTGTTCTCTGAAATAACAGTGCAGGACTGCCATTTGCAGCAGCAATCTTTTGAACCTATTTTTCTCTTTTGCACAAAGTGATTCAGATATAGTTTGCACAATAATCAACAGCAAATAATTTGATCATCTAATTGGAGTGCACAGCAAACACAGACACCTTACCATGGTAAGTATTTATACCTGCAGTTTATCAGTGTCTGAAATTGCACACCCAAATTTTATTAAATTAGACTGAAGATATCTTGACATCCACATGAATCTGATTAGAAGCAGTGTTTAATAAATGAAGATTATTTTTATTCCTGCTTTCAAGTCCTGTTGTTGTTTCCTCTGACCACAGTGCACTTGATGACCCCTCTATTTTCTTTAACATCCTGCTAGAAACAAACATGGTCTTTGCTTGATTTGTAGAATGTTTCGTGGTTTTTATCTGTCCAGTATATCTGCATTCTCAGATATATTTTTTTCAGCTCTGGGAAAAAAAGGTGATCGTATTGGAATTTCTCCATGACTCCCTTCTCTGATGTATTGTTTGAACCATCATTTTTTATCACAGTTTCTATTCAATAAATGTACTGCATTAGCCATTCTCATAGCTGGGTTTTTTTGGAAAGGACCTTCATTCTCATATATTTCCCAACAAAGAACTCTGAAAAATATGAGAAGTTTACCTAACAGAATTGATTAGTCAGATGTTTGCTTTTTCAAACACAGCTGCAGTTACCAGTCCTGTCTGAAACATAGTTTGACAACGGCTAAGCAGACCCTGAACTTACAGTACCTGGTTACCACACGTGCAGAGATTCTGATCTCAATCGAGGAAGTTCTGTTGATACAATGGAGGATATTTTCATGTCTTTTGCATGATTCTACATTCTATTGATAGGACCAACATTGTCTAGTTTGCAAATGAAGTTTATCTTCATAAAGATAGAATAGTACATGGTTTCCTTTTATTTTTTAATTTTTCTTTTTATTGCCTATATATTTCATGGCCCTTCCACAGGTTACATCTACTACATGTAAAAATTTTTTCCCTCTACATTTATCTTTCTTGGGACAAAAATCTAATTTGCAGTAATCAGAAGTAGTTTTGTTCCTACACTCTTGCTTATGTCACCTTTACTCATGAGTTGCTTATCTGTTTGTTAACTAAATTAAGGTTAATGTTCAGAATACCAGAACAGCCTCTACCTGTACCAGGTAGAGGCTCATTGTCTCCAATACAGAACCAGAAGACACGGAAAACATCCTCCGACAGCCAGCTCAATTTTGGAAGCAGATCAGTTATGTTAGCATAGCTCTTTACCCAATCTATTTATATGACTCTATACCACATTCCTAAAGGGGAAAAAAAAACCAAAACCAAGACCTCAGTAAAAAGCAGTTTGTGAAAGTAATTGTTGTGTAGGATAAGAATCTTTGACCATTATAAGGAGATGTTTTAAAGTAGGGATTCTTCCCAAGGAATGGAAAAATTTCTCTTGCAAAGTACTAGTGCTGCTGCTCTCTCTCTTGGTTGGGGTGTAGTGAAGTTTGAGGAGTGGCCTCATAATACAGCACTGGCTCTATGCAAGCCTTTTTCTCTCCTTGCTGTGATCCAATCTCCCTGGTTCATATTCCTAGACAGAGCATGTGCCTGCTCCTCATGATGGTCCTTCTGTCCACTAACACACTAACATTCTCCAGGTCCCATCCAGTTTGTTCATACCTGTTTTTGCTGAGATAGATCGTCAGGGACTATCCACATTTTTAAAATGGAAATCTTTAACTCAGCTAATGGTTTTGTTTCCTTCAGAGAAAAATGGCAAACTCTTGCTTTCTCTGCTATGACTGTGTTAGAAACCTAGACTTTTGTTTAAAATTTCTGTACTAGATATGTGAGGTTAAATGAAGAGAATAACAAATGTTCCAACAATTACTGGATTTCAGAAAAAAACATTAAAAATATCTCTTAAATGCTTACCTTTCAACTAATAGATAAATCGCACATTTTAATAAGACTTTTATTTTATGTACTTAATGTGAAATTTTTCTCAAGTAAATTTTACACTTCATTACTTTTCATGGTATATGATTGAGAAAAATATCATAGGTTACCCGTGACAGATAACATATAAAATTTAACTTTTGATATTACTCTTTATTTTATGTAACTCCTAAAATCTAAGACCCATATCTGAAAAGTAACTTGGCACACACTTTATTTGTTCATTTTAATAAATAAGAAATATATATCTTAAAAGCAGATTATACTTTATAATATTATACCTTAGATTATACCTTAAAAGCTGAAGCGTAAAATACTTCCTCCCCCTGGAGATTCGTTACTGGCAAATCAGTATGGTTTTTGATAGCCAAACTTTATGAATAGAGTTAAAAAGGAACCACAAAGCGTCTGAACTCGTGAATCCAACTCTAGAATTCACTTCAGGTTCTTTAAAATGCTTTGTCCTGTACTCTTTTTATTACACTAACACTAGAATAATAATTTCCACAACTGTGGTTAACAGACAAAAAAAAATCCCACCCTGTTTTTACTAAAAGCAATGAGTTGGAAGGACCTAGAAATTTTTGTTAGAAATGGACAGAGAAGAGACTTCTCCATCCTGTGGGAGCTATCACAGGATGCTAAGTTTAGGGCTAAGAAGGCAGGAGAACCGGTCTGATGTTCCTGTAGCACAGGTCAGCTTAGGAGGAGAAAGTCTGGAATGAAAACAGAAGTTAGGGTAAACGGGGAAGGAGAGAAAGTATCAAGGAGAAATGAAAACATGGGGAAGGAAGTTCCATTGATTTTTTATGCACATTATAATGATGCAAGGGCTCTTGACTATCTTGCAAAAAGTAGATGGATACAGCAGTTGCCTTCAGGAGCTTAAACATATGGGAGTAAAATACGTGAGATTGAAGACAGTGGTTTGAAACACAACAGCATAAATGTGCAGGAATGGTAAAAGCTATATCACTGAGTTCAATAGCAGAGGAGGGCTGAGGTGTATCATATATAAAATTCACATGTATCTGAAGTTCAAAGAATCACTGTCTCTGCAAAGGTCTTTCTGACCTCAGAACTCCAGGAAGAGCAAAGAGCACTGAGTGTAAAGAAAAGGAATAATATTGAAATATCCAAGACAAAAACTAGAAAACTATGTCCATTCTCTTTTAGCCTTCAAAGAGCTTTGTCTTGCAGTTAAGCCGGTGGTGTGAAACATGCCCTGCTTTCTTGATGTAAAAATAGAAAACAACTGATTTACTTTTCATTTCAAAATTTATTTTCATTCCAAATGAATGATCAGTCTCCTCTCAACACAAATCTAATTTAAGATGTTCTCAGAATGCATTATTTGGCAAATTAAACTAACTTGCATGGTTGTTTTTCAGTGGTATTTGCAGTACAACTACATTTTATGAGCACAGCACAAGGATACATTTGTATCTCTATCAATTTCCTGATCAGTAACTACTGAAGTAGTTACACATTATTTTGAGGTGTTTTCGTTTGTTTTTTTTTTTTTCTTTTCTACAAAAACAATGTCAGTTTTCACCACAAAACTGTCACACTAAAGTGTTCTTTTTCTGAAAAACTTATGACTTTCTAATATTCAGTTTAGTGTGGATATAGAGCCACCTGACAGTGTGAAAGAAAGCTAGAACAGCAAACCATCACCCATTCAGATTTTATATGAAAAAATGAAACCGTCATTTCACAAAGTGGTTTCACAGCATATCTGCAAGTGTTTATAAAATTTCTTAGTCTTTTCAGATAAAACTGAAAATTTTCTTTTTATTCATCCACATACCTTTTCTTTTCCTGTAATCTGTTATATTGCTGTCCTCAATAACATCTTGTGGTACAGCTGAATTATATGTTACGTAAAATTCTCTTTAATCAGTGTTATGTTTATTCTCTTGCAGTTAGTTTTGTGCTCATTGTCTTTCAGTTCTATTCAATGTCCCCGTTCCATACAGCAAAATGAGGAAAATGTCAGGAACAAAAAAGGTACTAGGAAGACACCTGGTCAGAACCAGGTTAAACATATTGATGTATATTAACATACATATATTGAAGTGAATTTCCTAATAGAAGTCAGCACGGAATCAATGGTTAGCAGAGTGTGGGGTTTTATTCACACAATGAATAAAATAAGTAAAGTTTTCATTAATAGCAAATAAGATGTTTACTCTAAAAAATACTAAAACATAGGTAGCTTATCACTCTGTTTAATTTCTTATTATTCTTCAAGACAGAAAGCACTCTAAGCAGAAGCTTTAGGAATTAAAGCGGTGTCTAGTGTTGACAGCACGTGTCCAGATCCAGAAGACAACTCTATTTCACAAGGTCACATTTTGTAAATTTTCTATATCGTGTGACCTTGTAGCAACTTCATTTTTCCTATATGGATTCAGTTGAAAAATGTTTTGCTCTACCTTAGTGAGTAAATAAATATAATTTAAAAAATATTTCCTCCAGAAAAGAGCAAGTATTAATCAAATTATTTTTAATATAACAGCCTCTAAATGTGCTACATATATTTTTCTTTTAATCTCAAAAGGGAAAAGGAGTAAAGCATTTTTGCTGTCATATACAATAGTTTGAAATTTATTATTTATCTTATTTATCTCTTCTTTTTTTCCAGTTCATGCGGCATCATGAAGAAGAATTCTCTGGGACTGTAATCTGATTGCAATGCTTTTACCACAGCAGAAATGAATGGGCAAATGGTGAAGTTTAAAGAAAGAATTATGTCAATCCTGGATGAAAACAAAAGCAAGGTCATAGAATTATGAATCACAGAATGGCTTGGTTTGGAAGGGTCCTTAAAGATCCTCCAGTTCCAACCCCTTTGCCATGGCCAGGAACACCTTCCACTAGACCAGGCTGCTCAAGCTCCTTTCAACCTGGTATTAAACATTGCCAGGGATGCTCAGTGCCTCACCACCCCCACAGTAAAGAATTTCTTCCTAATATCTAATTTAAACCTATTCTCTTTCAGCTTAAAGACATTGCCCCTCGTCCTATCACTACCCGCCCTTGTAAAAAGTCTCTATCTTTCTTTAGGCAGCCTTCAGGTTTTGGAAGACCACAGTTAGGTCATCCAAAGCCTTTTTTTTTCCAGGCTTAGCCGTTGGATCTGAGATGACTCTGGGATGCATCTCATCAGGTCCATCCTGGTCTCACAGTGAGAGGCCAGACCTCTATCTCTGCCGTGGAAGAGATCTTTCGTCCTTAGAGAAAGGGCATCCCAGAGTATAAGCTCTTTGAATGGGTTCCTGAAGCATGTCGTCTTCATATTTCCAGCTCTGTAGCAGAACTAGGAAATCAAATGGTGGGATTTAACTAATTGTTACAAAGATCCAAACATAGAGAATAGATGCCTGGCAGAGTTCAGCCTGAAGAAGAGAAGACTGAGGGGAGACCTCATCACAATCTACAACTTCCTTGTGAGGGGAAGAGGAGGGGCAGACACTGATCTCTTCTCTGTGGGTATCAGGGACAGGATCTGAGGGAATGGCTTGAACCTGTGTCAGGGAAGGTTTACAGCGGATATTAGAAAATGGTTCTTCACCCAGAGGGTGGTTGGGCACTGGAACAGGCTCCCCAGGGAAGTGGTCACAGCACCAACCTGACAGAGCTCAAGAAGCACTGAAAATGCTCTCCAGCCCATGGTGTGACTCTGGGACTGTAATGTGTTGGGCCAGGAGTTGGACTTCTGTGATCTTTGTGGGTCCCTTCCAACTCAGCATATTCTGTGATTCTGTAATTCTGATATGGAATATAAAAAAATTATATTTGTATATGATTTAACAACAGTAAAAGTATTATGTTAAAGAAGACCAAGGACCTTGCAGTTAAGTGGCCTTTTCAAAACCATGTATCATTTCAATGCCATTCTCTAATGAAATCTGCAGAGACCATAAGGCCTGGATAGAAAGAGATGGTTCTGTCTCTTGATATGACAGTTTTCACCATGTTGCCCTGCCTAGGAAAAATTTTCAACAGAGGGCAAACATTCACTTTTTTCAAAGTTGTGTGTATTTCCAGAAGATATGAGTTTAGAAATATTCATAATTTCTGCTGTCAACAGAATGACACTGTACTCTGTACTCTACACTGTTTGACTTTATGAGTTCACAATTAACGTGAGCAATAGAAAATGCAGCAGATAATGTTCATATAGGCAAAGAAGGTGGCTGTAAATTTGCCCTTTTTTATGGTCATTGCTTTAAGAAGAAATACTTTAAATCATATATTTTGATACCAAAAGAAGTAATATGACGAGCTGGGATGCGTCAGCATACAAAACCACTCTACAAAGACAAGTTTAAAATTTAACATGTAGAACACTCCCTCTTAAGACTTTATTATGTATCTTTGGACTTGTCTATGGACTTGGGTACCAATGCACAAAAGAGGGATTGTCTTGCTGCATTTTTTTTTTCTTTTTATATGGCTAATAAAACAAAGAGAAAATATAAATAAATATATTTCCATTAAATGTTTTAGAATTGCTTTTTCACAGATAGACTCTAATCTCTAGTATCAATAAATAGCCATGGACTAATAAAATTCCATTTTAAAATCTGTCTGTTGTTTAGGTTTTTATACAAACTTAAAAGTAAGAAAATCTGTAGAGACAGCAGACATCCATATATAAGCATGGCCTACAATGTTTCCATCTTTGAATGAGATTTACAGCACAGCTACAGCGTTGCACACTGTGACCAACAGTGCAAACCAAACATGTTGCTTTTGATTAGCCATTTTATTTTTCTTTAATTATGGGCCATTGTGGTAATATAAGAGGAGGTCATGTGTCAGCAGTGAGTGAAAAGATAGGTAATGACCATTACTGTATCATATTTGGCAGCTGCCCATTTTGTTCCTGAACCAATTTCTACCACTCTCTGGGCCTCTCTGGAGTGCTCTGGTGAATCTACATTTCTGCAGAAAGAGCTCTCAAGCATGTACTAACCTTTTCACACTTCAGTCCCATTTCCAAGGAAAGAGACGGTACATCACAGAACAGTGCCTTTCTGGGTACCAATTTCAGGCAATGGGGGTAAGGTGGAGACCAGTATCACTCAGCAAAAAAGTTTGAAGAGTCACATGGCAGTATAAATTGATAATTAATGCGGGGTTTAATCTTATTGTCTTCTCAGCAAATTTTCATCACTTGCAGTCCAGATCTGTCAATACAGTCATATTTACTTCCATCAGTGGCTTCTATGCCAAAGACAGTAGGACTACTTATGTACTTGAAATTAAGCACATATGTATGATCATGATTTTTTCTTCACAGTATTTGAAATAACTTGATATTATTTGCTCAGTTCTTAAAAACCTCAGGATTACATTGCTGGAAACAGGTGTCTCTGCACTTGTTCCTGATGATAGGCTGATCTTGACTTCATGAATGTGACCCCAAATTCCAAGAGACACATAATGCCAGTGTCACAGCAGAGCATAAATTCTTTTTAAAGACAAGAAACATTTGTTAGAAATAGAGTATATATAAACATGAGAGGTACAATTTTTCAGGTGGAAATGAATTCTGAGAGCTCATGTGCAGTGAGGTATTTATTGTCAAAGGTGTTATCTGGATTCCAGAATTATTTCTACTTCTCTTTCCATAATAAATAGCTCCCCTGTGCCACTTAAAAAGGCCATGGCATTCATTTCATTTCATGGAGAATGAGCAGCTTGTTACTTGGATGGAGTAGAATTTATTCCCCAGAGTCAATTTGGAAGTATGTTAAGATGCTTGAGAAAACCTCTTTTATGCAAAATGTTAGATGAGTTTTAAATGGGCTAGACAAACTATTTTCTAAAATAAAAAAGAATTATTAACCATTAACTCGTTATTTCCAGATATGTTTTTGCTGTTATAAAAGCCATGCTTAATCTTTTTTTTTTCCTTGAGAAATGTTCTCCTCTGAGATCCTGATCTTTTGCAAGTATTTGGAAGTATTTATTCAAACCTTAGAATGGATCAGACTCTCATGCTGTAGAGAGGCATATAAGGCTGGATCTAGATCTCTTTTCTTTATCACTGATAGCATATCCTTCAATCACTGAGATGCAGTGGGCACATGAGGGTTAAATGTTTGTTCCAACAGAACATCTTCCTGTTTTTAACTTTCAATAATTTGCATAATTTTCCATATTTTGAATAGAAATATAACAGGTTTCTCTAAGCCTGCCACTTGCAAAATAAAATATCTAGGCAAGTCATTATGTAGCTGAAGGTACTTGTCCGAGACACCCTGGACCAGATACCTGCTTTCAGATCTGTGAAAGAAGTTGCAGTCATGGCAGGTTAAAGCAGTCATGATAACAGGGAGACAAAACTAAACCAAAACAAAGACTGCTTGACAAATGCTTTCACTTCTGCTAGTGTTCTTGCCTCTTCTAATAAGCTCAAGGGTAAAAACCAAAAGAGTTGGCAAAAATTGTTTTGAGCCATGAAATAAATCTAGTATTGAAAAGTGCATGGTTTGGAAAATGGCTGAATACAGTACTGAAATGCGCTCTAGTAAATAAAGTCAGCTGCTATTTGTTACCAGTCATATTTACAGGAAGTTAATATGTTTCTAGAAGTAAGACACTGTTTTAAAGTTTTTTTACTTCCTCATGACTGGATACAGGAAAAGCAAAAATGAAGCATTGAATGACAAATAATGATGCTTCTGAACTCATATAACAAACTTGCTACTTCATTCTTTCTTATGTATTCGACAGCTTTTCTTCAGGAAATATCTGCAATGTAAATACCAAAACAAAACCATCTTTTTCTATGATTTTAATAGGAATGCTGCATATTGTTGCCACTTAAAATCTTCAGACTCTGTTTGAACTAACACGTGAAGAAAAAGAAATTTGTTATTTTACTAACACTACATGCTTCAGCCAAGATTGAGCTTGACTTTGCATATAAATAATATGGGTTTTGAATTTAATGATCAGAACCAATGGATTTCCAACCACTCCAAAAAAATCTGAGGCACATCATGGGTGCAAATTTTCCTGAGGTAACACGGCACAGTACAGACAGAGCAGAATCCCAGGTCGATGGCTATTCTTCAGCTGAGTGAGCCTATCATGGGAGTAGATAATGCAAATATTTTCTCAAATTTTACTGTTTCACATTATATATTTATGTATTTATTTATATAAATAAAGCTTGTCCAGATCTCTATTCAGATGTACTTAAGCTCGACAGGCAGTGCAATCACACAGTTCTGAACCTAAGGAAGCAACAGAAAGAATACAATAACCTAGGTTATTACAATATCATTGAATAGTATGGACTTTTTGCTGCTTCTGTAATTAGCAGGATGCTCAAGATAAAATATGTATCTTTTTGCATGGATTTAGGGTTGCTGTGAGATGTTGATAAGCCCACAACTACAAGAGTCAAAGAGAACACTGATGTTTGATAATTTACAGATGACATCTATGAAACAAGATGAAATCAGTGTTAAACCTCTGCCTGTGTGCATGATAAAATGCATCAGAAAAAGAGAAATCCCTTTTCCTCACCCAGCATTTTTATAGATAGTTGTTGCTAAGAAGTTTTGAAACAGATAAACTGGTATTTATTTTTCTCTTGGGTCATCAGGGAAGTTATCTGCATAGATTGTGGGTTTTTTTTCAAATCTCTACTTTAAACAAAGTAAATATATGAGGCCATAATAAATATTCATCTCTCCAGTGGTAAGCAGTTATAGATGCCTGGGGAAAAGCAATGAGAAGAGCATGAGCAGCCTGCAAGGCTTTGCTGAGATGATTCTACAACCTTCTTACACTGATGGTGATGCTGCAGTGGCTGCACCATCAAGAGGCTGTCCCTGATGAATGAACATGTTAGCTTGCTCTCATATGAGCAGTGATAGTAGGAAATTTTAAGAACATCTTTTTTGAAAGTGCAAGAATTCACCAGAAAATGCCACACCTCTTTGAGCATGTGTTTGTCTTAAGAAAGAACCAGACTTTGCGGATGACCTCATGGGACGAGAAGCTAAAGAAATGGATTGCAAAGCCTAATCTAAATAACAGGTGTCAACTTGAAACTCCAGAACTTCATTTGCACCCTGTGCTCCACAGTGAGGACAAGTGACATGATCACAAGACAAAGTTGGCCAATGACATGATGCGGTAGGGTGATAGAGCTGAAAGCTCACTTCCACAGCCCAGCAGAGTGTGGAGGTCAGAGGCATTTCACAGTGGAAAATGGGAACTTGACAATGGCTTATCCTCACACCTGCAGTGGCAATACTGCAGTGGCTTCACTTATATGGAAAGCTGAAGGTGGCAGCTCTCCCAAATCCTTTTTCTACAGGAACATAAGAAATATGGAGCAGACCACAGCAAAAGAGAGCAGCCAATCTACAGCTGTGGGTCAGGGTTTTAATGTGGAGACTGGGAAGAAGTTGGGTGGTTTGAAGAATACAGAATAAAACAGCAGTCGGAGATCCTCCTTGGGAGGACTTCAGTCAGTTGAGCTCTGTGATTAGAAATGAAAGGAACATGTGGAAAAGAGTGTGAATGAGTCTCTTTCCCCATGCGAGTATTGTTTGAAGGCGGAAAGAAAAACGCAAGACCGGAGAGGTTAAACTGGCTGTTAAATAGAAGCACATTTCTTGCACATAAAGTTTTATTGTGAGGGTTGTGTTTATGGGCTTAGTGAGAAGGGCTGATTAAATGGCAGGTTAATAAAGGGACAGCATGTGGTTCCTGAACTAGGTGGAGAAAAGTTATAAGGTGGAAGAGAAAAAAGGCTGACTGAGAGCCAAAGTATGGAAAGAGGAAATCTTACATTGACACAGCCCATAATCAGTGCACATTGTTCGGTATGGAGGAAGCTGTTGCAGAGAGGAAAAATAAATGTGGCATGTTCCATTGCTTTACCACCAAGGCTAGTAAATTCATGACTAGTTACCCCTAGTGACTGCAACTTGCACGACCCTAAATTTCAAAATTTCTAGCCCAGCACAGAGTAAATATGATATGAGAGCATCAAAGTCAAAATATAATCTAGGTATAAAGAACTGGAAGTTTTGTACATAACCTTGTATGTTAAAATGTATTCTTTTACATAGGTAAGTGGCCAAAAATTCAAGAAAGAAAACAGTAAAAAATTTATTGTGATCCTTTTTGTATAAATCTGCACCATGATACAATTATAATATCACTGATTAATAGAACAATAGATGATATGATTTGGATATGATAGCCACTGTAGAATTTGGTCAAAACATGGTCACATCTTCAAGCATCAGAGTTGGTATTTTATGTATAATTGTCATACGTCTACACTTAGAAAAGTATAGGATAACTCATGTAACTGAAGTTGTTTCCTTTATTGTATTATCTCAACCTTGCATCTTTTCCAGTTTGAAACCCTTGCCAGCACAGGTCCAACTTTCGTAATTGAACTTAGTCAAAACTTCTACACATCTGTGAAGTTTACATTGGTGCTTGCCAGGCAAATTCTGTCTACTTGCATCTGTGGTACTTATCCTTCTTTGTTGACATAGCATTTCGTGAAATACAACCCACTTTGATCTATGGTCTTGGAAATGCCTATTTAGTGTGGCAAATTTCAAAGGCTTCATCAGCACTTTTGAAAAATACCACTGCTTTGACAGAAACACATTATTTTTATGAAAATTTAGATGTGTGCCTTTATAATGGAACATTATGACAGGATGCCCTCAAGTGGCAAAATATAGACTCCACCCAGTAAAAATTAAAGTGGTTAATATATAGACATTGCCTGTTAGAAGACACACTGCTGGTTCAGATATCGACACTCTAGATGTTGCTAAACATCTCCTGGTTCTAAAAGAGTATCAGGAGATGAATTAATATCAGATAATACAGTTTTTTGCAAGATAAAAACTGGGAGAGAAAAGAAGTTGTCAAACATACTATATTGTCTAGCCTCTAGCCGGCATGGATTGAATAATTTCTTGCCTACCATATTAACTTCTAGTTCTTTCACAAGACTAGAAAAATCTTCATATAATTCATGGTGTTGCTAGAGAGGAAATATCAACAGTCAGTGTAATTGCATGAATTCTCATTTACTGGCATTAATTCAGGCATGAGCCTTCTATTTCAAAACCATACTGTACCAAGCCCCATAAAAGTGAAGTACATTCATGTATTCATAAATAATCACAGATGATGTTTTATAGATTCACTGTTCTTTGGCAACGCAGCACACATGGACACAAATAATTTTCTGAATTCATAGGAAGTTGGCTTGAACTGAGTGACAAACCTGGCAACAATAACAAAAAGAAATATTCTGCAGTTGGTATGAATTTATTTTTTTAAAGTTCTTCAACTCTTAGCAAGTATTTTCATTCTCTTTCCACCTTAAAAAAAAAATACAAACCCAGAAGATTTGACTAACCCAATTTCTTTTTTTTTCCAGTATCTCAACAGAGGTTTTGCAAGGAATACCATTACTACTTTGCTAATATAGTTAGTTAATCTTACATGAGATTTCAAAAAAGAAAAGATTTTGTATGTAAGCCAGAATATATAAGTTCGAAATATTCATTATAATTCAGATGGCACCATGATTACTCTGCTAAATAGAACAGAGCAGAACTTTAGTAGTTGCTATTTCTCTCCCTTTAAAACTTTTCTTTGTAACTAAACAGATCTCATCTAAAAAAATATTCGAAAATAAGCGGTAAGTGGTTCAGCTAATCCTAAAGTCTTTCTCTTTAAAGTCACTGTTTTATCTAACATCTGAAGTTTCTCTTCATTAGGTCTGTAATCTTCTTAAAACCTCCTTTTTCCATGAGAGCCACAAGTATTTCCACATAAGTTTTTTTAAGTAGGTAATTCTACATACATTCATGAGGCCAATATGACATCATCTGCACTGCTCAAGGACAAAGGACTTGTCTTTATTAAAACATCATGCTTTTCAGTCGTCTTTTACTAGGCTAAGACCTATATTATTTCTGAAAGTACCACACTGAAGACTTTGCATGAAGCCTAAGAGGTTTTAAAATAATGTAGATAACCTTATTATGATCGTAGGGGAAAAACCCCAACAACCCAACCCCAAAACAAAACAACAAAACAAACAAACAGAAAAGCTGTGAAAAATCACAGGTGTGGGAAATGATGGTAGAATAATTCCCTTTTTGCACAACACTCTTTCCCTGACTCTCCGCTCAGGCAGCTACGTGCCCACATAATGTGGTCCTTGCCCTCTTACTCTCCCCTTCTGACTGCCTGGGTCAGTCTTTACATAAAAGAACCCAAGTTCCACCTACAAAGCCGTCTCTCTGTCTTTATTTTCATGGCAGACACTTTTATATCAGAGTACTTTCATCACAGTGGCACCCATACCAGAGCTACAATACTGTAGTTAAGGGTCTGTTCTTTGGCATTTCTATTCTAAAGCACTATTGTATGAGGTTGCTCAGCAGCTAAAATTCCTTCCATGCTGAGACTTGGCATACAAGTGCTTAGCTCAAAAGGAATTTAATTTTTTAAAAATTTTGTTTTTAACCCTCTGCTGTCCCTTTGGAATATGTAAAGGTGAAAAGCAATAAATGCTGGCTGTCTTTGAGTGATTGCTGGTTTTGTGATGGTGTGAGTGTTTTTTATTATGAAATATTGCATGCTGTTTGTCAGTAATGTAGTTTTTGGGAACTATCTGAAATCCTTGAATTACCCTCTATGAAATAAGTAAAACAAGATCCATTAGTAATTCTGTCTGAATGGATGTTGCATTTGCTAGAGTGTGAAGGTGCTCTCCTATAATAATGATTTTTAAATATTATCTTGATGGTTATTTTACAGGTACAGCTAAAAATAAGTATATTGAAATCAGAAGACTTTTAAAGTCAGAATAGCTTTGACTGGGAGATTTAGGAGATAAAACAGTTGCCACATGGACTGAAACAGAATTTCTGTCTTCTCATCCCCTTCATGAAACATTCTACGGAGCAAGGTTCACTCTGAGGATTTCACACCATCCTTTGAAGCCATTGTTAGGGGTTGCTCATAGTGGCAAGGTGCCAGACTGATGGACTTTTGGTCTGTTCTCCTGTAGTTAAGAATGGAAAGGGTGCCGAGCAGCTTAATGTGGATTAATGGGGACACTTTAAATTATATCACTGTTATTTCAGAAAAGGCAGGAAAATACTGAACCATGCTACATCAGTATGTTGATTTACAGCTCTTATACACCCACAGACATTACTGGTAAAGAAAAAAAAAAAAATTAAATGCACAAAGGGTTTTGGGGTTGTTTTTTTAAATTTTTAAGTGACCAGAACCTGGGGGTTTTGGCTTAAGAATTGCTGGCAGATTATATAGATTTCCAGGAAGAGACACAGGCACTAACTGACAGTGATAACTTTCTATTTAAATAAATAATGAAACTTGAGTATTTATTTCCACATTAGAGACAAGGTGAAGGTGTAACTTCCCAGCTGTAACATCCTTGTGTACAAAAAAGCACTGAGGGCAGAACTCACCCACTGCAGGAAGGGGTAACGTGTTGAGCCACATAATTTTGTTTGGACATTAGCGTGAAATCTGACAGTAGGACATATTTTGCTGAAGGTACACTGGCCAGAATCCTTTGTTTATTCTAAAGTGTAAATGCCAAAGGTAAATGATCTACATGTTTTCCACAAATTACCTCACCGATCTTATCTGAACTATCGAAAATGGCATTTAAGATGTCTGTGGGCCTGTTTGGAAGAATGATATACAAGTATATATGGCCCTCAATTCTTTAACCCTGCCATGCAGGTTTCCCAGTAAACTAAGCAGTCCTCAAGAACCTAGTCATGCCCTGAAACTACTTTTACACAAGTTTTCTTCTGAATAATAATCTATTTACTTTCCCTCACAGCTTTGCTTATATAACCCAGCATACCTCTAAAGACAGAAACATTAGGTATCAAATGTTGTCTACTCTGAAAAATATTAGTATTTATGACATTTTTCTTTCCCAATTTTTCAGTATAAGCCCAAGAATACCTTTATAGGCATCTTTATACCTTTAAAGGCACCTGCATCTCTTGCTGGAAACAGAAAACCAGACAAATTCAAATACCATTTCCTCCTTGATGCTGCAGTTCCTTTGTGAGGATTACAGGTAGGTGGAAAAATTGTGGGCATGCACAAGATGAAAACTGAAGAGTGGATTTTTCCCAGAATCAGGCTGTTATCACTAACAAGCTGGTTCTTCAAACCTTTTCCTTTTGGTAATATCTAGCATCAATAACACTCCCAAAAATGTGCTGATAAGGTATTGGTGGTCCAAAAAAACCCCCAAACATATGACAGATAAAGTCCAAACCCCATGTATATCTATACTGGTGAAATTATACTCAGTTCTGTTACCTTCCATTTTACTGGAAAATCAAACACTGAAATGTAATTGGAATAGCAGCAGAACTCTAATTGCAAACCAATTGTCTGCTGGAACAGTAAAGGAAACCTTTAAGTAGTAGCCAGCTATGGTTTTCTTTTTGTGTAAATATCCTCTTTTTCAAGCTTAGTTGAGTGTAATAATCATCTCTCTTTTTAAACAAAATGTACAAAATATCTGAAGCAATTAGACTGCATTACTGTCTAATTACAACAAATGGTAATTTTCAAATCAGAGCTACTGTCTTTTCTGTAGCTATACAATCACAAATTAGTAAGCTCTTAGGTTGGTGCGCTTCTGCTGGAATCACTGGCAAGGTCTTTAAGTACAGTACAGCAGTGTGAACACACATTTCTATAATACACCCAATTAGTAAATAATTCTATTACTCATTACCCAATTAAAGATTGCTTTTCTTTTTTACATGTTTTTCCATGTGCGTGTGAATTTGGGTGTTTATGAATATGTATAGCCTATAGAATTAAAACAAGATGAACTCATAGAGTATTACTTATGAACTATTAAACTAAAAAGCTCTTCCTCACGGATTGGCAATTTGTGAGGTTCTTAATTGTGTTGCAAATGGAGGTGATGGATGTGTAAAGATTAAAACCAGATGTCAGTCTCTTGATATTTAAATTGTAAGTTAGTTGTATTATTTTTTTAACTAAGTCAGTTTACTCATTTCTTCTTTCAAAAGCATGTTCTGTGTTATGCTTTAATGATGGATACAATTTCTTGCCTTGCAAGATGTGAAGACTGATGAGAAATTTTAACAAATTAGAAAATAGATAAGGAACATTTTGACTAGACATCCTAATTTTTCAAAGATGAGGAGTAAGTGAATAAATTAATCACAAACTGACAGGACAGGGCCAGTGTGTAAACAGCTGAAAAAAACCCCTCAGATTTTTGTAAAGAACTAATTACACTAAGTGAATCACTAAATTATTTGAATTGTAGAGAAAAATAAAGAAGCAAATTCTTATACTAAATTTGGTATAATGCATGTTTTCAATCTTCGGGTATGTTTCATGTGAATAAAACTCTGATTTCAATTTTAGCTTCAGTAACATTTCTATACAGTCATAGCAAATCCATAGAAAACACAGAACTAGATCTTGATTTAGTTTCTTTACAAATAAAGAAATTATACTCTTTAGGGTAAATTATATATACTAATTACTTATTAACTTCCCATCCTAAAAATCAAACTTTTCTCTCTGAAACATGTAAGCTCATTTCTTCATGTTCTAGACATAGGAAATACATGCAAAAATGTGAAAGATCTTATCAGATGACAACAGGGAGGAGTATTTGGGAATATGAATTGATTGTAAGACTATTTGTGACAGTAACTGGATGTTTCTGAAAAAAAAAAGAAAGTTACCTTAATCTTTGCAAGGATGCCTTTTGAAATACCATACAATAGTAGTGATTCCTCCTCTGGAATTCTGAGGGCAGTGGCAGTGGATGCTACTTAACAAATATAAATTCAAACTTGAATGTATTCAGAAAAGTGTCATTAAGATAACCAGGTGAATAAATCATTTACCTTATTTGATGAGAATTAAAAACTCTTAACCTAGCACCAGCTGCCTAGAAAAGACATGCTTTTTTGTTTCAAACAGTATCCATGCCTATGAAGATGCTTCCAGTTCTGCATCCTCTATAGATAACTACTGTCTCAATTTCAATTAAAAGATCACCTAAAGATTGTATGTGTTTTCAAAATTTTTCAATGCCTTTGGTGTATAAATCTGGACTAAAAAGAGAATGAAAATAGTCTCCCTTTTTGGGTGCCTTCTCTTATTTACTGCTTCTTCTCCAGTCAGGTGCAACCTCACTCCTGCAGCACCAGGACACCAAGGCTGATCCATTCACAGCCAAAGTGAGTATATAAAGAGCCAAACTAATGTAGTGCAGGAGCTGAAACTGCTGGAGCTTTGCACATTCATCCTACAGCGATCAACAGGAGGTTTCTTTTGTGTTTGCATTCCAAACATAGCAACCTGAGTTTTCCGGAGTTAAGCTGTCTGCTGTATATATATTTACTGTTCTTTTTCCCTCTGTGAAACAAGGGGAAGACCATTTAATGGTAATAACCCGGTTATTACCACTTACCTCTACCATGGATGTATCCCTGATTCTTTTATCTCCAGTCACTACACAAAGAAAGAAATATCCTTTGCTAATGGATCTTGAAATCTAAGGAGTCCTTTTAATGTGAGAAATCTAGATGAGAGTCATTACTTGAATTGCTCACTACTCATGTATGATTTAACAGGCAACAGCAGGGATATAAGCACGCCTGAATCTCCAGAGGGAGACAAAGGAGTGGATGGATACCACCACATTCTTGAAATCTCACTCCAGATCAAAAAGTGGGTCCTCTTGGGTAATGGTGTGTACTGGGTTCATAAAAGACGATAAAGTGTTTGCACTTCTCTAAGTAGGTGTATAAGAAACAATTGTACACCTGAAGTTTGGGAGTGCTAGATTTCAGGCACACAATTCTTTTTAGCATTTACAGCTAGGGCTTTTACCTGTTACAAGCTGCCTCACAGCAGCTAATTAACAGAAAGATTTGGGTCACTTTTACAGTTAAATCCCCCACCTAATGTTTGGCAAGAAACCTCTGGGAAAGGACAATATCCCAAATATATTTATGGAGATCATCTAATTGTTTACGCATAAAGATAGCACTGGAAAATAAATAAGGATATTCAGGGTTTTTTTAATATATTACCATGGCTCGTATGGGGTAAGTCTTTAGTGGCTGAGCTTTGAAACATCGGCAGAAGAACAAGGGAAACCATGTGAAAAAGCCAAAAATGTCAGCTTTAACTTTAGAGGAATAATGTGTTCACTCAGAACAGAAAATCCATAAAACAGATATAGGACTAAAATAAAACGAGCAGAACAGCAAGAAAGCCTACTTTGTGTATAGAGTGCATAAAGTTGCTAATCCTTCTTTATCAAAAGTTTCCTGTTTCATGGTTACTTATTAACTGGAAATTAAAGCAAACTGATTTGCTTTCTGCAGATGCTGGATGATGCTGACAAATCGGTCCACCTCTTTAGATGCCTGAGTATGAATAGTGAAGCTTTCCTTTATATACTTCCATTTTGCACATTTTGCCTGACTTAAGATGTTACAAAGCAATGGACATAAAGGAACCGAGATGTTTTATATCTGCTTATTCAAAGATGGTTTCACCACAAGAGGAAACATTAAGCATTTGGCAATTCAAATCAGGGACTGGAGCTGCAACTCTAGGTGTATTCTGTCAGATGGACTTGCAAACTACTGAGCTGTTCAGACCTTGTGATCTTCAAAGATGCTCCCCTTAAGGAAAACAACTGATTTTTTTTTTTTTACAATAGGGAGCATGATACCAATTATATACAACATATTCATTTTCCTACCTTCTATTCTTGATGTTGCTTTTCATAAGGTGCAGATTTGGATTCTTCTCAAGAAAGAATAAAAAAATAGTTTTTAAATTTGCTTCTTAGTCATACCCACAAATTTATATTAGAGAAGGATTCCTTCCTTTATTGTAAATTAAAACTATTCACATCATGGTGAGAGCACCAGGTGTGATTAGACAAGTCATTTCAATAAAATAATACAATTCTTGTGTTATTTGATGCAATGTACAATTTTACTGCATTAAAATACAGCTGAAGCATAGAGTATACTATTGTAATTCTCTAAATTTGTGACTATGCTCTCTAATTTAAAAAATCCACCATGCTGCTTTTGAGTTGGACACTAGAAATACTACTGTCAGTCTTTAATATCACAAGGGCTAAAGAGTTGAGTGAAACTCATGTATTTTTTTACAGCCTTGAAAGTGGCAGCAATTCTAGGACAAAGAGTCTGAGATGATTTATCCAACTCTGACACTAGAAGAGCTTTTCTGTCTAGGTACAATGGAGTTTTCCTCTTCATTCAAGTTCTTCAAGGGTTTCTGCAAGTGGCTGCAGATGGCAGAAGCCAGGATTTCTGAATAGCTCTGTGATGCTCCACAAACTCAGTTCCAGTGGAACATAAGTCTGGGATATTTGTAAGTGTCATTCAGGAGACTGATAACCATGTTTAGCTACCGCTGCTTTCCTGCCTCATCCAGGCAGGACCAGCATGGTACCCTGTCCCCCTGTCCTTGCTCCTGCACCTCCATGGAAATGTTCAAGATCAGGCTGGATGGGCCACTGAGCAACTGGACCTAGCTGAAGATGCCCCTGCTCACTGCAGGGCGGTTGAACTAGATGACATTATAAGGTCCCATCTAAACCAAACTCTTCTGTGACTCTATGATTCTATAAAGCATGAGATGAAGTTTTCTTCAGTTTATAAGTGTATAAATGAAGTCTTGCTAAATGGTACTGCAAACCCACAATGCATGCACTTCAGTATTAAAAAAATAGCAAGTATCCATTAAACGGAAAAAATTTGATTTCTTATTACTTTAGATCACATTTTAACATAATTTTGAAGTGTTTAAATAAGGAATATTTATACCTCTAAGCTTTTTCCAACAGGACCAGCATCAGTGCTATAGATTTCACCAAAAAATATCATACGTAACTATTATGGATTTCTAAAATTGTAAGAGATTTGGTGTAAAATAAATGTTGTCAGTTTGAGATTTAGTCACTGCAAAATAGTCAAGGGAGTAGTCATTTCTGACATATCACCTCTTATTGAATTACTCTACTATTGCAGGATGCTTTTCAGCCATACATATTTTTTACATTTTTCTAGTTCTTGGTGAAAATAACTCCAAAATTGTAATAGAAGATATAGTAGATTATCCAGAAAGACTGGAAAATGTACTAGCAAATAAACAAAAAGATGTAAAGTAAATAATAGCTTTCGATTTCCTTCCACGGCATTCCTGGAGTTTAGTTATTACTTCTTTTTTGTCTTTAATGTCCGTAAGGGTTGTTCTATCCTTTATATAACCTCATCTGAAGTAAAATTGACAACAATATTAGTCTCTGGCAGTTTAATTATTTTCATGTTGTAGCTTTCAAGGTGGTGCCATAAAGGAATTACAACTAGCTTCAATTAGTCATCTTTCCTATTAGTGATTTTGGATTTTAAAATATTGTCAAACAATAATAGGGTAGAGGGACACTCATTCAAAGAAGTGAAGATTATGACATACAGAAGTGGAAGATAAATTTACAAAATTTGGTTCTACACTGAGTGAGGCTTTATGGAGAAGACTTTGTGCTGCACTTACTGTAAAAAATTGAGGTCTTGTTTTTTGGGGTTATGGTTTGGTTTGGGTTTTTTTGGGGTTTTTTTTCAGTTTACCTATGAGCATTATTCTAGAAATATCTTTATCTTGTGCAATTTCAGTAAGAAATTCAGGTACAGAAAAAAGCTGGCTTTTAAGCTAATAGAGCCCAACAGTGATTGTGTCCAACCCTTTCAAGGATTTTTTATTGAGCAAGAAGACTGTCTGTGTCTCCAAGGCCTCCCATGCTCCCAGGAGCTCTGAGAGACATGGCAAAGGAGCAGGTGAATCTCTGCAATTTGGCCAGTGTGAATGTAAATATCTGTGACGCAACATCTTAATGATCATCCCAATTTCTTGTAAGTAAAAGAATAATTTGATAGCAAAAATAGTTGTGATCTGACTTAAACATCCTTAGGGAGAAGTGACTGGGCATGGTCAGACCCAGCCATTCAAGCCAACATGTGATTTTGCAGTGCTACAAATCTGACAAATGTAATCTTTCTGAAATACTCAGTTAAAACAATTATTGTTGAAGTGTCAAATTTAAGAAAACCCTTTCGTCTTGGCTTTTGTTCATCTTGCCCTATTTACAGAGTCTCTGAGCATTTCAGGTAACTTTAATGCAGTGGATCAACTAATATTACCATCATTGAGGCAGCAAGGATGGTACTTCATTAGCTAACTCTTAACTATTTTCAATGGGAAGAATTGTCTAACATAAAGTAATATTTTTCAGTTAAAGATGAGATGTATATGATTGTGTAGAAGGTCGGGGGTCGCCCACCGCACCTTCTGCGCTGCTCCAGCCGAGCCCTGCACGCTCGGCGAGCTATCTGGGGTCCAGGTCCACCTTCGGTACCCGCAAGGTGCGCTGTTCTGGCTCCCCGCAGAGGAGCCTTCACCTAGCGCTTCTCCCTTTCCTCAGGGAGTCCTTGCAGGACGCTGGTCACTGGCACTTGGAGGAAGGCTTCGGTCCCCAGGCTTTCTCCAAGCATAGTAAAGACGAGGCAGAGCCGGAGATTAAGGGTGCAGGAGGGGGTCTCCCGAGCTCTCTGTTTATTGGGGGGGTAATTGGGAGGGGTACAAACGGACTGGAAGGTGAGAGAGGTCGAGGGAGAGAGCTCCCGAGCACAGCTGTGCACGGGGTTTTAAGGGGAGGCAAATGGGGAGGGGTTTAGGGGAAACAGCCAATGGGGTGTCGAAAAGGGGAACATCAATCAGGGTACCAACCAATGGTGTAACACAATGGGAGGGGTTACAACAGCAGAACCAATCATGAACCGAAGAATACAGAACCATCTAGAACTGGGGGAGGGAACAACCAGGTGGAACCGCCCATTCTCCGCCCAGTGGGCGGGGCTTATGCCATAGCCTCATAGGTTGGCTCCTCCTCCCAGGAGGAGTCGGTTGAGGGGGCGGGGCTTGGAGGGGCAGGCAAGGCCCGATTGGCAGGGGGTGAGGCC
>VZTE01000452.1:0-33074 GCA_013397775.1 Eulacestoma nigropectus
CAATGGGGAAATTCTGGGGGAGCAGTGAGGGGGCAAGGTTTCTCCTGTCATCATGAGTCGGGGGCCGCCCACCATTTGGGGATTTCAGGGATCTTTTGTCCCTCGGGCTTTACCTCAACATACGTTATTAAAAATTTTTCACTGCAGCTATCTGTGTTCCCCCAAATTCTATATTTAAGTGAAAAAGATACATTTTCAAAGTTGAGGAAAGAACTACACACCCAGCTGGTGCTATGAAGTCTCTTGTGCTTTTGAAGTGCAACTTGAAACAGACACAAAGAAGCAAGCTGATTTTCAGTGGTGAAGTTCTTAGAGCATCTTTAGACATTTGTGTGGCCATGAGGGGAGCTAGGCAGGGAACTTGACTTCCCCAAGGCAATTACAAGGTAAAGGTCATTTGCCAGTCTGGGCTTGCCGTGGACAGAGAATCACATGTACAGTCTTGCAGAGAATTCCTCTGTGGAGGAAAAACTTCAGCAGTCCTCGACATTCTGTGCTCACCTACCCCTGCCATGTGTCAGCACAGGCTTTTGTGAAGGTGCATGGTGAACCAGATGGAGGAGCTGATTTGCAGAATGAGAGGCCTTATTTTCAGCTGCATTGTTTCCTTGATGCAGCACAACCACAGCAAGGGCTGCACTGGAAGAGCTCAGGGGCCATTGGATCAAGATCTTATGAGGACAGGATGAGGACATTTGGTTTGTTCAGCCTGGAGAAGACACTGGGAGTTGTCCCAGCCCAGGTGCGCCTTGCCCTTGGTCCTGCTAAACCTCATGAGATTCCCATAGACCCACTTCTCCATCTTGTCCAGGTCCCTCTGGATGGCATCCTGAACTTCAGGTGTGTCAATAGTACCATTTGGGATCATCTGCAAATTTGCTGAGGGTGCACTCGATCCGTTTGTCTGTGTTATTGATGAAGACATTGAATAGCACTGGTCCCAGTACAGACCTCTGAGGGACACCTGTTGTTGCTGATGTCCACTGGGACTCTGAGATGTTGACCACTACCCTCTGGATGTGACCGTCCACTCACTTTCCTATCCATCTAACAGTCCACTTATCAAATCCCTCACTCTCCAATTTGGAGACAAGGACATTGGGGCAGCCATGTCAAAGACTTTACGTAAGTCCAGGTATATAACATCTGTAGTCTTTCCCTTATCCACTGATGCAGTCACCCCATCATAGAAGGCCACTAGGTTGGCCAGACAGGATTTTCCCTTGGTGAAGCCATGCTGGCTTTCTCGAATCACCTCCCTGCCCTCCCTGTGGCGTAGCACAGCTTCTAGTTCTGTTCTGTTCTAGATCTGTTCCACGATCTTCCCAGGCACAGAGGGAAAGCTGACAGGTCAGTAGTTCCCAGCGTTGTTCTTTCTGCCCTTTTTAAATATGGGTACGATATTTTCCCTTTTCCAGTCACATAGGGCTTCACCTGACTGTCGTGACTTTTCAAGTATGATGGAGAGTGATTTGGCAATTACATCAGCCAAAGCCTTCAGGACTCTCTGACACATCTCATCAGGTCCCATGGACTTATGTACATTTGGGTTTCTCAGGTGGTCACCTTCTCCTACCTGTTGTCACCAATTTACCAGCCTAGGTTATTGGCCTGCCTTTTCCAGTTAACATACCTGTAGAAGGCCTTCCTGTTATTCTTTACATCCCTTGCCAGGTTCAGTTCCAGCTTCCTCTTTGAGGACAATGCTGAGAACCAGACTGGAGGAACTGAATTAAGTGCCAAAAACATTTACGGAAAACATGGAGAGTTTGAGGCTTTATTGCTGGATGAATTTCTTGACAGAGATCATGGCATAGCTGCTAAACAGCTCTGCTGTCAAAAATCCTAGGAAATGCAAGTGTAAGAAAGAGGCTGTTTTTTAACATTTTAAACACTGAAACATGTTTGAATCTGTTTACTTACATTAACATATTTAAAACATATTAAATCTGTGAGCTTAATACTGTGCCAGAGTAGGAAACCCATGCAGTTGAAGCTCATCCTTTCTTAACCAAAGCACTATTCTCCCAGAAACTTGTTTGTGACTAGAACTTCATAAGCAAACTGCATAAATTGCAACATGAATTAAAATTATTCTACTCATATCAATGTGGTTCATCTGAATTTCTTCAGCTGAGGACCCAGGCCAGCAGCATCTCTCTGGTCAGATGAAACAGCAGCATTCAATCAGTAGCCTCAGTTCTTCTTTACAGGAAGAGGTCCTCAGAGAATTGTTCTCCTGTAGTTCTCCTTTTCCTTCCCTCTCACACCATTGCCCTCAGCATCTACTACTAGACAGAGGAATGACTGACTAATTTACTGGCATAATTTTTACCTCTGCATAGCTCCGCAGCAATATGGTCCCTCCTTTCCCTCCACAGAATTATAGAATTATAGGTTTGGGTTAGAAGGGGCCTTAAAGATCATTTTGTTTCAACCCCCACTCCATGGACAAGGACACCTCCCTTTAGAGGAGGTTGCTCTATGCCCCATCCAATCTGGCCTTGAACACTCCCAAGGACAGGACATCCACAAATTCTCCGGGCAGCCTGTTCCAGTGTTTCACCATCCTCACAGTAAAAAATTTCTTCTTATATCTGATCTGAACCTACCTATTCAGTTTGAATCCATTACACCTTGTCTTATCACTACATGCCTTTGTAAGTAATCCCGCTCCAGATTTCTTCTAGCCCCCTTCAGGTACTGGAAGGGTGCGGTGAGGTCTCCCTGGAGCCTTCCCTTCTTCAGGCTGAACAGTCCAACTTTCTCAGCCTGTCTTTTCAGGAGAGGTGTTCCAGGCCTCTAACAATATTCATGGTTCTCTTTCTCATGTAAGTTAAATATTATCTAATAGATGTGTCACTAATTAGATGAGTTCTCTTTAAGCTCATTTCTTTTCTGTTCACTTCAGCTAATAGCTTCTCTTTGAGCCAGTTCTCTTCTCTACTTGTTTTGATTGGCTCGTATTGAACCTTGCAGATTATTTTTTTAAACTTTATTCCATATTCTGTGAGAGCCAAAATGTACAAGTGGCTACATCTTCTAATTCTGTAGTCCTAGATTCTGTGTAAATAGCACGAAAATTGTTATTTTTCATTCTCTATCTTCCTTTTCTTTGCCTGATACAGAAAATATCAAAAAGCATTGGGTGCAGCAGCTTTCAGCCAAACCTAATTAAAAGGAATTTATTTTACATATAAATTAACAAGTTGAGCTTTCCATTCCTTATGACTCCCTTCTTCATCTTAACAATAATTCCCTGTTGTAACAGCAAACATTAATTTTAGTGGTTTTAACTTGCTTTTTGTCCAGAAATGGACAAAATGCTTGTATATTTTTTCTGTTCATCTGGCTCTTTCCATCATTCCTATCAGAGTGTTTCATTGCTGCTTGAATGTCTTCTCCAGAGGATACATGTTTTCACCTGGTATCAGTCTAATTTCCATATCTGATTCCCAGCTTCTGGCACTTCTCTCCCATTACCACCTCTGTACTCCTTGTCCTATCAGACATTAAGGCTGTCCCTTCAGTGGCTTTACACAAGGACCACAAAGTTTTTTTTTATCTCCATGGTTTTTTCCCACTGTCCCTCTTACTGGTTTTGCTAGTAAGAGCTACACACTATACACCAGTGAAAATGCTTCCTTTTAGCATAAGGAATTTTAATGATAAGGGGGTTTGTGAACACGGTTGTCATTCCCAATAATAATTAAAGATAATTAAAATTATAATTAAACAACCTGATTACAGTGGTGGGTCAGCATGACCCTGGGAGCAGGTGGCTTGTGAGTAGTCCAAGTGAATGAAGCACAGTTGATGTTTTACGTCCAACTCAGCTGCAACAGAGCCGACAGTAATGGTCCTGGAGCTCTGTAACTTTGAAGTAGCTACAAGATTAGATTCCTTAGAAGTGTAAAAACATCCACTGAAAACAGCTTTTCCTTAAATTCATGGAACTAGAACCATTTGGAAGATTAAAGGCAATTTCAGTACTTAAAGAGAATAATTGAAATATCAAGGGAACTCCCCAAAGAAATTGTTGATAAAATGAGGATCCTAACACTGGGCCCTAGATGACTCTACATCTATATCTGGTTTTATTCATTCAGTCATAACACATGCCAAAGTAACAGCTACTGAACATATTGCTACTTTCACCTTCAGTTCCTTTTCTGTGAAGATCTATAAACATAATTGCTGCTTGTTACGCATGAGAAAGGGGCTGCTGTAATTCTGCGTCATCCTTCACATCATGCTAATACTAACCCTTAATAAAAAAGAGTTTTGTTGGGTTTTTGTTTTGTTTGTTTGTTTGTTTTTTGTAATTGCATCACTCTGCGAAGGATAAAATGCCAGATGTGAAAGATCTTAAGAAAAAGTAGTTATTTCCAGTTGAAGCCAAACACTATGTATGTCTTACATCTTACTCAAAGGGCTGGCCATGGTAAAAAAATATAACATCATTTCTACCCACGAAAAAAGATGAGCCTAAAACTAATCTTTTTTCTTGGAATTTTTTCTACATGTTCCTCCACTGAAAATATTTTTGAAATATACATGAAAGATAGAACACTGGAAAAGATACATTAATCTCTAAAAAAATATGCAGAAGTAATAACAAATTTTCATGAAAAATATGTGAATGGGCCATGTACTTCAATTGCTTCCTTCCTTCCTTCCTTCATCTTCTCAGCTGAAAGCTTCTTCTATTGTTAGTAATAGGTTGACATGAACTTCCAATTAAGAATCATTTTATCATGGCTTAACATTCAAACAAGTATGTCTTCAAATACTGCCTTTTCTGCCCATAGAAGATGCCAAATTTCTGCCAGAGAGTCTTGGGACAATTTGCTAGCAACAAGCAATCAGAGCCTGGGAACCAGTGACTCTGGATGTTACTTATGTTCATGCCAATCACATTAACTAAAGTCATGGTTATAATAAAGCCAAGTGGCACAGTTAATTTTGGCTACTGACATATATAAAATGGTTTCTTAAAGATGAACTATCTAAAGATTAGATTTACATACCCTCATGCTCGGTCCACATCTTTTGCTTGCTACAACTTTTTATTTCTGTAGCTAGCATGTTGTGAGAAAAGCACAAAGGAAAGATCTAAATTTCATAATCTTCATTTCAAGGTTTCCTGTAGTAGCTACGTTCAAAAATAGAAAGTTTAATGATTTATGTTATTTAAGTGATGAATAGTTTTGTGAAAAAGGGAACAATTTTTGAATAATGGCAAGTTTCTTGCACATGTACTCACACCCTGTGTACTTCAGTAGAGAATTCTTCAGATATTTTCAGTATTTCTAAACCCAGTTTTTTCCCAGATTGACAAAACCTGACGGACAGTGAGTTAGGAAGAGTAGTAATTACTGAAATTTCGTTCCATAGGTTGCTCTTGAATGACTCACTGTACTAACGCTGAAACTAACACCACTGTGCTACTCTCTTTTTGCACTCTACTTACGAGTTCCAAATCACATGCTAACTTTTGAACGTCTCCCAAACTGACAGAGCTGTCCAGATGGCCATGTAAATGCTTCCAGTGTCAATACGCAGGCAAACACGCATTCACATCCTTATTTCTGATATTTTACTTAGCACTGAACATTCTTCTGAACAAAAACTTGCTTTCAGAAACATTTGGAGAACATAAATGAAACGAATTCTGAACACCATGGAAGCTGATTCATGGTTTCTATTCAAAAAACTGCTAGTGAAGCCTTCTAAAACAGCTATAATCATGAGCCTATTCTTCCCCCCATGACCCAGATTAGAAGAAGAAGTACATGGGTAACTTTAAATATGCAAATAGTCAATTGCTCACAGATTTATATATGCAATTACATTTTTTTCCTACCCAGGAGCTTTATTATTTTTATTCATGTTCACCTTTTCCTTAAATTTTATGGGAAATCTTCAGGAATGGCATAAAAGCAGTGACTTAATGCAACTGTTAATCAGTCACAAACTTTTATGTCATAATGCAAGGGAGAAAGAATGACACTGGAACAAAAGAAGCAGATGAACAAAAGGAGAGATACAAATGAGTGGTAGCCATGGAAAAAGTACATAAAGCCAGCAGGAGTGTCAGTGTAAGAATATAAATATAAAGTCAATTATTAGAAGGTTTAAAAGGCCAATCAGTATAGAAATTGCTAGAAGTAATTCCAGGGTTAGAATCGGTCGATGATAATAAACAAGATGAGGATCCTTCAACAGGATGAAGTGTTGCTAGGAAAAGAAAGTCTGTACATGAACTGAAGAAAAAACACAAAAACTTAGTGACTAAGAAGGAGTCACTGTTACAGTGACTCAAAAACTGAACATCAGAACAGATTATTTGATTAATTGTCCAATAACCGCATTGCATTACATATTTTTGAATTATTTCCTTTAATTTATTTCTTGTGCATCCACTCAGAGCTTCTTCCTTTAGGAGAAAAAAAAGGATTCATTTATAATAAAAGGCAAAAAGAAACTAAACATTAAGCAAGTTAATTGTGTACCTTTTATAACAGGATATCCAGAAAAACACTGAACAAGCCTTTGAAATAGCTGTTTTAAAAAAACCCAAACAGATGTTTTGCTGATGAAGGAGTTTAGAGTTGTACTGGATTTCAGGTAATTTTGAGTACAGTCAGTCAACACAAATACTTTAATCAATTCTTTACAATCTTATTCTTCTGCAAATCCTACAGATACAACCCACTCAGCCCTCTGCTCCATAAGTATTATAGACAGGTGGCACAGCAGTAGTAGGTCGATTACTCAGAAAGCAAACATCTGTCTAAGATAGTGATGCTGGCTCCAGTTTCTTTTGCTGTCTATGACACAGCGCTCTAGGAAGTGGGGGGATCCATTGAATAAAGGATAAAAAATCTAAGCAAAGATAGCCCTTTGCTGAGGAAGTAAAAGAAACAGAAGAAATGAATGGGAAATCACAAGGTTGTAGCTACCGTTTTAAAAGAAGACAGCTTGAGGATACAAGGTATAGGGAACGAAAAAAATAAAGGAACTAGAGCTGAAGAAGGTTGCTTGGGACTATCAGCAAGCAAAGCTACCTTTTTGAAAAATAATTGTGATGCCCACCTCTCAGTCTCTCTTGAGTCCCCTTCTATAGCAACACCAAAGAGCTGGACTTCATCAGTGAAGAGTGGTTGCAAAAACATGAGTTGAAAACACTTTTTTCCTTCTTTGGTATCATAAACTCTCATACTTCTGCTCCTTGCATAAAAGCAATGGCCGCAGTAACACACCTACTCTTCCTTCATAAACCCTGGGAGCAGGGTCCATGATTTGGGGTGAAGATGCCTGTAGCACCCTTATTCCATTAAAGGGAGGGTGATGTCTATTCAGCAACTGGATAGGTAAGATTCTCCTTCCTGCTTTTCTACGAGACTTCACAGATGGCCAGATAAGCTTCCAAGACTGTCTCCTGAGAGACCATGAGCACTGTCTTCCATAAGGCAATATTTTAATAGTGTTCGATGCATCCTCCTTTCCAGTAAACCATCAGTAACGAATCTTATACTGAAGGCATGAATATTAAGACCATAGAGTCACTTGTATTTTCATTTTCCTCTGCTAATAATCAGCAGCAAAGGGAAAAGAAGCTGCGACCTGAATACAAAGAGAAAATGAGTAACAATAACACTAGCAATAATAATAGCAGTAATAACAGCAAAAATAGAATTAGACTTCAGTTGACATCTATGACCCAGAAGGAGAACTTAGGTAAGGCAGTTAAGTGGACATGTTTTGCTTTGCTAGGATTCATTTTCACCAGGTTTAAACAAAAAACATATAGGGACTGTCATATTTTCTTAAAGCAAAGTTTAAAAATGTTCAAGCCTCTAAAATAGGTAGACTATTCTGTGCTCAATTCAATCCATTTTGGCCACTGGTAGTTATTGCTGACTGCATAGCTACATGCTTCACTTTCAAGAAAATATTTATGGCAAAAAGCCCCTATGTTTTTGAGAACAGTATTAGCAGCTTGTTTTTCCTCTGGAAACACTATTTCTTGATAGCAACAAATGAGTGCCCTACACACACTCGTAGTAATGTATTATAATCAACACTAAACCAAGATGTCTCCTGATTACTTTGTTACCTGATGATCAAGGACTGGACTCCAAATTATCTTATCTGTTTAACTTAACTTTCAGACTCTGAAGTCTGAAGGTATATAAACCTTTTTGAGTAGAAGGTAAAAATTTTTCTTTTTAAAAATTAAATCACTTGGAGCAAGAATCTGGAGTGAGAGGAACAATGGTTTGGACACAGGCTCCCTGATGAAAATAGTGTGAGGAGGCTCAGCAAAGCTGCATTTGCTCTAGTGTTTCCAACAAAGATTCCTATAGAAAGTCAGATAACATCAGTAGACACAATATGGCTGTTAAAAAATATGTAAAAGTGAAAAGAAAACTTGCAGAGAATGGTCTCTTTTGTCTGTCATTCTCTCATAATGAGAATGTATTGAAGAATAGTGCTACTGTCGAACATAGTCTGTAACCTGTACAGGCTTTCACTGAGACTGGGGGAGTTTTAATTCTGTATGGTTACTCTTCATCCTTAGAGGTGTTTCTCCAGCTTCAGTATAACTCACCCTTCAGTTTTAGAAGAGATTTTTGTCTTTCAATTGAATGCAAACAGATCTCATTTATTGACTGTGGAATAATAGCTCAGAAATAATCTGTTTGGAATACAGATATCAATGCCATTAGTGCATCTTCTCACTAATGGGTTCTTGAGTATTTTTTTTTAAAGCCTATGACCAGTATAAACAGAAATTGGAACAGCTTTTCTGTCCTGTAGATATGTGGCATATGCCAGTATTGTGAATTTATTTTGCCTGGGTTTTTTTATGATTAGTTTAGTTTAGTTTCAAAGCCTTAGCAACTTGATAATTTAATTTGTACCACAGGAAAAAATTACTATTCTGTGCCTTTTGAGTGGTGGGAACATTCTAAGTAATAACACTAACAGATAGGCATTTCCTTCTAACAGCAAGTTATAATCCAAGAAATTTACCTTGAAGCCAGAGGCACTGTGTTGGATCAGCACACCCAGAATACAATCAACCAACATCACCATCTTCCGTTAAACACCTCCATCTTGAAAACAAACTCCATGGCCCTGCATATGTGGGATCTCAAACTCTCATATGAGGGATTTCGCATTTCCTTCTGTCTTTGCAGTTTGTCAAGAGTTGATTAACAAACATGACCACATTTCACAGCTATGAAAATTAGGTACCAGGAAACAGTTCATTTCTTCCTCACAAAGAGATCCTCGTACAATAACCCAAGAGCTATTTGGCATCTGAATTAATCTTGGTGCTCCATGCCTTAAGTTCTTGCTGGTTAGACTTGCAATTTACTCTAACTGTGCAATCCACAGGGCAAGTAAATATCAGGCTGCCAAAATGCAGGACACTGTTCTGACAAACACCATGTTACTGTATACCCTGCTGCCATTTTTCTAGTGTAAACCAGGTCACCCTCTTTCTGCACCAGTCAGTGTCCTCAGTAAAACGATGTTTCAGAGTCCTGCCTATCCCAAGGCTGCTGTATTTTAGCCCCTGCTAGTCCCAAAAAGTTAAGCAGGAATCTGACATGTAAATAAGATTTGGGAAAGTTCAGTAACTGTTTGCAGGACAGACACAACTAAGCGGACTAGTTGTTTTAAAGAGTTTCTATTTTTGCCTTGCTTTTAGTTATGAGCAGTGAGGTACTAACAGCCCATCATTCAGAGTCCTGAAAAAAAAAAATAGAAAAAAAAGGACTGAAAAAAAGGAAAGAGGTAGATGAGCATGAAACTTGTTTGACCGAATAGGTGTGTTAAGCATTTACAGGAAGCTCTTTTGTACAGCTAAAAATAGCTACAGAAAAAGGAGGCGGATAATGCTAGAAGTCAGCTGTTAGTGACACTAAGCCCTGTGGGGAATGGGGTGGGGGGTGGAGGTTAGATTTAATCGGTTTTCTTCTGTTCCTAAATCAGCCAAAACTGTGTGATCAATTAGCAGAGAGTGAGCTGTGCAGAAGATGTATGGGGAGAGAATAGAAAAAAAGGGGAGAAGAAGATAGGAGAGAGGAAGGGGAAAATAGTCAGAGGCAGACAAATAAGAGTGCAAATGAAAGCCTTCCTTGCACTGCTGGATGTAGTCAGGGTGATGCAGTTCTGTGTGAGCAAATAATACTAAAGTCCAGATATTGTGCTATAGGTTTTTCATTAAAAAATTCACTCCACATATCCCCAGATTTTGATAATTACACAACTGAAGGGAAAGAACCATGTTTGTCAGCACAATGATCTGCAATGGGCACATCAATTTTGCTGGAAATTCAGTTGGCTGATTATGCATGAACAGAGACTCTATCTGCTGCAGCTTGAGCAGAACTCCAAGATACAGAATTTCATATTCATAAACAATAAATCTATTAAACTGGCCTGATTAAACAAAGGCTAATGACGTAAACTCAGTGTCGCTTGCAAGGACTATGGATGGCTCTGGGACTCTGATGCAAGAGGGTGTAGGAAGTAAAGGGAGGTTCTGTTAATCCAAGTCTGGCGAATTATAGGGAGTCTAAGAAGAAGATGAACAAAAGGCAGAGAGAAGATCAATACGTCTGTCCCTGAGTCTCAGTAGCCAGTTGGTTTTCATGAGGGAATTAAGGGCCAAGTTTCATGAGGGGAAAAAAAAAGTTACTAAAAAAAAAGATCTAAACACTTAAAAATACCAATTTCTCAAATTAAATAGAACATTGACACCAACAATTAGACACAGTGACTAGAACTGAAAGCCTTTATGGAACAATCTTCTAGAATTGGAATGAAAAGTTTTGAAAATAACTGCAAAGTGATAAAAAGATGTGAGAACAACATTTAATTTTAAAGATTATTTAGGATTTCTGAAATTCATTGTAATTTTGAAGTTATGAATTTTGGCTTTAAAAAAAAAAAAAGCCACAACAAAACAAAACAAAAAAACCCACAGCCTCTTGGAAGTGTCAAGATGCAATTTTTAAAAGATTCTAGTCAGGCTTTGTGGTGCATGGGAAAACTGGGTCTTTATTAACAGCTGGAGTCCGGAAACCCTAGAAGTGGTAGTTCCCAAGCTCTGAGCCTGTAAATTACAGGCCATATCTCCTACCTCATTTTTATGACTGGCAGCTAGAGTCATAACTGAAACCTCAAAACCCAGAAAACCTCCAATTCCCACTTAGACAAGAAACTGAAGGGTCTGGGAGTTATTTAATCTCCAGCAGGCAGATAGGATACAGAGATGTTAAAGAAAGTTTCTGGCAAAATTCAAAACCCTGCCTCGCCTATCATACCCTCACAGAAATCAAAATGTCTCTGCAAACATTTGAAATTTGACAAAAATTATTCTCTGATGGAAAAATTTTTCCCTTTGAGAATTTCTCAATTATCTGTTTAGCAGTGTTGAAACATATCATATTCCAGAGATGAGACACAAGAAATGAATAAAAAAGGTTTTCTGACATACTTTTAATGGCTTCTGAGCAAGTCTCTTGTAAGTCTGTTCTGCTTCTTTAGCTCCACCTGAGATCTTAACAGCTTTATCATAACTGCCTAGCTTCATCAGTCTGGTAGCAACCAAGAAATTATTTTGACACTCAAAACTTTCTATCAAAAACAAGTCTTGTAACGTGCTGCCAGAGTGATATGTCATTAAAAGAAAAATACCTATTTCCAAAGATAAATAAATGCTCACAGTTCATATAACTGCAAGACTGAATCACCTTGATAGGGAATACTGAAAAATATCTTCACTTTATGAAAAATATCCCTAAGATGCTAACTGTACACAAGATTTATGGTTCAACAATTAGCTTAGGATATCTGATTGCACTGCCAAGTGAAAATAATTTGCCCTCTAAAGCATGCAGTGTTTTGGAAGTAGATATTTTCCATCCAGTTGTGGTTTTAAGGCCCTTCTAATTCTAATTATATAAAAAACTCATCATAGAACTAAGATGACTCTTAAAATCCCAAAGAATTTGCTTCCTAGGATTATTTTTCAGTTCCTTTCAAGCACAGTATTAGAAAAAGCTCTAAAAGGCTTCACTGTTATCATGAGAAAATTAGGCAAGATGTCCAGGCAACCTCTTTCACTGAAATTTTGCCTGTCATAATATTGATTCATTTAGCAAAAAGAGCCAGCAAGTGTATACTAGGAACTATGAGAGTTCACTTTGGATATGTGGGCACATGCTCATGATAAGAAATATCAGTGTGGATCACCATCTGGGTAAATCACAATCATTTATTTGATTTCAAGTTGCTCCTGTATTTGTTAGGGTTAAAATCAGAAAAGCAATTATGATTCCAATTTGAGAAAGATTTTTTTTCTGCGTTTATTGATATAGTAAAGGAGCCATGGTGTAGACCATCTCGGTATTTCTGTAAGGGAAAAAAGAATTAGCATGGCAATTTGAAAAATAGTGACACAAAATCATTTACGGCATTATACTTAAATAAAGTGGTACTATTTTTCATAAATTATCAAGGTCTGTTGTTACCCTCAGTAAATTTTTAGTGCTGTTTCTAAACGAGGATTTTGTACATAAACTCTTGATTGGTAGGTCCCAGCTAGATACTTCCTGGGTACCCCAGGGAGAGTAGTGACCACATGGGTGGCCAGGGAACCAGTGCTCTGACTGGGACTCTTAGGGATAGAGAAGAACAGCAACACAGGAGCTCACTTTCAGAAATAAAGTAAGGGTTAGGCATCTCACTTGAGATATGTGAAGCAGAACAAGTTTCTTCAGCTGTTTGAATTTAAGTACTTCAATTATCTTGCTCACATTTTTTTATTTAGGGGCTTGACATCCACTGAAATGTCACTTCAGCTGCTTTTGTGTATGAATAAAAAAATGTTAGCATGAGCATGTCCAGTCTAAGTCTTGCAGAGTACCAAGGCTGAAGGGGTTAATACTTTAGTGTGAAGGGAAGGGCTGGACCACCTGTGTTCAGAACTGTGCCACAGAAATTCCCATTCTGAAAACCGGTGACCTGCTTAAAGTTAAGGACAGCAAATGAGAGAAAGAAACACTCAAGGGTATTTAGAGGCTGCTGCCGTGGCCAGTCTATCACTGCATAAGGCAAGCAGAAGGCAAAGTTTCAGGATTCCCGAGGAATACTCAAGAAGCAAATCTGCAGAAAGAAGATTTGGCATACCAGCTGTGAAGGCAAACAGTGCAGCAGCTGGTAAGCCCATCAAAAATCAGGGAACAGGAGAGATCCTGTAAATTACCACAGAATTACCCAGTGTGATTTTTCAGAGTGGGAGAAAGAGGTAAGCCTGGACTACAAAACACAGCTGCAGTCACCAATTTTGGCAGCAAGCCAGAGAACTAAAAAATATTCTGTACTCATAAAAAGAAAAAAAACCTGAACCTCTCAGGTTTTGCTATCAGACCAAAGGATTTCTGCCCTTTCTGTGATCTGTGTAGGTGGTGGGTACGAAACAATATGGACAAAAAATAGGCAGTATAACAACACCTCAGTCAGGGAGGCTCAAGTGGCCGTGACTGAAGGAAAGTATGGGGGGTAAAATCAATCTGTTCAGGCATGTCCTGAGTTCAGGAACCCGTTCAGCCCCAAGCCTCAGCACGGCCTGGAAGCCTTCGGCAGACAGGCAGGCAAGGAACTGTAGTGCCAGGAGAAACCAATGGAGATTTCCAAGGCTTCAGGGAGAACAAGCAACCGGGAGGGTGGTGAAGAGGGACAGAGACAAGGCAGGGATATTTAAAGCATTCTTGCCTCTGTCTTCAGCACAGACAATGGACCAAGGGGGTCTCAGTGCCCTGAGCTGGAGGGCCATGACTGTGAGAATGATCAACTCCCACTTGACCCTGAAGTTGTGCAAGATCTGCTGGTCCAGATGGAGCCCTACAAATCTTTGGGGCCAATAGTAACATGGATCTTAGAGCAACATGGGAAGAAGTTTCATTGCATTAATCTGTGTTGGGGAAAAAATATGCTTAGTTGAGAAAAAAGAGCTAATAGTTTGTACATCATATATTGGCTGACTAAATTTGCCTACAGTTTCTTTTGCTCCAGAAACCTAGACCGAGGGCTAGATTGTAAGAAAATCCACTTCTTATTCATTGGCATGCATCAAAATCCTAGCACAGATTTATAAATTATAAGGAAAAGTGACTCTCAAGAGGAGAAAAAGTCAATTTTATTAGGAACATTTGGGATGAGTATGCTCTCTTTGAAGATGCAGAAAATGTTGTTATTTGTCTCACAAGCCAATTGGCATGAATTATGCACCACCAGAGCATTGCTGGTAGCACACCTGCCTGGAACCTGTGTTTGGGACGATACTCTGCTCCAGTCTAGCAATCTAGCAGGGCACTTCAGTGTGAGTGCCGAGTGCTGCTGTGTTCATCCAGTGATCCTCCAGCCCCTAGAGCCAGGCTGCATGCAGCCAGAGTTGTCATATCTTTGCCAGTCTTTTGCACTCCTGGCTCCAGTATTTGAAGCATAGACCCAGAAAGTGGTGAAACTGCTCCTATCTCAGTGATAATGGGCTGCTGTAGTCCTCTTTTTGATCCTGGTCTTGTCTGACTGGACATCCACAAGCCAATCCATTTCCTGATTGTGCCTTGGTTTTATATCTACAAAATGTGACAGCCATTTGCAATTCATAGTAAGACCTTCTTGAACTATGAACTCTCTCATGCAAACAGTCTTTTCATAGCATAATCCCATGAAGTGAGACTTGCTGATTTTTTTTCTTATGCTTGTCACAGATAAGGGAGTGTAAACCAGCAGAACAGCATGCATAAACTACCGCTTCTCCCCCAACATTCACTTCCACCCCTCAAACACTTCTGTTTCTACTCATCAGCCCATTAAGCAAGTCTGTATCACTTCATTTTCTTTCCACATTCACCCCATGAGTGATGGATGTTATTTCCATGCAGTAATTAAGAGTTGCACTTCATTCCTCCCAGAGATAAGATTTTCAGCACAAATGGGAGTTTTGATGCCTAGCCTCACACAGATGAATCTTCTATTCAAGTGACAAAATGCTTTTTCTATTCTTTATTTATAAGTGAGTGTTTTTCAGCTCCTAGGGAATCCTGCATAAAGGGCTTGGCTTTAATTTAGCTTCTTGGTCTTTTGTCTGCCTAATGGCCAACACAGTTTGCTGATTCAGTACTTGGAATGTTCCTGAATATACTCCATAACTGGATATTGTAGTGTTTGGTCATCAACTGTTAAGACTTCAGTTACATTTGGAAAAGGATGAATAAGGAAGAATCTTCTTCTCCATTGCACAGAGACTCTGTCTCCCTGCACTAGGGAGTGCTTGTAGCCAAGATGTTATGGAGCAGGTGTTTGGGGAGGACTTCGGAGAGAGCCTGGTGGCACCATTTTTTGAGGAAGTCCTTCTGGAACCAAAGCAAGTGCTTCCTAGGACCAGGGAGCAAGTCTCCAATCAAACAGGAGTCAGACCAGGGCATTGTGTGCACCATAAAGGGTGATACATACTGAAGAGTAACTTGATGCAAAGCTGTGCTTGTAAGAACACACTCTCCCATTGATGTTGCCTCCTCCCAATATCAATACCCTCCTCAGCATGGCTTCCCTCCACTCAGAGAAGAAGTTGAGAGAAAGCAAAATGCACCCAAGGAGTTGTTGGACTTTGTGTTTTGTTCATTTGTTATTCTAACAACAAAATGCAATTAGGAGCCTTAATTTAAAACGACTGACCCATAAAAATCCTAAGAACATATTGTCAGGAATATACCTTCTGAAGGGATAAGAAAATGTAATTACTTGTTGCCAGACTCATTGCTTTCAATGCTTCATTGTTCCTGAGTGGACTGTGTGTGCAGAACTGCTATAAAATTCCTCTTAAATACCATAACAGATATAGAACTTTACCAGCAAGCAAAGGAAACCTCTTTCAGGGAAAAAAAAAAAAATTTTTTTTGGAAGATAAGTAACATATAGCCTAAAATTTTTTGTCAGGTAATTATAAATCTCTGAGTGAGTTTTATTGAAATGGGAAAGAAAGATTAAAAGCAAGCAAGTAAAGAAAGGAGTGGTAATAGAAATGTTTAAATGCAAGTGCTCACATTCCAATGGAAACGGTTTAATTTAAGATGACATTTAACAGTCCCCTCCACCCACGCTGTTGGAAACTGAAATCCAAACAGAAGGGCATTATGTTATTTTGCGAATGAAATTTAACGCTGATCAAGAAAAGAAAGGTATGTTCTAATTTCAGTAAAAGAAATGAAACACAAAAAGGGTAAACAGAAAATAAAGTGACTTCAATGTACAAATTACTTACTGTGATACACAAGAGCCATTAGTCAACACATGGAAGAGATTGTGCAGGAATGTAAGTTAGCAATGAAAGGAATATTAGACAGCTTATACTCCATTAAAAAAAAAAATAAACAACTCCTCCTCTAGAGAGGCTCATGTGCTCCTTCCTCATTTAAATCATGAGAAAAACATCGATTTCTCATTCAAATCATAAAAAACCCAGCAACACAAAATTCTTTCCTACTCTATTACCCAGTTGTCACCCAGCCTTCTGCGTAGTAGACTGTACTAGTAGAAACAGTGACCCTGCGACACAACAGTAGATACCTGGGCTACACTGGTTGACTTCAGAAAGGTACATAAACCAGTGGCACTCAGCATAGCACTGTTCATTTGCTCTGATATGCTACTTCTAAGACGTTATGGTTAGAGAGAGCATGCAAGGAAATTACCTCTGGGAAACTTAGGTCAGTATCAGTGACTTTTTGAGACAGTATCTTAGCTTCCAGGGTTGCTTTTAGCCAGACCCTGTTACAAAGAAAACTTACTGCTGCTTTCTACAAATAACTAAAATCATGGGAGTAATCCTGCACAAAATTTTCATTAAAAAAAAAATAACATGAGATATTCTTCACAGCTTTAAACTTTCCTCACATCCACACTTAAGCTCTAGCAGATAATTGCATTTTGTTGACTGTAGAGAATAAAAAGAGAGCAGCAGAGAGGAAATGGAACACAGGACCTTTCCTAATACACTGTGCAAATCATACAGTAAAACCCACAGCAAATCATTACTTCTCTTCTCTGGTATTGCTGTATTCCCAGCTGCTGCAGACTCTGCTCTAACATCACCAGAACTGCAGCTCAGAAGTTATGCTGGTGATTCTGATATCCCCTCTCCTGAACTGCACTCATGCTTTGTGGTAAGAGCAGGGTGGAATGATTTCCTGGACTGTTTGCACATAAGACCTAATATCTGGCAGATCAGCCTGTGTCCTACTTAACTCAACTTCAGTGGAACTACTCACATACTGCTGTTCTTTCTTATACACAAAAAATTCTTATCCTAATTCCTAGATGGCTTGACTCTGCCCTTTGTTTTTCTTTTTTTTTCTTTTTTTTTTTTTTTTAATTACCTGCCATTAAAATAATACCCCAAGCTATCATATTTTTAAAACTGAAATTTTCCTGATCACCTTTTTCTCTTTGATACTTGTTCAACCTCCATGACTATGGGTTCTGAAGGATAGCTCCCTTGACTGTATTTTCACAATCCTGAGCTGATGAAATGCTGTCGTCTGCATTTTGCAGGCAGAGGGTCACACAGCAGCTGATGGAAGGGTTTCCTTTCTGAGAATGGATTCTGTACTTTGTACATTGAATACTGTGTGAAACTTGCATTTATGCACATTTGTCTCTCTTCTAAAAAATGCTGCAATTCTTGATTTATTTATAATTATTTTCTTTCTCAGTCTTGTTATTTGCTTGAAAAGATTCAGAATACGCATTGTGTAACTCATGGACCATAACTGATTTTCAAACAGCCTTCCACCAGAATGGGAGACATGCTTGCTGGATTTTGTTTGCATGCATAACTCAGTACTGGTTTTGCTCTCTGACTAAAAAGGCATGATCTTTAGAATCTGTGTCACTCTGTGCATATGAATCAAAATTTTCCGTCTGTGAATATTCTATAACATCTGATGTTTTAATAAGACCACTTGAAAGCTATTTCATAAACCAGGCATAGAAATATATGAATGCAAATGTGGTAGAAACAATAACGAGGTGGCATGAAACAAGCAGTCCTGCACATGTGGGTCTTAACCTTTCAAAAATTTCTGTACATATATGCTAGTGTGTAATTTGCAAGACTGATGCCTTAACAGTTTCCAAAAGATACTATTGAGAAATATTTCTAGGTACCTGCCTAGCTTCTCTCAGCCCTTCTGGTCAATGAATAATATGCAGATGAATCATCACACTTTGGTTTTCTTTGTAAAAAGATAAGCTTTGGTATGTTTTATATAGCAGCCACAAAAATTTGTAGGGGTGGGAAGCCTTTGTGAAGAGAGGTCTCAAAGAACCTATTCCACATCCGTTCCACAGTGTCCTCTCTACTCACTATCCTGGAAAGCCTGGGAAAAGCTGTTGACCAGCTCCCACTGTTGAGCACATAGGTTAGTTTAATTTCATATCGAAATGTTCCTGTCAGTCCCTCATGCCATGGGTACCTGGTCCACTTGTGCTACATACCTGAGCATTTAGGTCAATGCTTGTTGGGGCCACACTCTTCAGAGAGAAAAACTACCTGCTTTCAGCAAGACCACTAACTCAGCTGATCAAGATCAGCATTCAAATTCTGAAGCTTGTTTAATTTTGTAGCAAGACTGCAAGGTTATTTGTGAACTGTCTTCTTTTTGTAACTCTGGAAACTGAGCACTATTTTGACAGTAAAGTCACAGCATCAGGGAAACGACTCCGCTCTTCTCAGATGTGAGTCTGGTAGCAGGTGAAAAGTAAATAAGCAGGGCTGCCTAGGCAACAGAAACAATCTTGCTGAATGAATGAGAAAGAATACAGCCTAAGTTTCAGCAAGAAACCAAAGCAAAAAATGTAGTGAGAGTAAATTTCTTTTGTTTTCTTTGATCTTAGAAGTCTGATACATACTTGCTGTTGTTTCAGCATGCCCTTTACATTTGTTGTGAATGAGTGCTTTATGCTGCTTTCAAAGAATATTCCAAGACCATGGTGCAACCTTGGTGGGGAGTGGGAAGTGGGAAAGGGATGCACCATCACATCACCTTGATCTATTAAGGTTCTCCAAAATCTAATTATTTTATGTATACCTGTACATATGCATGTTTGTATTCAGACAGACTGTGGAAAGTTCTTTTCTTACTGATACCCAGAAACTATCAGAAATGTATTTGAACTTAAAGAAAAGCCTGCATATGCAGTTTTCTTAGTGTCTTGGCTAGGCTATGCCTGGCCTTTTATAACATCAGTTTTAAAACAAAATCACAAACAATGGCAGGTTTTGAAAGAAGAGTGGAAAGGGTCTTATCTTGAAGAGAACAGAAGGAAAAAGAGGTGCAAGTGTAGGGAAAGGACCAGCAAGTATATAATATTGTTGTTAACAGAAATCTATTAGTGAAGTGAGTTGCTATGAGGTTTAAAACTCTCAGAAGAGTAGAAGAAAATTCACTCTTGGTATTGCACAGTGATACCAGTGTGAATTTTAAGTGAGCAGAAATGATAAATTAGCTGGTGAGAAGCCTGGAAAAGCTGTTTTATGAATACTATCTCAAAAATAAATAAATAAATAAATACATAAATTAATAATCTATATATTGAGGGGAAAATGTAGGTTTATGTGGCTTCTTTGACTCTGATCACTTTCTGATCACTTTCTGATTATGTCTAGCCTTTTTTTTTTAGAGTCAGCAATAAAGGATACAATCTGTTTTCTCATGGATACACTTGCAAACGCACAAAAACGCTGTTTTGAGAAACGTGTCTTGTTCTCAAACACATCAGAGAAGAAAAATTCAGCATCTGTTGTATACATACTGTGAATAAATGTATAAAAAATGATGCAATTATGAATCTAACTAAATAGCTACAGAGATTTGAAGAAATGTCTTCCTCCATGCCTGAGCAGTACTAGTACACTGGTTTTAGTCATTGTGTTTCTAAATAATCAAATCATACTTGAGGATGAATTTCTTAGCCTGTCTCTGCATTGAGAGAAATGAGATGAAATTATTTGAAACCATTTGGTTTAGACTTTCTGAAAGGGTCTTTACTGAGGTGAATTTTTTTGAGCAGTGTGCTATTGACTGGCCTGCATCGTCAGTCACTCACTAACACCTCAAGCATGGTGCAAAGCTACAGGAGGAACCACGGTGCTCAAGAATGTGTCTGAGTAATCACCAGGAGATACTGGTTGTCTCCTGTCAAGGAGCTGATGGGCTCAGAAAATGAGGGGCTCCCTACCCTGGAAGCTGTTTTTTCCAGCTGGTGATGCTCAGTCCGTGTGAGTTGTAACACCAAGCTGCCGTCTGTCCAAGCAAGCGCCAGGTGACAGCAATGGCACAGCATGAGGGGCTTGTCCTGCCACCACTGCCTCAGCATTGGCCATGGAGCTGGGCTGGGCGAGGCTCACACCACACCCAGACCTCCTCCAAAGTCAGCACTGTGGAGATATCCACGGGTGATGAGGGCTTGCATTGCCTCACTGCGTAAAGGGTAAATTTCACACAGACCTTGCAACCAAATGGATTTCATTTCCACAGTCATGAATGCAGTGCCTTCCACCAGCTCTGCAGTCACTTTCAACTTAAATAAATTGAAGCAGGCAGCAGGGCAGGGGAAATTAAACTAGCAGAGGAAAAAAAATTACTTAAGCAGACTGGAACACTTATTGCTGCCTGCTAGGAAATGTTTTTCTAGTCTTTTATCACCACATACAATCCCTAGTCCCATGTGATTAGCAAATTCATCTTGAAACACTGGTGTTGCTTGGCTGAAGTTGAAAAATTAAGTGGTATCTTTAAATTCTTGTTCCTCAACTCATTGAAAAGAGATGTTTTGCAGCACTTGGATTCTAGCATGTATAATCAGGCTGCACATTTCCTATCGCATTCAACACCTTGCAATCTCCTGTGTGCCGATTGTGCACAGTGCAGTGATATGTCTAGAGGTAATTATTTCTGTCACCTACATAAGGGCAAAAGATATGAGAGTCATCTCATGCTTACCTTTTTGTATACTTTTAAATGCCTGACTGGGTTGTTTTATACATGAGGACACATTTTATTCTGGAAATTTTTTCCAGAAAACAAATACTAAGGGAGACGCATATGAAAGAAATGGGCCAAATATGCTGTCTTTGTTCAGAAGTGTCTGAAAGTTATTAGGATTGCTGCAATGGACAGACAAAGAAAAGATGAAGCAAATAGAATTTTTTCATGACATAAGGGACAAGCCCAGGAAAATAGTTCTAGAAATATTGGTGAATCAAAATTGAAAGCCAAATCCTTCCCCCTTTCTGCAGATTTAAAGGAGGAAAAAGCAACAGTTCTGGTGATGCATGAGTCCCATCGGCCAAGTCCCGCAAAGGAAGCTGTAAGATACCCTCTCCCTGGAAAGAGCCAGTCTACATAGTAATTCCTTATGTCATAAAGGTGATGCAGATACCTGAGGATAATGTGGCATGTGCAGAGAAGAGAATGTTGTGATGCAGCCACAGCCACTGTGAGCACATAAGGAGCAGCGTCAAGGTGGAACAAACCATCTCTGCTTGCTAGTGGGTAAGACTGCAGCAAGCAGGGTGGGGATTTCATCTCAAGAGAAGCTGCGTGATGGTAGTAGAGATAGTGAACAACATTGATGGTGCTCATCACTTGAAGGCTAGTAGAAGAATTGAGAGAAATCTCTGTCAAAATGACATAAATCCATTCAATCTGTCCTTAGCACACAAAGGAACCACCACTGGTGAGACTTCATTTTTCTTAGTTTTGTCCTGTGGATTCTGCAAGCTGGTTTCTTTGCTTTCTGATATTTCACCTAGATTTTAAATCTTGTCTAACAGCTGTGTGAAGACCAGAAACACCTTTTATTCCACTTCAAGCATGTGAAGTCTCCTAGAAGCTTTGTTATCACTAAGATCTCCTCCCAGGTCCTGTACCTGCCCACAGAGGTGAGCCTGGGAGCAATGGGCAGTGAGGGAGAACAGTAACAAGGAGAAGCCCACTGGTGTTCATTCTCCAGATTGAAAACCACTGGCTAGGACTTTGCACTGTGCTTACTGGAAACAGCCAGTCTGAGGGATCTGAAGTGTGCACAGTGGTGGATGATGTTCTATTTGTAGCTCTGTTCTGGCCCCGGTGACTTCCATTTGGCCCTGAAAACTTTGCAAGCACTGGCTGTGATCAAAAGTTCTGCACAAACAGGACCAGCAGCATGGCTGATGAAGCTGCACTTCTGCCAAGATGGTCTGGCAGAATCTAGCAGCAGAAAATAATATAAAATGTACAATTTATTTTGCTTTACAAGTGAGACAAAAGCTTTTGCAGTGTCACAGACTGAGGTAGAATCATGCTCTACTCTTTGTCAGACATCAGAAATGGAGAACACAGGACCACAGGGCAGGAGAGGTTCTTTGAGGCAGGACCTATGATCAGATGCTAGTCTCTAATTTTCTCAGCCCCTTACAGCTCTCCATATTCCCTCCCAGTGCTGCTTATGATCACTAACAGCTCCACAACTGAGACAGAAACATAAAACTATACATGAGGCACAAACACATCTTTCAAAATATATTTCAGGCATGACCTAGGATGGTCACTTATATTAACTGCAAAGCTCTGCAATATGAATATTAATATGACATTAATATTGCAGCCTTGAGCCTGGAAAAAATAAGCTTTGGAATAAAACCTTGGTTGCTTTCCATAATCAGTAATTTCCCATAACCAGAGAAAAAGGTGAGATCAGCAGTTTCACTTCATTAGCAATATCTCTTCAGCTATTAAGTATCAAAAATTTTAATAAGTCTACATTCAGACCACTCCTAGAGACAAACAAAAGTTTACTAAAAGATATACTGCAAATGATCCTTCATCAGCATAGTAAGACTTTGTCCAAAAGTTAAAAAGGTAAACAGCATTTGGATGCTACCTGTGTGAAGGGCTAAAAACACCATCTGCAGAGATGGCAGGATACTGTCAGCACAGGATGCTTCATGTAAAAATAGGCCCAAGTAGAGCACCTATAGGCTCTACTTGGGCTTGAATGAAGTGAGCTGAGTTTTCTCAGCTGTGTTCAATGGGCAGCGATCCACATTCAAAAATAAAAATAAAAATAAAAATAAAAATAAAAATAAAAATAAAAATAAAAATAAAAATAAAAATAAAAATAAAAATAATAAAAATATTAATTGTTGTTGATTTTAATATGTGACAAGGAGTATTCTGAGTTCACCAGGGACACCAAGGACTGCTTAAGAAGTAATATTAACCCATTTACAATGGTTCTTCCAGAGAACTAAGGAGGTAAAGAAGTTTGTTGTGCTGTCCTTGCAGGCTGCTCTGCAGGCAGAGGATGTAGACGCTTGACTGGCACCTTTCCCTGGTCAGCATACTCAGCTAACTGTAAGGGATGAAAGATAGCTGGACCACTTGGCTGGAAAGGAAGCAGGGAACAAAGCTGCAGTAGATCATTTTGTCTATGGGAATATGAATGATTTTGGCTACAAACAAGAAGACCAAGTCTCCATTCTCAACATCATTTTATTTCCGTTGCAATATTTTACTTTATAATACTGAGCTTCATTGCCATTATTTTCCGTGTTTCACAGTCTGAAACTTGTTTCTTCCACAGTGTTTGTTATTTTAAAATCCTGAAAATATTTTCCATGAATATTTTGAACAGTTATTTCTCAAGAATTTTTATTCAGCAACAAAGTTTTACTCTACCTTATGGCAATCCTTTATGTACTGCAATGACAGGTTAACTGAATTGCCTTGAGTTACTTCTCTTTCTGCAGAGGGAAACAGCAAGAACACGCTACTTGCAAGTATGGCACTGATGTAGCATCAGCTTTAATTATTACTGGTAAGAGCAGTACCTGGAGTGTCTGTGATACCGAGCCGAGAGAGAGGCAAGGTAGCTAATCCTAACAGAGCACTGGCTCTTGTGTGGAACTAAATGAATGAGAAAATCCACACATTTTAAAGTTACACATACAGATCTCAGTTTCCAGTTGTAACATTTTATTTGTCCACCTAAAACCCAGATGGCGTACTGCTAGATTTCTGAAACCTTAATCAAAATTCTTGGGGGACCTTTCCTGGTTCCTATTGCTGTGCCTGTCATGAAGCTGCACAAAAATGGATTGCTGTTTGCTGGTGAGAATCTGTATTATCTGCAGAGGCATTACACAGAAGAGCCAGCCCTGAACACATTTAACACAGCATAATTTCAGGATATTCAAGAGCTGGCAGTGCTGAAACAGTATGAATGGCTATGTTGTGAAACTTATTTGAGGTAGAGATTGGAATCTGCTCTTGCACTTCAGTAGTTGAATTAAACCCCAAAAAGTGGCATAAGAATATTCAAAGAGAATACTGAATTTTCTACGTATTTGTTTAGGAAAGTATTCCTTCTGTTTTACAGAAAAAATATTTTAAAATTTTCTCCTTGGTGTTTTTCAGTCTCCATCTGTAAATTTAAAATGGTTTTGATGTTCTATATTGGGGGTAACTGCTCATAATCTCCTAAGAAATGTAGGATTCCCTAAGATAATTATTCAATTTAAGAAGTTGCAGTTTGAGACAACATTTTCTAGTTGTTTGAACTTTTTGACAATTAAAGTTCCAAAACCTTTTCCTAAAGAAGTGGATCTACATGTGAGATATGGAAGGAGGAAGATGTAATTAGGCTGTTTTAATGTACAGAGAGTGCTGCCTTTAAGGATCTGAAAGAACTGCTAGACACTCTTTGTATGAAAACCAAGTGCAAGTGTCAGAAACCTCTTGAAGATTGATTCACACCTGGCAGACATTCAGTCCAGAGGGAAGGATTGCTCTCTCTCAGGTAAAATGCATCAAAAGGCAAGATCATTGAATGCCTCCTGGCTTACCCTAAGGAGGAAGGCAGGGCCTTCATTTGACAGGAAGGTGCCTGGAGATTTTTTTATTACTGCCAGCTTTGCCTTTTTCTGTGCGGGTGTTTTTTGTTATTTTGCAGGGGGTTTTTGTACGGATTTTAAGGTGGATTAGACCATTTTAAGCCAAAGTGATTGTGACACTTGTTATCATAGCTTTCACAAGATACAACCAATCTTCAGCCCTGTACCTCTACAGTTTTTGTGGAAGGACTCGCAATAGCTCCACAGCTATGGTGATTGTGATTTCCTTCCTCCCAGAACAGGGCAGGATTGTTTATGAGGAAGGATTTTGTGGAATCCTGATAAAACACAGAATTCCTGTGTTGTATGTAGCATTTCTACCATCTGTATATTGTTGCCTGCTATACACTCAGTTTTCTTTTGTTGAGAGAGGAAATGGACGTAAAAACCAATAAAAATCCGCATGACTAGTATCAATGGGCTTTTAGATAAAATCCCATGGGCTATGAATTTTATCTAAAATTTGTATGATGGTTTTAAGTTTTACAATTCAGAAGTAGACTACAAAATGAAATGAAAACAGACATGAGACATTAGGTTCTGCAAAGTGCAATTTTTCATGTTAACAGACTATTTTGTCAGAGTTAGGCAGAAGATATTGTGAGATATACAGACAAAATACTGTCTGATCAGTCACTGTCTCTCTTTTGGGGTTTTATTTGGCTCTGCATTTACATCTAGTGATATAAAGAACCTGGGTTCACTTTCAGCCCTCCAAAAGTCCATGTGCTTCTCTTTTCATCCAGAGTCTCCTTGCATTTTACAGATCTGTCATCTTCCCTGATCTGCAAAGGCTTCACAAATTTCCAAGTAACTGCATAAGACTTGAGGAATGCTCCATGAAGGAAAAATTATGACAATACAAGGATTACTTTGCTCTCAAGAGATGCCACTGTACTAAAATCAATCATATGAATTAAAGGCTTTTGACAAATGAATAATTCATACACACTAAATTAATTAATGCATTTTCAAGGCAGGCTCAGTACATTTTCCTGTGTCAGCCATCAGCACATGAGCCGAGCCGTAACAGTTCTGCCATCTTTGCTCCCTGTAGTCATGATTCAGGTTTGGAAAGAGGATAAAATCTGCATAGCACTTGTGCGTGAGTGAAAGGATTGTTTTTTTTATTTAGTAGTCAAAATAATGCTGTATACCTATTACTCTTTTCACCCCTCCCCTTCTCCCCTTTGCAAGACGCTAGAAGCAAAACAACTGTTTCTTCATAAACACTCCAACTACTGTGTTGAATAGGGCTGACATTTACATAAATGGATTGCAGTGCAGTTGTTGAACATATATAAGGATGATTCTCTAATCCCATTTTAATTAGATGGATGTTGCAAGCATACAAAAATTACAAGCCTCGATCCCTGTGGTGATGCCATACTGGCAAGGAATCAATCACCACGGCCTTGGTTGCCATGGAAACTGATAGCTCCTGTGCCACCATCTAAGTGCTAAATGATTGGTGGTGTACTCCTAACGCAGGGAGAGCAATGAGTTTTTATATCCCGTCCAGCAGCTGTGCCAGAGAGTTAATTAAAAGCAGAGAACATGAAATAAATCTAAATCTGTGAAGAAATGAAATGTACAGTACAAATTCAATTCCCATGTTGGACACAAATTAATATGCAGCACAAACCACAGAGCTTCCTGAATAAGCAGCAGCTGTGAATCCTGGGAGCTGGTACCTCTGTGGCAGCTAAAACCCAAAAGTGGAGAGAGCACCTCCTTATCTTGTTACCTAAACAAGCTCTTCCTTCAGTGCTTGTGTGGACTGAAGCATGCAAATGCATCTGCAAATGTTAAAGGTTTGCAAAAAAGCAGGAAGAACAAAGCTTAACCAAGATCTAATTAACAACTGCAGTTTATCAGTTGTGGACATGATGTAAGTAAATGTTTGCACTGCTGTACTCAAATTCACTAGACAACCTCTATGAAAGTCAATGTGGTTTTATTGATAAGCTGTGAATTTTGAATTCATATTTCAAATATCACAATTCCCATAGCCACCTGTGAAATGCTTTTATCACAAAAAAAAATAGCTCTGCATAAAATATTTTTTGATGGAATGGGATGCAGCTGAAGCATAAGGTTCCCACAGCACAGTCTTCCCCTCCCTCAGCCCTACTGTTTAGGGGGCAGATTCCTGTAAGTGGGACTGCACAGCTCCATTCTAGAAAGAGATTTAAATACTCACACATGACAAATGTGGGCAAGTGGGCAAAGGCACCACAGCTGAACTCACTCCGCTGTGGACAAGAGAAATTAAGGAGGGAAATGCTAACAATGAGGAAGTCTCATTCCAGCCGCAGATGCAAGTGTGTCTTGGACAGCCATCTTTGAAGTAATAGGAATTATGTTAGCGCTGTCTACATCTGAGGCTTTTAGGTGATTTTTATCTTGTATCAAACCTTTTATGTTCAGTGATTTCCTCTTAGCCTATTGGGTCAGCCTCGTTGGTTGGGATGATGGGCATTGGTCATTTTTTTCCCTCATTTCCATTCCTTCTTTTTCCTGCTGTCAGCTCTTCCAGCTGATGACATCTACACAAAAGTCTGAGGATTTTTCTCAGACTTCTGGAATGACATGATGAAAAACAAAACTGTTGGACTGATTACTTGAGATGAAGTTATGGTAGCCTGTTGTGGATTGACGCAGGTGAGAGCCAAGCACACGAAATTTAATTTGCCTCTGCTGTAATTAAGCAGAGAAGGGGAAAATTAAAACTTTATTTCATAAGGTGAGATAAGGATTATTGAGGAAAACAGAAAACTTCAAGGCAAAACAGGTTCACACTTAAGCGATTACAGTATAAAGAGAATTTATTAAAAGTAAAAAGAAATTATAAGAAATTAAAGCAAACTCCCCAAACACCCCTCTCGTCCAGTATCTCCTCTTTCCAGCCAACCTATTCAAGGGATAACAAAACATGGGGTTTGGTCAGTGTTGCATTTTTTAAGAGTCTTTCTTATATTTAAGGAAAAGAGTTTCTTCTGCTTTAACATAGTTTTCAAATTTTCACAGACAACAGTCCACCTAGAAAAAAAAATCTGCTGAAGTGACAAAATATCCCTCCCATGAAATCTTACGGGCTCCTCACACTGCCAGTCATGGACCATAACATGGGGTTTTAGTCTTTTAAGGATGAGTTCTTCCAGCCTGAAAACAAAGGCTCTTTTCTACAAATCGCTAAAAGCCATCTATGTAACCTGGCATAGGCATTTTTTTGGGGCTTCACAGGCCACGCGTGGATTTTCCATCCTCCCATGTACTTTAATGAATTGTAGGGAAGCAGTCTACAATATTACAGTCTTTACCACGGCTTGCAAGGAGAATTTAAGCTCCCTGCTGGAAGCGCCTCTGCCCTCTTTTCCTGCCTCCATTTTGGCTTCATCCCACATGATCTTACTTTCCTTTCTCTCTGACCTTGGAGTCGCCATGTTCTTCCCCCTCATGTGACTTACTTTTCTTTTCTTTCTCTCTGACTTGGAAGAAAAGGTGGCCTCCTTGGCTGCACATGGTGTTTTTTTCAGTTCGGTGCGAGCTGTGCTGGCTGCAGGGAGGCTCTGCCGGCCTCCCCGGCTCCACGCGGGGGTCACGGCAGCTTCAGATCCATCTTGGTTTCGTCTGCGCTACTGTTTAAGGCTGATCCCGGCTGCATGTGGAGCCAGGACAGCTTTTTCCTGGCAGTTTTTGCCCGCGCCGCCAGCGCTGGGAGCCCAGGCCCATTTCCCCCCGTCTTTCGGCAGGAGAGCAGGAAAAAAAGGCAAATTCCCATGCCTATGCACTCTTTAAATATGCAAATTGCAGAAGCATTACTAGCTTTCTCATTGGGTTAACAAGTTGTCCATCAGCTAAGTTTCAACCTACCATACAGCCTAACATCACACTTTTCACATTCATGTTAATTTTTCCAAACAAATAGAATACTGATTGTCTCTTTAAGTTATGAAGTGAAACTATTGTTGCTTTCCAAACAGCTTTTTAGTAGGTGATTTACATGGAGAGCAGACACAAGTAACAAACCTTTCTTGGGTATCCACTATGGCAATTTCCTAGCAACTTTTCATGGTGAAGATGAATGTCAGAGAAACTCTTGATTTTACTTTTTCAACAGTGCACATCCTGCTGCCTGTAATATCCTCTACAGCAAAAGAAGAATAGATATTCTGTAAAACCACAAGTGTAGTAAATTGTGAAGTTTTACAGTTTACTTTGCATGGTTTTAGTAACATATTGCACAAATTATGTCATAAATAGATGTTGATAAAATCTTCTCATGGTTTGTCTTAAGCCTTCTTGTCACTGTGTGGTCACAAGCCTTAGAAATAAATAGAAGTAATAAAATCAACAACATTACCTTATTTAGAAATTCAGAAAAACCTTTTAAACATATTTTAAGTGATTTTTTTGTCACTTTATGTAAGTTTCATAAGAATAAAAAACCCTGCTTTGAAAAGATACTAAAGCTATTTTTTTTTCCTCAGATTAAAAGTAAATCTATAAGAGAACACTTTGAAATTGAAGAAAATACCAGAAATCACATGTATCACAAGAGGCTGGGAATGAACAGATGGAGAGCAGCCCTGTGAGAAGGACTTGGGGTGCTGGTGGATGAGAGGCTGGACATGACCCAGCCATGAGCACTCCCAGCCCAGAGAGCCGAACGTGTCCTGGGCTGCATCCAAAGCAGCGTGGCCAGCAGGGGAGGGAGGGGATTCTGCCCCTCTGCTCCTCTTTGGTGAGACCCCACCTGCATCCAGCTCTGGGGTCCCAGCACAGGAAGGACATGGACCTGTTGGAGTGAGTCCAGAGGAGGGCCGCCAGGATAATTAGAAGGGTGGAACAAGTCTCCTTTAAGGAAAGGCCAGGAGAGTTGAGTTTATTCATCTTGGAGAAGAGAAGGCTCCCGGGTGACCTTATTATGGTCTTTCAATTCTTAAAGGAGGCTTATGAGAAAGATGGGACCAATATTTTAGCAGAGTCTGTTGCTATAGGGTGAGGGAGAATGGTTTTTAACTAAAAGAGGGTCAATTTTTTACTAAATATTGTAAAAATGCTTCTTCCTTATGAAACGGTAAAACACTGGGATAGGTTGCCCAGAAAGGTGATGTATGCCCCATCTCTGGTAACATTCACAGTCAGATTGGATGGGAGTCTGAGTAACACGATATATTTGAAGACATCCCTGCTTATTGCAGGGGTGTTGGACTAGATGGCGTCCAAAAGTCTCTTCCAGCCCAAACTATTCTATGAGTCTATGATTCTATAATTATTAGTTGCTGATGCATTGCTTTATTTGCATTTATTTTTGTGCAGTTGAAGAGGCATCATATAGTGCATACCCCTGCCGTATTTTTGTTAATATATATGGTAATTTGGATAAGAGTATTGGTCCGTTGAGTCAACTTTTTGACAGATTACCCTGGAACTTGAGTTTGGGTACTACAAAGATATATTTAGTGAACCACTAGCATCTATCAAAGACAACTGGTTTTTTACCTCAGTACATTGTTATAGGCATTATTATGCCTTGTTATATTATTCTAGTCTTCTAATAACATCTGAATATAGCATTAAAAAAAAGTTGAAGTATGCCTCAAAATACTGGATACTATGGACTGATACTATGTGTACTGTATGAAAGAAGAAGAGTATGTAAATTCGTTGACCATGCATGCATCTAGGAGAGAAGTTATTTTGAACTTGCTTTCAAATTACATATCTACATATCAGTTGAGCTGACTGAAATTCCAAAGCTTAAAACAAAATGAAACCAGAGTAGGGCCTCAAGATGAAAATCAGCAGTGACAAAAATGATCGTATTCTAAGCAGCTGTTAATCAAAAGAGCAAAGAACTGAAGATGGTCTACCTTCAGTTGATTACGAGTTAATTGAGTGCATCCAACATTTCCATGAGGCTTAACAAAAGTTTTGGATAGAGGATGTTATTATTGTTCATTAGAATTGATTGGCTTTGCAATGTTTGCACTGTTGCATGAGTTCATGGGTTTCTCTGTCTGCAAGGGTGGTCAAAGTCTATTTTGCTCACCACTGCTTCTATTCCTGCTGAAGACGAGGGACATCGTTGGGCCTTTTCAGGCCGAGGGGCACTGTGTGTGCGCGTGTGTGTGTGGGTAGGTGTTGTTTTTGCATGCACCTCTCTCGTTCCCTGGAATGAGCTATTTCTGGAGACGTAGTTTACTTCCCGCACAAAAACTGCCCCAAATGTCAAAACCTCCCCATCTGTTGATTGAAATAGCTATCTGTTGAAAAAATGTCACATGGTGTTCCAGTCTTTGTTTAATATCATACTACCTGTGTGTCGCTATTTCGGATGTGTGCTGTGCATCACAGTCTTGGATGTAGCTCAAAGCCCAGTTCTGACTGGTTTGGAGGACTGTTTCATTGATATTTTCTCAGAACAGCTCCTCTGCTGAGTGAATTTTTCAGAAGACATTGAAATAATGTATCTCCAAGCTCTGTCAGTGGAAAATTGGCAACTAATTCACTTAAATGTCTTAAAAATACTACTTTGTTCTGAAAAGTGCTATCAGTTGTGGTCAGAAGAAAAAGTTGCATTTTTCCAGCACTAATGATGGAATTACCTTATCTTGGTCTTTTGAGTAGAATAAGTATTTTGCCTGTTTTCCATGCACTCTTCATTCATTAGTCTTTAAGTAATTAACACTGTGGATTGGTTCATCATATAGAGATGAAGTCCACACTACTTATTTTCTTGTGTGGTATCATTTTACCAGTAGTAACCTCTACAATTAATAAAAATACTTTACATTTCTTTGCTAAAACACTGAACAAAACCCAAAAACGCACAGAATCAGATTACAGCTACCACAATACAGAATTCTGTATTATAAATGTAAAATTTTAACAGCTTAAATAAAATAGCAGAACAACTACTTCACCTCTCAAATACTGGTACGGCACAACCACAACAGTTTCATCACCTGAGTTGTACATAGTTTATGTTGATAAATCATTTTAATATAATGAAGAAGGTAGATGGTAGGCTCAAAATCATAGAATCTTAAAATAGTTTGTGTTGGAAGGGACATTTAACAGTCGTTTAGTCCAACCCTTGCTGCAGTGAGCAGGGACATCTTCAACTAGCTCAGGTTGTTCTGAGCCCTGTCAGATCTGACCATGAATGTTTCCAGAGATAGGGCATGCCCTCTGGGCAACCTGTCCCAACGTCTCACCACTGTCACTGTAAAAATTTATTCCTTATATCTAGCTTTAATCTACTCTCTTTTAGTTTAAAAACATTAACCTTTGTCCTATTGCAACAGAACCCTGTTTAAAGTGCATTTCCATTGGTCTTGTAAGCCTCCTTTAAGTGTTGAAAAGCTACAGTAAGGTCTTCCCAGAGCCTTTTCTTCTCCAGACTGAACAATCACAGCTCTCATAGGAGAAGTATTCCAGCCTCTGATCATTTCTGTGGCTCTCCTTTGGACGCACCCCAACAGGCCCATGTCTTTTCCATGCAGCTAAGGGAAATGTCTTCTAGAAGAATATAGAGCAAAGCTGTGAATATATAGAAAACCTCAAAGCCATTACGTGCTGTGGACGCTGACAAATTATTTGCATTCAAACCAATTGTGCTAGTTTCTAGGAAGAAATCTCTTAAACGGGTGTGTACCATCTCAGCATCAAGTCACTAATATTCATCCCAGAGGAAGCAGGGACCATGCAATGGGAGTGCATCCTTCTTGTCCTCCTCTTGCAGTCTTACCTAGACAGGCACCATTGACTCCTGCAAGCTGTCAGACAGGGTCCAGGCCTTGGCAGAGTTTTGGTATAGCTCAAGAAATGTTCTTATATTCTTGTTTAAGTGTAAGAAATCTGATTGATTTACCATATTTTCCTAGAGCCCATAGGAAAAAACAAAGTTTTAAAAGGTTTGCAAGCTTTTCTAACAAGAAAATATGTCAAATATTGCAGATTTTCTGTGAGGTAAAGATATTTCTTCCATAATCTCCAGTGCCTGCCTTCCTTCCTTCCTTCCTTCCTTCCTTCCTTCCTT
>VZTE01000453.1:0-59697 GCA_013397775.1 Eulacestoma nigropectus
GTCTTTCAAACCAAGACAATCTTTCACAGACTTTTCCAAAGCCCACAGACTTTAACACTGCTGTTATCGATATACATACTCCTCATAGCATCAGCTCTTCAAAGGGCAGCTTTTCTTCAGTTCCATGTTGATTGATCTCCAGTTATCCTATGAAGTCAAACTGTTGCTGAGGAAATGCATTGAGGGTTAATGCCATACAAGGCATTTTGCTAATGAGGGAAAAAGGATGGGGGTAGAATGGATGGAAAGAAGAAGAAGAGAGAAGAAAAGCAAAATTTGACAAATGCTTTTCTCAGCATTATGTCAAACATGTTTACAGAACTGCACAATTAATAAAAAAAACTTGCACTAGAGTCTCTAATTACTATTCTACACAGGGCGGAACACTTCTTCATTATCCCTTTTTGAATTGATTGTGTACATCAAACAGTCAAGATATAAATAAAATATGCCTGCATGCATAATACCCTCACATTAAAGCAGAAGGCAATTAACCTATGATTTTTCATTAATTAAATTAAAATAGCCCTCTGAAAATGTCTCAAATCAAAACAAGTTCTTTACAGAGCACTTTTTTCTTGCCATGATGCAGAGACCCTGCTTGCAGAATTGTTGCTCCAATGAAATCACAATAAACCTCCCCAGTTTCATCAAAGTCTACCAATTTTCTTCTATGGCTCCATTGTTCAAAGTGCTAATCCAAAATACAATATTGGTTTTATTTTTCAGTCTTTAAAATAATATTTACTAATTCTCATTCACTATTTAATATATTGTTTACATTTTATTTTTGCTAATCATATTGATGTGCTTTGCAGAGTTACCATACATATTGATCTGATCAGAAATTTGGCAAATCAGACTTAAAAAGAGGGTCACTTCTATCCTCTTAAATTTACATAGACAATGATAAACTCGATTAGCATAAGTTTTTGTTAGTGTTTTATGGTTATCTCCAGTTAACTGAGTTTAGTTTTTTTTTTCCGCAGAGAGGTAAGAGTCAGTCTGCTTTTTGCCCCATACACAAACATATTCCTTTTCAATCATTCTATTCAGATAAATTGAGTTGTACTAAAGACACCTTCAGATGTCAATTTCCTTTGTGGATTGTAAGGACACATGACTAAAACAAAGGGAAGACATACTTCAGCCAAGAATACTCAGTGGATGATAACAAAATGTCTAATGCAAAATTGCTGCTTCTGAGATACATCCATTTCCTTTCCTCAGATATAAGGGACAACCACCAAGGTCACAGATCTCAATGGAAAACCTGTTTCAGTTTGGTTTTGGCAGGGGTTTTCAGAGTTTCTTTGTGAAACCTGAGGATAGAGAATTTTAGATATCTCCAGTTATTTATAAAGATTTGGTAATAAGAAGCCACAGAATAAACTATCTCTTTGTTGCCTAGTAAAACTAAATCTTCACACTCTAGAAGTGTTGAATTATGTGTCTGTCTTATAAGGGGGAAAAGAGGTTTTCAAGTACCGATTACATGAACAGTGGAGCTACAGCAACAGTGTGTTTCCTTTAAGTCAGAAGTCATTTAGGGCTTTTTAAGAACTCTGTAAATTTTGAATTTACAAGATTTTGGCTGTTTAATAAGCATAATAATGACTTGCTACATTAGCAACATTAAAAACCAGCCTTTGGAATGATAATTTCTTTGGTACAGATCATACATGCCAAAACGTAGCAGAAGCAGGAAAATGGCCCGTTCCCTTTCTTCTGTGTTGCTGAGAACCTGGAGCGTATGGATAAGAAAAGAGATCAGGGAGCATCTATTGTAGGGAGGGAACATGTTCCAGCATTCAAGAAAAACCCAGCACACATGTATTCACAGCACATGTGTGGAAAGTTGTATACTGAATCATGAAAACATAAAGACAGACATTTTGCTACTTCTGCATTTTCAGATATCACAAAGTGGAATGTTTGGCTGAGGGAAGGGAATCATCTTGGTTCCTATTCCTTTGTCCATAAAACAGGGACTATATTGACCTCATACAAATGCTGTGAGAAGGTATGTGTTACATTCAAGTGCTAAAACAATGAGTTAGAAAAGACCGGCAGAGCGGGTCCATCTGCTGAGTCACAAGTCCTCAGGTTAGACTTGATGACAGACTCTTCTCAGTCTCTCACAGACCATGCAAGCCTCAAGATTTTCACTTTCTACTAGGGAGAATCACAAATAGCCTCAGAGCCTTCAGCACTGTTTTATCTTCCTCCACCTCTTAGCTTTTGAAGGGTAATGCCCAGCCAGTGGTTTTCTTCACTGGTCTAATTCCACTCACATGTTGATAGCTCGACAGATAATTCACTCATATATATATTTTTGTGTTCAGCATTTGTGGTGTGTCTCTGGAAGGAATTGAGATTAGATGGCCAAGGTGCCCTAATCCTGATCAAAGCAGACAAATGAAAGGATTCAATAAATCAGGTGTATCTTTCCTGACAACAATACAGAAATTCTTTGCACTTTATGATTATGTGTTTCCTATTTGAGATTTCATAATTTCATGAGAAATAACGTTCCGAAATTTCACAGGAAGAACTGCAGTTTCAGCTACCGATTTTCTTTTAAGATGCTCCAACTGATTAACAACCAAATTAAACCCAAAATAACCCTTCTTCAATTGTATTTAGCTTTGAAGATAACTACATGTATTTCAGACCTGAAAAAGGGTTTATGGGCATAAAATCTTGTCTGTTTTTTCCAACTATATGACTTGTTTTAATAATAGATCTTACTTCTCTCACAAATCTTAAATAAATGATTATTTACTATTTTATAAGAGTACAACTGACATATAGTTTTCTATTTAAACCCATTTCCTTCCATAAGCAAAAAAATAAGTACAAACTCTCACCAGGTTACAGCAGAGTCCCAGTTAGGAAATTAAGTATACTACCCTCATGTCTAAAGAAGCTAGTCTGTTCCTAAGCTTGAATTCTTGCACCGTTTCTAAAATTAAATGTAAAAAAAAAAAAAAAAATCAATGTTTTAGGAAGCATAAGGTGTTAGAAGTTGGCCAGAAAACCCTGTAAAGCACTGCTTTCCCTGTCTATTTTCAGGTATTTCGTCTCCTCCTACAAAAGTACTACAAGACATCATTCATCTTCCTCGTGGAATACAGCTTTCAACTCCTGAACTGTCTTTGTAATTTCATTCCTAACAAGTAAATTGAGTTATTTCCTTTGTCCTAATGTTCTCTATTTGTGCTTTTGAGCGGTATGAGCCCACAGTGCCAGAGAAGAGCTATAGATCTGTTGCAGGTCTTTGGCTGATGTTTTCATGCTTGGTAATTGGCCATTCCTACAGAGTATTAAAAATGGTTGCATACCTCCATTCCTCAGTCAAAATGCATATAGTATTCAGAGTAGATTACATTAGAGATGCCACCATTTGTGGAGGAAAAGAAAAAAAAAGGAGATTACAGAGTATTTTTTTTCCTTCAGCCGGATAGAGTCAACTTACAGCCTCAGCTTCATCTCTGTACCTGTGCTATAAACATGATTAGGCCAGGAAAATATCCCCTGTGAATCAAATGCTGAGCTTATTGAACTTCCGAGGGATTTGGGAAGAAAATGGTTTTTGTGTTTATAAGTTCTAGGAATTATTTTTTGACCTAGACAGGAAAGATTCAAGTGAGGGCAGAATGGAAAGGCATATGCTTCCATTAGAGATCATCCTTAAGAAAAAGAAAAAAAATAAATAAAACCAAACCCAACAGCAACTTTTAAGCAGGACATGGACTGGGCTAAAAGTTTTCTTTCAGTTACTTGTAATTTGCATTTCACTTCCTGTAACACTTTCTTCCTCCCATCAGTTGTCGTTCTTCTCTTCAACTACTCTTTTCCTTAAAGAAACCAACTTGAGAAATCATATTTGATACAAGTTTGTGATATGTAAGAATCTTTTAGTTGTCAGGCAAAGCAGTTGAAGACCAGTGCCTCTGATACCACAGGTGTTAATAAAAGAGTGTTATTCTTGTTCAAACAGAAATGGAGAATTTGGCTTTATTCCAAGCATGTGAAGACTTCTGTGCTTTTCATGGAATAGCAGTAAAAAACCCCTATAAATTATCCCAAAATATAGGCAATTTTCCCACTCTTCTCTCCACTACTCCAAGAATAAAGACCTTGCAAAAAGATATACATATATATATAAAAATGCACTGCAAACCAAATGCACACAGGATAATTCTTTCTGGCTTCAGAATGTTCCCTCACCGGAGCCCCAGAGGACATGCATAAATACAGAAAGTGGAATTGCCAACAGCTGTGGTGTCATAGGCTATCACACGGATTCCAAGGATTATCACCTAAGCAGACAAAAAAAAGAGGACTAAAAAGACATTCTTACCAAATTCAGAAGGGAGAAGGTGAGGGGACTGTCTGACATTTTACCTTGACAGAGCCGTGACAGCAGCTTTGCCCAGAGAAACTCCAATGCATTGAATGGCCGGGGTAAGCAGACAAATCGTATGACAGGGCACTATTAGCCTGAGATTTTCTTTTTTATGTCACAGCTTGGGATACTTCATGATGAACTAAACATTTTAGCAAGTTTATGAGTTACAGATAGCTAGCTGCACTGCATTTCAAACATTACTTTTTTATAGACTGGAAAGAGACAAGGAATATAACATAGACTGAGGACACTGGTTACACAGCATTTCCTCGGGTAGGAGTCTGAAGACATGCCATAAAACTTCTGCTGTTTTTCCAAGGCCAACAGGAGCCAGGAGAATGCACCTTAAACAGCTGCCACCATAAATCATTTCTGTAAATGTGGTAGGGGAAAGCAAGAACATAAACACGAATATCTAAATAATTTTTTAATTGTAAATGCATGTAAAAATTAAATGAAATTATGTGCTGGATTATCATGAAGGCACATCCAAGAGCTCCCCAGATCAAAGCTGACCACAGCATCTGAGAAATCCATGCATAATTTCAGCTCAATGACAAATTGCTGCCCACTGGACAGTTATTCATGTAAAGTTTCCATCTACAAGCACTGGACTGGATTTACTATTAAAAAACAAATAATGGATCACTGGCATTTCTTCATGCTACCCTTATGTCATGAGAAGGAGAAGAAAAACGTGACAGATATGAAAGTATTCTACTATGAATAGCCTGAACACAAGCTCTTGTCATCCTGCTACTTGTCAACAGAGGAGAAAAGAAGTAAATACTAATTTAAGTTAGTCTAAACTGCCAAAATAAAGAAATAAATAGATATGATTCCAACAAACTGTGCATTTATTAGCTCTGTCATCTGAAATCAATGCATTATCTGCCTCTACAGTTTGAGAAAAGCAGAAGTATAGGATTACAAATTACAAATTCAACTCATTTAATGAAACAGATATATTTTGTCTTTCCCACAAAGAAGGATGGTGATGGAATTCAAAGCTGTTAAATGAGCTCAATTCTTGTCTCACTCTCTAGGGATACAGTACTAGTCTTTGTTCAGAGCAGGTCTCTTGGAGGATTTGAGTACTGACTTCCATAGGCTAGTTCCCAGCCTATTCCAGCCCCTGTTAGAGTGCAGTCAGGTTATGTTCTATATATTTACACAGAAATAGAGGGAGGGTCCAAGCACCAAATATATGTCAGCTGTTGTTTTATGCAGCAATGCAGCAGTGTTATCACTCCAAAGTACATAAATGAGGAGTAACAGGCACAGTGAGGTGCTGACACTGGTGAAATATCTCACTGTGGAGAGCTCTGCATCTTATCCTAAACATACAACTTTCATGCAAATAATATGGCAACTAAACTGTTCTGGTCTCGGAAGCCACACAAGCTGAGTTGGAAGAGACCCTCAAGGATCATCCAGTCCAACTCCTGGCCCTGAACAAGACCATCCCCAAGAGTCACATCTTGTGCCCAAGAGTATTGTCCGAAACTTCTTGAACTCTGTCCACCTTGGTGCTGTGGCCACTTCCCTGTAGGCTGGTCAGATTAAGGAGTATGGATACATGCTAAATGGCACACAGCTGAACCTGTACTCCAAGGAGAAAGGAAATTATTCATCTCTCAAACTGCTGCCATGACTTTAAAATCCAGAACTACAGTGGACATCTCTAAAATCATTTAGATTACTCTGCGTGTGTAACATAATTTACAGTAAGTAGATTCTCTGGAGGTGAGTAATTTTGCACAGAGCTTCTACAGAAGAACACTGCCACGAGAGTTCTAGGGGAGCAGGCAGCTAATAGCACACAACTCTCTTTGGCTACAGCAAGGGACCAAGAAGGGAGGAACAAAGAGCTGGAGGGGAAGGGACTGTGAAGCTGGAAAGCAAACAGATTAGAAACTCTCTCTGTTGCCACAGATCTGCTGTAGGACATTTCTAATTTTTGGGCAGCTAAGTATTGCTGCCCCCATCACCTCTAGAGGTTTCCAGGCCTTTGCTGTGCTGGTGCAGGACTTAGCACAACTGCAGCCGAACCTACCATCATGGTGGGCTTAGGTGGAGGAGAGACACTGTTTTTTAACAATCATGCTGGGTTTAACATCAGCTGTACCTAAGGGGCAAGATTACAAGCCTCAGCACTGAGGAGCACACAGGCAGATTCAGGCCCCAGGGCATCATGCATGCTCTAAGACCTAAGCCTAAACACATTCGTAACACAGTAGCTGCAAGGGTTATTTCAGTCTATAAGCAAGAAGGAGGGCAGCTTTTATGAAAACACACTGGGCGGGCACGCAACAGCCCGCCCCCACTCCTTAGCTTTTTTGTGTTTTTACTTTGCCTTGCATGTAACTATAATAAATCATAATCCAAGGCTCTGAAAATGTAAACGCCTAAAGGCATTTAAAATGTACAGTCATTGTTTGTGCCATGGAGGCAGTGTAAGAGGGCTGTGCTCCCCACGCAGCCCTCCAGCACCCGTGTGCTGGTTCCCATGGATGGTATGGGGGAGTTTCAAGGCTTCATTCCCCCAGTCCAGACAGGCACAATCAGTAACCGTGTGTTCACTGAATACCTGCTCCACTCTGCTCTCTGACACAGGAGCACAGAGTTTTCCAAGAAAGAGAATAAAATTGTTCTCTCTGCAGTAGAAAGGTCCTTGGGCAGGAAGGCTGTCTCAGGCTCTTTTTTTACAGCACATTTCAGCTTGGGGTTTTTGTTGGGTGAGAATGAACAAGTCATTCTGTCTCCATTGCCCCATGAAAATCAGCTTCTCAGATGACTGTACTTGATATGTTTAACCACAACAAAGCGTTATGTTCCAGAAACAGTGGGGTCTTCATTTTGATTCAGGGATTTTTTTCTCTCTAACTGAATTTTCAGGAAACATACTACCTCTCTGCAAAGGTGTGCACATATGAGGGCTCCTCCTAGACTTTGAGGTATTCTTCGTGAGGTATTCTTCTTTACCTTTGCAGCAGGACTCTGAGAGGATGAAGGAGGACCAAGCTGGCAGCTGCCAGTACTGAAGGGAAGAGGTTTTGCAGTAATTAGCATGTAAAGGCCTGGAGAAGAGTACAGATTGTGTACATTTGTGATGGACAAGAAAAGACTTGAAGATGTCCAATGAAAAGTAGCTTGAAAATGTTCTGCAGAAGCGACTTTTACCATATGGTTATAAGATTGGACTAGAGGAATCCGTAGGTGGGCTCAGCCCAAAAACCAAACATACAAAATGGAAAGCACCTTGATATTTTCTGCAGTGACAGGAGTAGGAAGGGATGTACCTGTGTGAGTGTGAGCAGGAGCAATAACTTTGGGAAGACACTTACAAAACAGGGATAACTGAGGTGTGGAGAACAGACATAGATCTGCAATTCACTGACACAGTTGTTGTAATAATGCTTATAGGAGGTAGATAGAGAGTGAAATAAAGGCAATCTGAAACACAGAATTAAGGAATCTTTATTAAAAGTAAAAAACAAAACCAAGCGAGAGGAGAAAAAAAACCTCCATGAAAAGACAAGTAGTATTTTGTGGGGTGATCACAGTTTGTAAAAAGTAGTCACAAACCTGAGGACCACTGAATAAACATGTTCTGGGATCAGCCAAATTGTTACATTTTGATTATTTTTGTGAGGGAAAAAATCCTATTTTCTCCATGAGCTGTTAGCTCACATTACACAAATATAAGCCTGCTGACCAAGATCTTTTTTTTCCTGATGAAACAGAATTTCCCAGAGAACAAAACACCATTTTCTGGCTGGATCCAAATAATGCCTTCAGGATATTTCCCATGCTTATGTAGATGTTTCTATGGCAGCAACAGCAAAATGCAACATATAACTTCTGGTCTTGCTGTGTTATCAATAATAAGTGCAAATTATATACATATAATTCCACACTACAGCAATTGTTTAGGGCTTTTGGGAAAAACAAACAAACAAACAAACAAAAAAACACCACAAACCAAAAAACACTAAACAAGAAAACCCTAGTAACAAATGGCATTAACTATCACTTCAGATATTAGCCACCTGAGTTTAAAAATTTCTCCACCATCATGTGAAAATGCCGCAAGCTCCAGGTGAAACCAGGAGCTCCTGTTATGAGTAATAGATTGCACTGCAGCCCAAGCTTAGGCAGAGAAGTAATGACCAGCATGAAATAGCAAATCATAATGAAAAGTGCATTACTTTCACAGAGGAAAATATCCCAGCATCTGAAGATAAAAATGGTTTAAATGTAAGTAATAAATAAACCGACTTTATCCAGTGTTCAAAGTGCCAGGCTAATGAAATTAAAGGATCATTCTCTAACCTCTCGGAGTCCATTCAAAAATTAAGAGTATGACAGAATTAAATCCCTCAATGACCCATACACTCAAACATACTTCCTCAGCCCTGTTCCATTTAGTTCCTTATGGCAAGGTCATATATAAGATGTCTTGATTGCTTGGACTCAGTCAACAATAATTACTTTGTTCTTGGCTACCATTTTTTTAAAATTTATACCTAATCTGGCATGTTCTCTTCATGATGTACATTATGGCCATCCATTGAAATGAATTGAAGTATTTTCCAAGCATGTATATAATGCAGAAGCAACAGTTACAGTGTTAAGATCATAAAAATCTGTAAAAAAGAGAAAGGCTTGTGAATGTGTGCATTAACTGGTGTGATATCAGGTCCAATTGAGCATGGAAAAGGAGATTCAGAGGTGACAGGAGAGCAAGATAACAGGAAGCCAGTAAGGCACACACCAGGGCTACGGCTCCTTCATGGCAGAGTTCATGTATTACAAGGTGTGAGGAATGAAGTGTTGCTGCTTTTTCTTCTAATGCCCACTTTACACCAAGGACAAGCCTCCACCAAAAGTCTGTGAATTATTCTTTACTTTTTCTATATCTCATTGCTCATTCTTCTGTCTGGAAAAGGAAACAACTCTGGGTTCGCATGCCGTATGCTTTTTTGAAAATATTTTGTGTTTTATGGTATTTAAAGGTATTTTATGACTCATCATGTTGAATGTACAAAACGATTTTTCAGCTACAACTCTCCTTCCCACGGTTTTTGGATAAGCTGACTTACCTTTCAGATGCACTTAGCAAAAACGTTATGCTTTCCTGACAGATCCTCAGCAAGACAGCAAATTCAGAATGAAACAAGTGTAAGGCAGTCATACATTCTCATACTTGAAATTTATGCCCAACTAAGCAACTAACAGTGTTAAATTTCTTCCAAATAGTTGGACATATTTAGCTGCTTCTTTTGTTTGAAAATAATTCACTGAAAGATTCAAAGCTTTGCAGATTTACTTGTCAATAAACATTAATCTGCAAATGGTTCATGGAAGCATCATGCAGCCAATGGGCGGCTCACAATCTGTTTATTGCTCCTTTTGCCTGGTAGCTGTTATCACTGCAACTGCTTTCTCATACAATGACTCCTAAAGAGCTTCAAAAGGCCACCAAACACTTTAATTCAAATATCCATGCAAAGCCACATACCGTGTTTGCTTCCTGCTAACACCCTTCTGAACACGGATCCACTCAGCAAATATTGATGGAGAGAGGAGAGTTGTTTTTGAAGCTGTTTTTTGAGGCCAGAATTTTCAGAAGTGACTAATTATTTTGGATACTACATCTTCAGTGCTTCCCAGACAGGCACCTGCAAGAGATCTGTGTATAGAGTGATGGAATTCCACATAAACTCTGAGTCAGACCCTCTAAGAACCTCTCCAGGTGGACAGCCAAGAATTAGGATGTTTAACATTCTCAGGCATTTTTGAAAATTCTAGTTTACTGTGGAGTTTTTCTTGTTGTGTGGGGTTTTTTTCCTAACACAAATTGAGCGCTTTTTCCACAGACATCTTCTCTTGGCTTATAAGATTTCCATAGCATAAGATTTTGGGGTATCACCTTTCAGTTGTAATTAAATTCAGATAATATAGATCTGATTTTTTTTTCCTTGGGGGTAGAAAATTTATGGTAAAAAGAAACAGCAAAAGAGAAAAGGGACTGTGCATATTAAATGACAGAGCAAACTCTCAAATTGCCATAGTTATAACACCTACATTTTTCAAGGTCATTTGTCAAATACAAATGAAATAATGAACCTTTGCTAGTCTGTGGTATCCCATGTCAGGCAACTTAGGCATCAGCATCAATACAATGGCTTTGATGAACTGCACTTCTGTGCCCTGCTGCTCTAACCTGGAAGTTTAACAGGCAGTAATTAAGTTTTCTAAAAAGGAGCAAGAAAAACAAGAGAAAATGGGGCTAGCAGTATTCTTAATTGCAGAATAGTTATTTAATACAAAAGCAAAAGAAATAAAAATGTGCAGACTGAAGGTAAAAGTCAAGGAACAGGGATATTAATGAAAAGGTTGGATAGGCGGCAGCTATGAGACTCACATTGACCCACGAGACACTTCAAGAAAACAAGGTAGGAGTGGGGGGGGAAACATTAGAGGTGAAGGAGCTCTTATTTGCAGTCCTATGATAGAGTGCGCTGCAAAAAAAAGTGCATCAAAGGTATTCTTTCAAAAGACACAGGACTGCATGAAAAAACTCTCTCCAACTTGGATGATTTATTTTATTCTAAACTATGTAACTGCAGTGAAATCATCGAGTGCCTTCCAGAAAGGCAACTTATAGTTAAATATGTACTGTAAAGGAGGGTGTATATCATAATCCAATTTAGGATATGTTATATTGTATCATTAGAGAACAATTTTCACTTCGTGCAGCACAAAATGTCTTAATGGGTTTAAAACACATGCCTTTTTTCCTTTCCTCCCCTCTCAGTACAGCATAAAATGAAGCTATGGGTAATATTTCTGTTCCATGTGCCTTCTTGGGAAGTTACTGAAAACGTAATGGGTGACTCCAGAGTTGTATATGTTACAGTCATATTTTGAAACCAGTCGTTTCAGGAAATAATTAAAATTTTCAGCCATTTCACAAAATGGCTGTTTCATTCAGTTATTCTGTGAAATAAGAGAAAGTTTCACACCTTTAATGAAGTTTGGGAAACAAGTAGGGAGGCACCATGTGAAATTCCTGATACCTTATGACATGAATTAAAAAGACGACACATGAGGTCTATATAATTAATTTATTTCTAAAGCCGAATGGACTTCTACGTTTATTTCTGAAATTTTTCAGTCTCAGAGGAGATGGAAGCATGCCAGAACTGAACCTGTCTTCATAACTAAGGTAACTTTAACATCAGTACTACCTCCATATTGGCTTTCAGTGTTTTCCTCCCTCTGGAGACTGTGCTTTACCGAGAGCCATGCCAGCTTGCCCAGGCTCCTTCCTGCTGGCCAGGACAGCTGACAAGGGCAGAGGGCAGCACATGGGGCAGGATTGTGCAGGAAGTGTGCCTTAAAAATGAAGGACCAGTTAGCGCATGAGTATTGATGGGTGGAGAATTTGGTGGATCTGGATAAATCCTTTCTGAGAGAGGAACAGGTCTGACCTTTAGTTTAGTTCAGCAGTGCTTCCCGTTTGACTGCCTAGCACTGTATCAGGTGTGAGGAGCGGTGTGTCTGCTGGGATGTGGGTGCACCAGAGTCATCAGAAAGAGCACTGAACACCGACTGCAGATTGTGCTGTCTGTGGAGGTGGCTGATGATCCCTGACAGTAGACAGGTAGAGCTATGCCCACATTTGGAATTGGCACCGAACCAAGCTGCGTAGAGTGAGAAGTTTATTCCAGATTGATGGGTGGTGGTGCTTTTGAGAACTGGGCAAAGTTAGTCCCCACAGTCACATGAATTATTGTCTGAAATCCATGCTAAGAACATTTAATATCCCCTTTGAGAGACCCCTGGTTTTGTGAATATCTTGCTTTTCCATACCAAGACAAGCAGAGGCCACAGAGGCTACATTTCTTGGATGACTTCAGTGGCAATTTCAGGTCCTTTATCGCTCTGCAACCCAACCAAGCAGGGTTACCAAGACCCAACGAAGAGCTGCCAAGTAGGAGAAAAATACTAAAAAACTGAAAGGTTATTTCTAGTTCCCTCCGAGGTAAGGGCTCAGAGAACACAAAATCTAAGAAGGTAGTCTTGGTACACCATTATATCCTTAAATTTGCCTTGAGATGAAGCTTGCAGACTAATAAAGTCAGCTGGGCCTCATGATGAGTATTCATTGCTCAAATGGTCAGTTTTATAGCAAGGCCATTACTCAAGGATTTTGGCACCCAAACCAGAAAAATCTCAAGAGCTCAGCAGTCTGTCTTTTGATGTTTGCATATTCAGATGATAAATGCTTTATAACAACAACATGTAACAATTCTTGCTTTTCTGGCAATATCATACCTCTCTTCATTGTTCACATAGCATATAGGAAATGATTCTTTAGTCCAGTGTTTTTTTGATTAGCTGCTTCTTGTCGCCAGCCATAGAATTCACACCTATGAGCAGTGGAGGAAATATAAAAGAACTAACCAGCAATTCCATAACCAAAGAAGAGACAAATTATGATGAGAGCAGAAAGAAAAAAATAAAAAAGAAAAAAAGGATTGTTCTTTAAAACTTACTTTACAAGCAAGTAGTGTTCAAGTCTTGAATTGAGTTTGGGATCTTGGCTTGCCTTTTTGATCTCAGCAATAGCTGCACTATATTTTTCCTTTAGTATCAAGCGCTTCGGACACTTCTCACACTTTTTGTAAAGTTCTTTTCTGAAGATACTTTCAAAATCCAGAGTCATCTCCAGCAGTCAGTGCAAAAAAAAAAAAGCAAAGGATCCTTATCCAATAACACCCCTTTTCACAATATGCCTGTTACTGGGTGAAACAAACAGTCAAATAATCTGGTGGAATATGCAGCACGTCAGTCACTTCGTAGAACGCACGAAACTTTTAGTCATTTTACCAAATGAGTGACTGAAAGAGTCATTTCACAAAATGACTGAAAATTTCAGTCATTTCAGGAAATCACTGGTTTCATGATACTTCTAACATACCATGTGCTGAAGGAAAGGTTTAGTCTGGAAGTGGGAAGCAGATCGTGTTCTTCAAACCCCCTCTTGTGGCTGTGGGGAACAGCGCCATGAAATACCGCATTTTACTGTAATCTTTTGTTTAAAGACTGCGGTGATTGTCAACGAAGGAAAGAAATGTGAGAGAACTTGTTTTATCCTTACATTCTTCCTTGAAAATCTCTGTCAAAGGAGGGTTTTAGGGTTTTTTCTTAAATTGTTAAGCAACAGTATATGTGGTTTGAGCTGGATACCTCTGCAGAGATCCAGGACAAAGCAGTTGCCAAAAAGGTTCCATATGGATGAATCCACTGGCTATTTTCAGTGACTATTTAGTTTTAGTATAGCTGTATCTGGCTTATATAAAAGTAAAAACTTCATTTTGTTTTCTGCAATGTATTTTAAAGCTGCATAGCCTTCAGGTAGAGCTGAAATAAAACCAATGTGTCCGGAGAATACTTTCTTAGGAGATAAGTAGCAGTGAAAAATCTTTCACAAATGGAGGTGAGCAGCTATTCAAATTCAATCAACTTTGAACAAAAGCTGTCCTTAAGGCCAAACTCCTTGTTTTCCTAAGTAGAAACCAAATAATTGATCCTCTGGTTACTTTCGGATGGGACTGAAACAATGAGCTGACATTTTACATCTCATTGTAAAAGAAGAGTAGGATAAGGAGAGAGGTGATTGTCGTTTACTTTAAAATTCTTGCTTAATTCCAAAGTGCTTTAAAAACAGTGATGCAAATGATGGCAGAAATTTTGGTCAATACCATACTGCAGATATGCAGTGCTGCCTTCCTGTGGAAGGAAAATACCACATTGGCTTTGGGATACTGCATGTTGAGGACACATTTGCACCATGCCTCGAGTCCCTGTCAAAAGGATAATGCCAGAAAGAGAGTTAAAGCCATCAAATCAGATCATTACTTGATTTGGAGCCACTCAGAAAAGATCACCAAAGGTATCCTCTGTAGGACTCCATCACAAAAGCCTTTGGACACCACCCAGGCCTGTGATACCTTATTTTGCGAGCATCCCCCTCTTCCCAAATACCACACACTTCCCTTTTTTTCCACTATTGTTTCCTAAAAATCTTTAAAATACATTTTCATCTAATATGAGGAAACATTTTTTCTCAGCATAACTACAGCCACTCATTTCTGTTTTTTCTTTTTTCATTTATTTTAACTTTGTTTTTACAGTGATATTGAGGGTCAGTAGACTTATAACTTCTAAAAATGTAGCCTGAGAGAATCTGGTAGAAGTCCATTTTTTTTGTACATTATAATCTGGCAGACTGAAAGACTACACAGATCGACTACAAAAGTACTTCATACCAAAACTTAGAGGAAATGTGTCTGATCTAATGCAAAAGAAAATGATTGAACTGTGTAATTTAATTAAATCTTACATTAGTGTGAAACATCCTGAGCAAATAATAGCCAATAAATATAACATGGAAAAACATTACTTAATCAACAGAAAGGAAAAAATTGGTTGTGCTCTCCACGGGTTTTTTTCCCATTATGTAATGTGCCCAAAACAATGACCATTATTAAGTTCAATATACTTCATTTAATGTATTAGGGAAGTAGCTCAGTGAGTTTCTGCTACACAGGTCTGTAAAAACTAAACTGAAATTCCTTTTCACATGAAAAATTAGAGAGACTTTTTCGGGAAACATTGAAATATTTCATTTTGGAAATTCAACTACAAAATCAGCTACAAAACATTACTTTTCCCTAGCTAAAACTGTCATGCTTGACAAAAACCACAGCATGAATACTGGCTATGCATTCATTTGACAATAGATACTTCAGCAGCGTGATTTTGTCCATATCTCTATATATTTAAAGAGCTCATGATTTGGTTCCTGACTCTGGCACAGTTTTTGCAAGTGCATTAGGTCAAGGCGAGGACTTGTATGAGTGGCTCTAAATCTGCTTGAATGTGTCTGAGTTTGAAACCAGTGAAATTCTACTGTGCTCTGTTTCAGAATGTCCTGATGTGCCTCAGCTCCCTAAAAAAATCTTTCTGGAAGGGAAAATTTATTAGCTCTTGTGAGGCACCCTTATGCTGTGACAACAGGGAAGAGACAGGAGGACAAGGGCAAATCAAGACTGGCCCAAAGCTCCTCAGCAGGGCAGGACAAAATGAATTTTTTCCGTTCTTCAATTTATGTCATACTCACAAGGAGTAGCAACACAACTTCTCCATGTAGCACCCTTCCTAAATTACGCAGAGCATATGCTGGCCCAGGGAAAGACCAGCCTTCCTGGGAGGCAGCAGCAGAAGCAAGAGTTTGCCCACTCCCCAGATACTTGGGGCTCAGCAGCTGCTGTCCCGGTCTGATCCCAACCCCCTGCAGTCCCTGCTTTCCTCTATGGCTGCAGGAGGTTTTGTCCTCACAGATGGTTATGTGGGTCCTTGAATATTTGGCTACCCCTTGCTTTGCTTTGAGTGGTGGCATAAGTTTTGGGGCTTTATAATGACGAGGCACAAACTTTCATGGAACCTGCTATAAGCCTGACTAAAACCTCACACAGCACTAAGCTTTTCCATCCCAACAGTTTTAATTAAGCCAGCCAGTTCATACTATATGTTTATCATCATTAAACCCACTATTATTTGCTGAAGTGAATGTAGACATGCAGAGAAGTTAGATATTAGTAATTACTCTTAAAGCATTCTATATATATACAGCCACTCTATTGATTTCCAATATTTAATATTCCACAGTGACCAGCACAGAGCTAGCTACAGTAATGAAAATACTAGTATATTTTTCTCACTTCCTTGGCCAATATTTAGGACATTTATTTTTATTTACCTGATACTGAACAAAATCTCTATCCCTAATAAATTTATCCAAGTGAGAAGCTACTTTCAAAGACCACAATACATTGCATGATGCAAAAAAGCAATATGTTTTCAAATGTATCTTGACTACTTTATTCACATGCCACTTTTAGAATATATTTTAAGTATTTTGCACCTGTGCACTATCAGTTTGCAGAGTGGACAGTTTCCTTGTCAGGCTGAGAAAGCTGGGGCTGTTCTACCTGGAGAAGGGAGTGTTCTTTGGAGCCCTCATAGCAACCTTCCAGTATCTGAAGGGGGCCCACAGGGAAGCCTAAGAGGCAATCTTCATCAGGAACTGAAGTGACAGGACCAGGGGGAATGGCTTCGAACTGAAAGAGAGTAAGTTTAGATTAGATGTTAGAAAGAAATTATTTACTGGGGGAGTGGTGAGGCATTGGAACAGGTTGTCCAGGAAAGTTGTGGAAGCCCCAAACCTGGCAGTGTTCAATGCCAGGTTGGATGGGGCTTTGGAAGCCTGGTCTAATGGAAGGCGTCCCTGCCCATGGCAGAGGGGTTGGAAATGGATGGACTTTAAGGTCCCTTCCAACCCAAAGCATTTTGTGCTTCTGTTGTGTGGTTCAGTTGTGCTGAGACACACCACTGTCATTTCTGCAACAGAACATGACAGGTTGGTAATTCTTTCTTTTTTCTTTTTCTCACTCCATTAATAGTTTTCTACTAAGTTAAATTAATTTCCTTTCTTAAAGACAGATAACCAGTGGATCTCTAAGCCTCCTGAACTTTCAGCTGTGTGTTTCTGACATTAGTTCGCTAGGGAAGGGATCAGATCTCCCCTGTGCTCTTGTTTCCAAGCCTTATTATTATGGGAATGGGACTTCAGGAAGATAGATTTTTAGAGAGCACTTAGTTTGGGTTGGTCTCACAGACAACAACTTTTCCTGTGAATTCTACCATTGATTTCCACATGAGTAGCTTCTGGTGAAGACTGAGTGCATTTGAAACTCCTCCTTCATTTCAGTGCTTTTCAAATGGTATCTGTGGCTAGAAGAAGCCAAGCTGCAGGTTCGGGGCCTCTAACAACTGTTCACTTGATCAAAGACTCCAGAACTGGTAGTAATTAGATAAAAGACAAGAAAAACTGCAATATGGAACAGACTATAGAAAGTAAGAAAACGCAGTTTTGGTATGTTTAAATACAAATGTGAATGTGGAAAAAAAAAAAACCCAACATTTTAAGGCAAGTTTTCAATTCACTAGAAGATGCAATACCTGGTTTTCTTAACCTTTCCACAGCAAGTAAGGATAGCCAGCTGAGAGTTTTTTATCAGAACAGAATTTAGTAAGTTGAGATTTCCCAGTTCTAGGTCTTCTAAAAGGCACGTCAAACTGACATTATTTGTCTATCACATCCATTCACCAAGTGAGATAATCTTGCCTTTTTTTTTCTGTAACAGCTTACAAAAGCATTCAGTCCAGTCATCATATCTATTTCTTCTCTTTTAAGTTTTGCTTCTGTCATTTCCACAGCTTTAAGTTGTGACACTTAAAGACCCGCATTTCCTCAGAAAATAATGCTTCAAGGTACAAAAGGCTTCTTGAAGCTCAGGTTTTCTTTCAAGCTCTGATGTTGTTCCCAGTTGTATCACCCTTCTGTCCTGCCTTCTGCACCTTCAGTAATAGACAACAGAGATACTTTGCAAAACATTAGGAAACTAATCACCAGTAACTGGATTTGTCTGACCATAAGGAAAATTCTGAAGAGCTATTTGCTTGGCAAGAAGTAACTTTGCTCAACAGAGAACCTGAACAGTTAAAGATATCTTAAAAAGATGTATTTTTTTAACCTTATTATATTTAAAATTCACATTAAAGTTAATGAGAATCATTTTGTTCTTACTATTGATAATTAAGGAATCTAATGCTTTCTAGCATGAAAACAATCAAGTCTCAAGTAACAAGTGACCTCTGCTGCAAAATGAAGACTGGAGGCTTTGCAATGTTCTCAGTCTTCTTTCCCGGCAAAGATCATGTACTACCAGATGGGAATCAATTAAAGGAACATGGAAAAGCTGACAACTGGCTTCCTGGTTAAATTTAAAATGTAAAAAGAAGTTGTTTCAGATGATGCCAGAATGGCCAAGTTTTTCTTGGGAAGTGGAAAACTACTGAAAAAGGTGAAAATCTTTTCAAAATGTTTTTTATTTCTCTCGGGGTTTTTTGTCAAGAAAATTCAACAAGCTTATCACAAACTCACGAATAGTTTCATCTGACCCGCACTTACATTTACAGCAAAGAAATCACTCGAGCAAAAGACATTCATCACCTCTGGGAACAACGTACACCTTTTTTTTCCATGCAGCTTTCCTGAACACTAGTAAGCCATTAATGGTATTTGCTGCTTCCTGCATTCAATTACCAAACATGAAGTGTTTGCCAGACGAGATTTTCCACATGAAAGTATTCAACATACAGATATTTTTGCAATTCTTGTCCTATTCCAACAAATAGTTTTGTTTTTATCTGTACAAGGAGTGGGTTCCATGATCAAGGATGAGAAATGCTATTTCTACACGCTAAATGCAAAATGCTTGAAAGATCCAAGATCTGTATCCAAATTATAACACTCAGACTGATTCTCAAGAGGATGAAGTACAGTTTCTTTCCGTATTTTTAATTTAAAAACAATACTATATTTTATAATTGTACTCTTGGCTTTTTTCAGAGCTACTGTTTCGACAGCAGATGCACTCCAGCAATGACAAATACTTTAAAAAATAATAGGACAGGTACTTTAATTAATTAATGCACTGTTAGAAGCAGTTTTGGATGCAGAATCTATGGGGGAAGTTTATGAATATTTTGTCTGAATGGTGATTCTGTTTTCCAACAATTCTTTAAATATTTTAATACTGTAGCAAAAATGATGCATCCCTGATGAAAAGTTAAGAGACAGGAGAAGGAAAAAAAAAAGTGTTTTCAACCTTTCAACCAAAGTATTTCCACCCCAAAATAGGAGATGTAGCCCGGGGCCAGGCAACTTCAACCTTGTTAACTGAGCCATGAGCATCCTCTTAGGAATGACTAGAATTCATTGCAGGCTCACCAGAGCCCTGTAATGGATTCAGCATTAGGCTTCAAATGCAAGACCTGAACTTCGTGGGCCAGCAAAAGGCATGGATTGCAAAACAGGCAAGAACAAAAGCTCTGTGTGCAAACTGCTTCCCCTACCTTTAGAAACTGTTTTCTGCTGATTTTTTCCTTTCTGCAAGAAAAACATCTGTTTTAGGATACCTTGCCTTCCTAATTCTACTCAAACCAGAGAAATTATCCTGGGAGAAGGGAAAATATAGAACAAGGTTGAAAATATAGCTGTGAAATAGTGGTAACATGTTACTGGTTTTGCATTTTGGTTTGGTGGTGGTGGTTTTTGTAGGTTTGTTGTGTTGTTGTTGTCGCTGTTTTTTTTTTTAAAACTTTCCATTCCCATTTCCTTTACTCCCCTCTTCAAAAAGAAAGGGTTCAATTTTTCAGTCCTTTCTTTGCTGAAATCCAGGGAGGCGGATTTCTGTGTATCTTTTTAAGATATCTTGAGCTTTCTGGAAGGCAACAGAATATTCTCTATTAACCTATAGTGTGTCAATGGTGAAAAGCCTTATTGTAGCTCTCCTGTTTTCATTTTCAATCTGCTCTTGCTGGAAGGGATAATCTGCTTAGTCTCTGTTGAGTAGGATGGGAGCTTGGGAGTTCCCACATTCCTTCTTGTCCTGCAGGATCCTGATGTTTTCCCCTCTGAAATTTTGAAGGGTCCTGCTGAGAGGATTGCAAAACCCTTCCCCAAATCCCATTTTTCACCTGGTATGACACAGGACTAAATCATCCCATTTATGTAAATCTGTTCTCTGAGACTGTTCAAGGACTGCCCTCCTCTCAATCTGGCACTATCTGGACCACTGGTTTTTCCTTCTTGCCTTAAACAGTTGTGAGGAACTACAGACAACCAGAGAGTTTTCTTTGGGAGGCAAGTTACTAAACATGAATGCTGTAAACTCCTAAATCCCTCCTCCTTTTTTTATACACACACACACCCCCTTCCCCCGTATTTAAAAACATGTGGAGGCTGCCGGCCAGCTCTCTTTCAAGGTTATTTGGAAAGTCTTCACTTTCCCTCATGTCAGTAACCAGACACGAATCACAGCGTTCAGAAGGAAGGGCTGCCTGTTGGCTAAATCTTCCCAGAATACTCCTTTCAGACTCATCCAAAGCACTGCCACAAGGTCTAATATTAAATCCCAGTGATAAGCCATAGTTGAAATTAAACCACGAGGATGTCAAAATCAGCTGCATCTGTACAAAGGCAAAACCGGTTCACTTTGAGAAACACTGAAACAGCAATACCAGGGGAAATCAGTGTGCAAGCTGTCTGACCTCTTATTATTTCCCCCATTCCTTCTTCACTCTCTTTCTCCTCCATCCCCAAAGGAAGTTAAAGAAGTTTTTATAATGTCGATGATAGAGACGACTTATCTGCATAATGAAGCTGAAAACAGTCTGCTTGTATTGAAGCTCCTCCTCTGCATGTTACATGCCAGCAGAGATTTGCTGAGAAACAGGAGAGCTGCAATGCAGCATTTTCCTCTGGAACTTTGCAGCTGTATTACAGTTCCAAGCACACCACAAAAAGACTTTTGTTTACAGTATTTAAATTCAATTTAAATGGCAGCTGTTAAAAGTAGGCAGATGAATCACTACATATCCACTAACATTTTAGTCCTCACCCACTCTAAGGCTTTTATTCTTAACTGAATTACTTCATCTTCTCTCATAATTAATTTTCCTATTGTTTTATCACACTACCTGCCTCTAATAATTAGTGGTCCTTAATACTTTGCTATTAGCAGTCTTTAATACTCATCGAAAAATAAAATGCCTGGGTAAAAAAGCGGAGTCATAAAGCAGCTCAAAATACAGAAAACCACTAAGTAGGGATGGTAAGGGCAGTAGCTTCAGAGGAGAGAGAAACTTCAAGGAAAACTTCACATGGAAATCATCTCTTAATTTCCTCAAGTACAGCAGTGTTAGTTCCCAATAACATTCACCATTCTGCTTCCCAAAGTGTACAATGTCACCAGAAGGTCAGTCAGGATGGCAGGATCTTACATCCAGGAGTCAAAGCTACAAACACTCGGTGACTCCGATCCCAGGCAGTGAAGTAACTGCCGCTCCTCCTTCAAGTCCCTGTTGATTTAACATTACCTGGCTTAGCAAGGCAGGATGTTACAAGGTCATTTCCAATATGCATCCCAAGCCCCAAAGCACTGTTCCAATTTACTCACGAATCTGATCTCCAAATACCCTACAAAAAGATAAATTCTGGGTCCAGATTCTCCTCTCTTAGCCCCTACACAGAAGTATTAGTTTAATGCACCAACATTTCCTTTATAGGTTCAAAATATGCTGCAGTTGCAAGTGAGAATAATGGTGCTCTTTGACTAGTTCCCCATGGAAATCGTCACCAAACCAGTCAGCATAATTATCAGACTCTGGTGAAGAAAAATCCTGGATAAAAAATATATCAGTGACAATGATAAAATTCAGCTGATGGAAAAACTCTGACAGAGCTCTGAGGGAAAACTATTCCAATACTCTCTCGCTTTTGACATGATATGAAGATAACTCATATAGAAGAATTATATTTGCACAAGGTTAGTAATAAGAAATCTCAAATTGGATTTCTGCTCTGTTTTTTTTAAAAAACCCAACTTTCTACATGCTGGATTTAACCACTGATTTCAATAAAGCTGGGATTTAACTCTCATTGACTGCAATGCAGCCATTTCTCCCTAAGCCTGAAAAATACTTAGCTTCCCACACATGTGCACACAAACAGAACAAAAGAGCAGAAACTACATATCCACGTGTCTCCTATAACATCTTATATCAATTGCATCTTACAGAATGATGGCTGCAAGCGTGCTTTGCACCAAGATTTCACTCTATGTTTGAAGCTATAGCACACAACATTAAAGCACTTGCAAACAGCTATGACTGTCACAAATGAGAGAAATATCTCTCCCCTTCATTTTTCTCCTGCTATTTCACTAGAGAAGGCAGTTTTATGATGGGTTCTTATTTGAATGATCATATCCTGATTTTCTGCATCTTCTGCAGCAACTGACTGGAGATTGATGAGTTGTTGATAAACACTGTGAATGTTAAAACATGTCAGGCCAGAAAGAGGGACAGATTTCTCTATTAGCTGTGTACATAAAGCCCAAAATAGAAGACCTCACTCCCCTGAAGTACTTACACCTTGCTGTATTGCAAATATGAAGCAGCAATGAGTTTTTTATTGCCCAGTCAAGTCCTCTCACTCCTGAACGTGACAAACTCTAATGCTTTGCCTAAACTGACCTCTGATGGAACAAAATTAATCTCTCTGTTTCCACAAAGACTGTACAGATGTCCAAAATATGGGCTCTTCCTAGATATTTTATTCTTTTGCTAAGTGGAGTGCTGAACTGGATAATCCCTAAATCACTGACTGTGGAGAGGGTTTAGCAGGGGAAGGATCACTATTTATGTTCCTATACACTTCCCTATGCTTCTGCCCTCACTGACTGCTAGAGACAGAATATTAGGCTAGAAAGACCCATAGCCCAACCTCTGTCTTGTGATTATAATCACAGTTTAAATTCATAGTACAGGTTTCATACTAGAATTTGCAGATCATTTATGCTGCTCCATGCTGGGAAGAGAAGGTACTGAAAGTCCCCCTCTCCCCTCACAGACCTTTCCACCCTCTGTTCCTACACTCCCATCACCAGCACTGGGGGAGGACCTGCTGGTGGGGTCACATCTGGACCCGTCTCCCACCAGCAGTCCTGCCACAGTAAGCACAGGTCACTTCTTTACAAGGTGCAAAGCCATGTTCGCTGCAGCAACCAGCAGCATGGATACTACAGATTCTCACTGTGCCGCAGAGATTATGTTCTTCTTACCCCACAGCAACAGAAGTCACATGAGCCCTAAAAACTTCCTTCAGCCCCACAAACTACATCACCATTAAGGTCAGGGGAGACATCAAATTTCAGACGTATGGAAAAACACTGTGGACTTGAGTGTAACCACTTGGACCTAGCTGAACTAATACAGCCACTGCTCAAATGCTGAGCAACTTTGATTCTCACAAGACTGCTCCTTAATTGAAACTATTCAACAAATGTTTTCTGCAACTGTAATTCAGCCAATTGATTGTTTATAATCCTTGGCTGAGACTGCTGCATTCAGTACAGGGAGAATTCTCTTGCTGTACTCATTTGCATCTGAGCATCAGCCTTGCAAACAAGGGTATATTGTTTATCAGAACATTCACAAGAAAATGTTAGAGGAACAAATCCATACTTCCCAATTACCTGAAAAACCTATTCTCAAAATCAGCTGTGCCTACCGATTTTGTACAAACAACTCTTTAAATCCAGCTTTGACCCTTGGCAACTAGAGAGTTATACAGGGCATATTAGCTGGGAAATATTACCACCTTGAGACAACCATAATGCCAGCAATGAGCTACCATCAGTGAAAAATAAAAATTCCTATATGAAAAAAATCCTTACTTTTCACTACTTTAGAACTATTCAAAAAGTACTGTCTCAATACAAGACTTAACACATGCATTAGTGAACTCTGACCTCGCTGGATAGGACAGTCATAAGTGTTGGGCTTTTATTACAGAGGTCTTTCACAGTCAATGCTGATGGAGTAGGATCCCAGTGGCAACAAACCATTAGAGAAACTTTCTTTTTCACCTGTCTAACAAACCTTGAACCTGCAAAGAACTCAGGCTAGTGAAGAATGCCAGAAAAGCAAGGACACGTGCAACAAGAGTGCTGGATGATTTAATTAGAACAGTCACAAGACCAAAAACAACACCACAAACCAAATAATTATTGCATACTCAAATACTACTTCACCTTTATTCCTTTATGTTGTTGCAATTAAACTGCAGATTACTATTTAATTTCCTTAAAAGAGACAGTATTTCACAGAAAATGGATGTCCTCCTGGATCTCTGAACTCCTCTCTGAAATGTAAGTCACTGTTATTAAAACACAATTAAATTACCCTGTAGTAGTAATTAATCAGCCTCAGTTCTAAGCTGTAAATGGCAATAAGGGAAGATTCCACCACCACCACCACTGAATATTAATCCCTACTTTTAAAATCTGCACTGCTGATTGTATCTATGTTTTGGCTGATTTGTCACTACTCCTAATCTGGGTAACTAGAATTTGATCAAGAAGAGGAAGTATGGGGAATGCAAGGGAAGAACAGCGTGTTCTGATCAAGGAAGAGGCAAATTAAAAATTCTTTATTCTATTTGCAGAAAGTTCTGCCAATGAAAACATATAAAATCAGAATTTAATCAAGTCAATGCAACCTAATACACAGGTATGAAGTCCAGTTGTATAATTTAAGGAAGTGGTTTTCTCAGATTAAGCGGTCAACTACCTGGAAAAAGACTGACATTATCAGTAGAATTCTTTGAATGAGATAAGAGAAAGATGCCTGTTTTTCTGAAATGTAAATAAATAACAGTAACTAAACTCAGGCAAATATTGCATAATAGAAAGACAACAAAAATGGGACTGGATGCTTTGACAGGACAACGATAATACTCTGACAACTTGGGTTTCTTTGTTTCCCTGTGAATTTCTAAGGCTTAGTTAAACCAAAGAAGGCACCACTTTAAAAGCCTTGTGACTGCCTTAAAATTGTATGTTTCATTAATCTGTGTTAAGGCACAGATGTGCCAGACGTTTCATTCTTCACTCAGAAGGAATAAAGATATTCCATACTCAGGGCTGCTCCATCACTTAGCCAGGAACAGCCAGTTCTACTGTGCAGTGCAGGCCAAATAACAATAAAAATTCAGGCTTCTAACCCTTCAACAGTCACAAATTTCAGGATGTAAAAATAACACACTTGAGATGCATTAAATGCTCATTAAAATTAATGAGAATGATGTGATTCTTACAAAAAGTGCAGCATTGTCTAGTGAAGGAACTGTTTAGTCTCACAAGTGAACTGAGAGTGTTAAGAAATCTGGCGGTACCAGATAAAATACATGACAAAGCGGTATAGAAAAATCCACACGGCCACCCGGAAAAAAGAAAATCACATTTCTGTCAGCTCTATTTTATCACAGATTTTGATACTGTTTCCACATATACTGAGGGTAGTTTTCACCCCATGCCTTTTGATTTCTTTTTTTTTTGTGACTTTTTTTTCTCCTCTCTCTGTGTTTCATGACCTAATTTTGCCTCTTTACCCTTGGAAGTCTGTATTCATTACCAGACAGAATAATGACTAGGAGTAAAAGTAGCATGCTACAGTTCTCATGCTTGGATGTAAATGTTGATAACTTTGACTCTGCTCCAATTTTGGACAGCATTTAACCTCTCCCAAATCTAAGATCTGCTAAAGAATAGCTCCAAGAAATGAATTTTTCAAGGGAAAAATCTAAGAACAAAAATGGGGGTTCCAGGACTGCGGGAAGAATCTAGGAGACATACAGGAGAGTTGAATAATATTAATAATGTTGACTATAACATGAGATCTTTAGAAATTGTCTGCATAATTATTTTTAACTCCTGGTTTGGCAGAAGTGAACAAGTTGCAAACGCATAGGAGCTCTACACAGTCATTGAGACACCTGGCTTCTCACTTACATCCCTGCTGCAGTTTGGAAAACTACTGCACTAAAGCAGCAGGGAAAAGAGTAGAGTTTGGGGTAAGGCGCAGGAGACGGGGTCTGCGCCTGTCGCTGTCAGAGAGGTGCTGTGAGGGTGTCCAGTCTCCCTCTACTGCCATTCCCACTGCTGGTGTGGCCACTCCAGCACCCACTGAGGCCAGGATCCTCCCTCACCACCAGTCTACACATTGGTTAGTTCAAATCTAGTTGCCATCTCAGACAAGGCCACAAGGCACTAATTAATATAAAAAGCACTAAATGGACAAGGACAGATTCCATTCAAGTTGATCAGTGCTTAACAGGACTATGATTTACCACAAAGAGTTGTCTCCTAATAAACCATGCCAGTATGAGACAGTCTGGCTGTTTACTGCAGTTCCTTAATGGCAATAAAGCAATATTAAAACAGAAGTCCTGTTAATTTGTGGTGCACTGAGAACATTAACAATTATCACAAAAGATGTAAAAGAACAATAGTTAATATGGAAAATAAAATCTAGAAATAGAAAAATTCATTTTCTGTAGAAAAGATTGAAAAGTGTTAGCAGTGCAGTGACATAGCCTGTATGTTTTACCTAAGGCAGGTCTGCAGTAATTGCAAAATCTCAGGCCAGACTGCAGCCAGATTAATCCTCTCTCTCCTTTGAATCACTGAAGTGTCACTAGAGATTTGTATCCTAAAATGATGTCTTGGGACAGTCCCACCATATAGCTGGTGTCAGGTTACCTGATAGCCCAGAAAGAAAGGACTCTCAATAATCAGATCTCTGAAAGAGAAGTAGTAGCCTTGAATTGATCAAGCACAAAAGAGCTTCAGTAACAGCCATTCAAAACATTAGAAAGCCTGAGGAAAATGAACAGAAAAAAAAACCCACCAATAACAAAACAACAGCAGCAAGCGAGGTTTGTACAAAGCCAAATGGAAAATTACTAAATTCAGCAGTTGGTTTACTAGGATGTTAGATTTTATACTAAATTTCTAAAGCTGTATTATCATTCATGTCCTGATAACAGTATAACAAAAAAAATAGGAAAAAATCCAAATGTTAATAAAATATTATTTTTTTATTACAATCCATAGGGGAAGAAAGACTGATATGCACAGCTTAGTTTCAGTCTTCCTGACATTTCAGTTCCCAGTCTCTAGTATTGAGTTATCTTAACCAAATGCAAAAAGTCAGCTATTTTAAAACGCTAAAGCAGAATATTCTATCTCAAAAACAGGTCACAGAATACAGTCCTAGACTACTAAATCTGCTTAATGCAGACACATTCCTTTTCCACTTTGAATCAATATCATGATTTTCAGGAGCTATGCAATGTTCTGCTGCTAATAAATGTCCTTGTATCAGTAATGCTGAGATCCTATTGTTTCAAGAAAGTCATGAAAGATAAAAAAAAATACGACTTTGCAGGACCAGGGCCAAACCGCCTATATGGATATAGAACATTAAATCACATTATACAAATAATGAAGAGAGATTCATACAACAAAAAATCCTGAAAGAAAGCAAGATTCTAATTCCTGCAGTTTTACTATAGATATTACTCTCTTCTCAGAAGAATGCAAATGACAGTGCCTTTTTACCTTGACAGCTTCCCTTAAAATACCTTTTTTTGTTTTAGATTGTGAGGATGAAGGAGAGAAAGGATTGTTTTATGCTTCATTTTGATTTTTTAAATAATTCTTACTTGATAATTCATTTTTAAATGAGGAGTTTGTAGCAACTGGAGTGAAAAATAAATCATCACAGGGGCATTATTTTTCCTTTTTCAGACTTACAAGTGTGTTTAAAAACCAATGTTTTAAAATACATGTAATTACCACACAGCAATAAAAAACTCTCCTGTTTATCACGGAGCCTGTATTCATAGGCTCATTTACAACATTCACAGGCACACAGGGATGCAAGATCCACCATAATCAACAGCTACATGGCCAAGAAATTATGGCCATGGCTTCAGGATTGGGATTGACCAAAGTCAGCACACAGAGCAGAGGAACACCTGAGCGGGAAATAGAAAACACTGCAGGCAAGGAAGAGTTAAATCTTGGGAGCTCTCCTGCAGCCCTGAGATACTCACTTGTGTGAGACATGGACACCCTGCCCACAGCCCCTGCAGGCCTTGCACTGGGTAGAAGAGGCTCTCTGAGGGGACCATGCCTTGAGAAACCACCCCCAGATATGGGAGCAGAACCCAAGGGCCCAGGCTGAAAACTCAGACTGCCTCTTGCCTGTTCCCATGTGGAGACCACCTTCAGCTGTCAATTTCATAATTTTGGCACCCATGACTGTACAGTGGACTGCTGTCAATAAAAAGAGTGGAGTAAAAAAAAAAGCTAGACCAGTTAATAGTTTGGAAAGAGCCTCCATTAAGCGACGGAGAAACTTGAACGTGTGCCTTTTCTTTTAACAATATGCCTCACCACCTTCTTCACACGCAGCTACGGCAATCCTGATTTTAGTAATCAATGGGTTATTAGGAAAAACTCACAACAATTCTGCATATGCTTTTCCTTGAGGTATCCAAATTCCCAACTTCAGTATATGGCAATGAGGATGCTCTTGAAGAAGTAGGTTATGATACTTCAACTGCATGAACACAGCACATGCAACACAGTGGGTCATGCAGCCATTATTCTTAAAAGGCTATAAAAGATCCAACCACTTAGAGAAATTAAGTGACATAGTCTGGCTCTTGTTCAAGCACTAAATATGAGGAGCCTATGGTCTTGTATTTTGTATCTGTCCTGTTAAATAATGGACAAGGTCAGCTACATTGGACTAGGTTCAATAAAGACATTAATGTTTGCATTTATGGTGCCAATAGAAAGAGAAATACAGAAAAAAATCACCCCCGGTTCTAGCATCTTATTATGACCACAAATAAAAGAAAAGACAACAAATATATTCTAAGTGTTTCTACGGCATGCAGACTTTATTTCTGATTTCATCAAGCCTTTAATTTGCAGTGGTCACTCTGTTGATAAAATTGCCTTCTCAGTGAGTACCAATATTCTATGAACAAGTTAGTAGTACTATGTAAATTCAGTCTTTGCCAATTATTTCTCAGTCTATTTATTGAGAATGTATATCTTTTACCATGTGGCTCACGTGAAGTAACTCACCCTCAGTGAAAGAGGCACCAAACAATTCACAGACAGGTATTAACCACATGGGAACTGACCTACAGGGAGACCGTGCACTATCGGGCCTCACAGCAATTTGCTTTCTGACCATGATTTAAAAACTGAGTATCAGAGAGAAAGGACCTCTCCGCAGCATTTCCTGGCCACATTCTTAAATGAAGAAAAGGCAGTAGCCATATAGGATGTGTATTCCTCTCCCTATTTTCTCCAATTTGCTTACCATAGAAGTTAAGCATAAGACCTGTGCCACAGTAGCAGATAAATGTGAAGGCAAGCAATGCACAGTTTAAATACATATTAATACATTCTACTGGTGCTGAGAAACAAGCAGTAGTTTGATTTCTGAACACTGCCTACAGAGACGCATCTAGTGACTGTCTCAGTACTGCTGAAGCGTGCTTGGCACTTTGCAAAATCAGAAACAAAAAAATAATTCTCATCCCACTTTTTCTTTCCAGTCTCTAAGGGGGTCTAATGCAGACGAGGACAGGAGAGAGCAAATGCACCAGCCAAATGCTTACTAAATACTTGAAAAAATGAAAGCAGAGCTTATTTAACATCACGAGCCCAAAATTTTTGTCTGTTGAAAAAAACCCACCTGTCTAGATAGGTGTCATATTTTCACCCCAGCCAGCAATCAAGCCCCACACAGCCACTCACTCCCACAACCAGCAGGATCAGAGAAAGAACTGGAAGTGTAAAAGCTGGAAAACTCATGGGTTGAGATATAGATGTATTAATAGGGAAAGCCAAAACTGCACATACAAGCAAGCAAAACAAGCAATGAATTCACTGCTTCCTGTGGGCAGGCAGGTGTTCAGCCATCTCCAGGACAGCAAGGCTCCATAACATTTAACAGTGACTTGGAAAGACAAACATCATTGCTTCAAATGTCCCTCCTTCCTCCTTCTTCCCCCCACTTTATATACTGAGCATGATGTTCTGTGGTCTGGAATATCCCTTTGGTCAGTTGGGGTCACCTGTCCCAGCTGTGTCTCCTCCCAGCCTCCCAGGCACCCACAGTCCCCTCACCAGCGTGGCAGCACAAAAAGCAGAAAAGGCCTTGGCCCTGCTCAGCAATAACAAAAAGCATCTCTATATTATCAACCCTGTGTTCAGCACAAATCCAAAATACAGCCCCATACCAGCCACTGTGAAGACAATTAATCCTACCCAAGCTGAACCCAGCACTATAGGAATGGATTGAAGGCAGGATACTGACTTTTAGTATGATCATCCCTAAAAATAGCAGTTGGCATTATCTTTCCCTATACTGAAGGGAAGATACTTGTATCTCACCAAGGTGAGATACCTATTCTTACAGGCATCTAAAACCCCAAATTAGGAGCCCTCTGTCAAAAAAGCAGCAATGCAGAAGAGAAGGGAGAGCCTGGGCTGTGATATGACATGAAGCATGTAGATTCTCTTTAATTATCTTTCTACAAATTAGCACCTCTGTCTCTCAGAACTCCTCAACATAACCACATTCACTGGACTCTAATTTAAGGTGTGTGGCTGCTGTTCTGTATGACATTTCTTCCAGATATGAAAAAGGTTGTAGAAAGGAGCTGCATCAGACTGTGGCAAAAAAATAGTCTTTCTTATACTATTTCCTGGGAGTAGTGGTATTATTAATAAGAATAATAATAGTAATCATTATACTAGATATGTGTACCTTTATTTATTTCACCTGAAGTCTACTCTGGTTTTCTCAAACCTGTCAACATAACATTCAAAGAGCCCTTTCAATTACTGAATTATTTTCTATTAAATTAGAAGCAACGTTCTTCTCAAAGAAATCATCTATTATTTATATCTAAAAGGCAAAGAAACATCTAACCCATAATGTCTTTACAAAGTCTTGCAGCTGAACTGTTGGGCTGTAAACAGAGACATATTAATGGGTTCATTCTACAACAAAGCACTTAAAGATAGCACAGCAACAACAATGATAGATGCTAAACAGCTTTAATAAAAACACAAATCTAAACAATTCATGAAAAAATGTTAGACATATGAGTGAAATTCCCCTACTTGTAAGCATCACCAAAATGTCTGGTGCAGACCACAAGCATAGTTCATTGCCTCCCTACCCCAGATTCCAACTGTCGAGACAAGAAGCTCTGATATTTATTGACTCCTGCTATAATATACTACATACATAATAGGCAACAATCAATATCTGCCTCACAGTAAGGGGAGAGGAACTTCAGTCCTGTTTTATAGGAAGAAAAAAAAGGTAGAAACCTATAAATCCTACCAGCACCTAAGACCCAGCGTGAAAGATTTTTGTCACTGCTATTAGCCTAAGTTTAGGCCCATTCTAATATATCCTGCTCAGTAAAAACCCAAGGCAAAGGACATTTATTGAAACTGTTAATTTTCATTAACGAGAAGAAACTGAGCCAATTCCTTGGAGTCTGACCAAATAAGATGACTGTAAGATGGTTCCTGGAAAAACTCTGGATATAGTAGTACATTATGGGAGGGAAGATCTGCCCCTAAATCTCTCATTTGTCTCTAAACACTTCATCTTTTAAGCAGCAAACATAAAAACTGCAAAAGGAAAGCCTGGAAGAGGCCTTCAGACTTCATCTGGTTCATCCCTTAGCCTAATACTCCTGGACTGCTTCGGACAGATGGCTTTCCAATCACTTACAGGCTTTTTACAAGAAGTTCTTACAGATTTTCAAGAAAGCTGCTGCCTAGGCTTTGCTATTCTTACTAGTTTTTCTCAAGTCCAAATTGAAGCACCCCTTGTAGTAATTTAAAATCGTTGCTTTTTGCTTTACCCATACAGGAAAAGCCAATTGGAACACTAACCCTGCTCAAGCAGCTTTACTACTACTATTATTATTTTTTTAATTTTTTTAAAATTTTTTTTTATTTGAAGACACAAATGAAACCCAAATTACACGTTGTAGAGCATTTTTTTAACCTCAGTATAGGCCTTTTTTAGAGAACATTTTCTCTGCTCTCCTTTAAACTCTATCTTATCAGACAACACCTTTTCCAAACACAGTGGCCAAAATTAAAAATAGACTTTTCATCTTGCAAGACCACAGCTAGCAGACAAGATTTATACATCCCAGCACATTTGCATTTCTTGCAACAGCAGCTTGACTCATGCAATTTGCATCCACTATAACCTGTGCATCCTTTTCTATAGATGAGCTTGTTCTTCCCCTTGTATTTATGCAGCTGATTATAAATGCCTAAAAGTAGAATTTGTAGAATTGAATTTTATCTTACTTTTTCCCTTAGCTCATTTCTAATTCTAATTCTCTCCTCCAGGGTATTTACAGGTCTTCTCACCTTGATGCCATCTATAGATTTAATAAACAAACTTTTCATTCCATTAACCACATAACAAATTAAAACATTCACCAAGTTAAAACTCAAGACGGGAACAAAACAAGCCCCCAAAGCAATGCAAAACACAATGTTCTATCTTGAAAACAAACTACTGTCAGCGCGATTTTTCAGTGTTTACACCTGCAATATAGTCGTTTTGTCCAGAATGTGAATCTGCAGCTTACTTTTAAACATCGTGCAAGTCAACATTAGAAGCTTGAATCTTGAAAGTTAGAATATCTATGGTTCCCTCTCTCCCCAGAATCTGTCGCTTTAATAGGAAGACATTAAACAGATTTGATGCACATTGTTTCCAGCAACTCTTCATGATGACTCCATTGCATCTCATTACTATCTCACAAATAGCTATATTATCATTTCTGTTTGTTTGCTTGCTTGTTTATTTTACCAGGAATTGAAATTACATTCGTTTCTATTCCACAAGCTTCATGCCTTCTGAAAACAGAAATCTTACTTGTCCTTTTCCAGACTTCTAAAACCCCAAGTACTATTCATGAGGTTTCAAAGGTAACCTTTCACTTTTTGGAATTTGCTTCATCTTGCTTTCTAAGGAGCTTTGGATAAATGTTAGATATTTTTGAATTGAATGAATCAGTCTTCTGAATACTCTCTAACCTGTACTTTCTTCAAGTCTGTGAAATACTTCTGGGTTTATCATTCTTTTTTGTTAACTGTATTAATAATCTGAGCAATGCCTTTTTTTCATAAGAACTAAAACAAGGAGCTCCAGAATTTCAGAATTCATCACATTTGATAGCTTTCTCTCTGTTTTGAACAGCAACAATTTTTTCCTTAATTGTCTTCTTACTAATAACATAATTTCCTGTTATCCTTTACAGTCTATGTAATATGCATCTTGATTTATTGATCTTGTCCTTTTGACTTTTTCCTTACAGGCAAATTTTATTTTTTTATACTTATGTTTAGCAACTTGATCTGTTATCTGAATCTGCACAAGTCCTTTTTCTGCTCAAGGTCATCTAAGTACTCAGGAGCTGGCCATACTTGCTTTTTTACCCTCTAGTCTCCTTCCACTTTCAATTGTAGCCTCAAAGTAACTTCTTTAAAGGTCTGCTGTCTCTCTTGAGTAACATTTTCCTGACACTTATTTTCTATGAAGTCTTATCAGTCAGTTTTCTGAGTTGACTATGTTCTCCTTGCCTTACCTCTGTAAGTTGCTTCAGGTTCTTTGTACACGAGTGCGTCATAAATCACCAAGAAACACAGACTTATTATTTTGTAAGATTTTTTTATAATCTATTGCCAGTGATAAATGTGGCACTTTTTTTTCTTTTTTATATGTTTTCTGATTTGGGGTTTGGTGGGGGGGTCGGGAGGTTTTGGTTTGGGTTTTTTTTTTAATTTTACTTTTTATACTACATTAAAAAAACCAAACGGAAATGGTTATAAGAAGAGAAACAGCAGGACAAGGGATCATTTTGGTGGGCAAAAACAAACACCCTCACTCTCTCTCTTTCTTTGCCCACCTTCACAGATAAGATACATTTTAGAAGGTTATGGAGCAGATATTGAGAGACATAAAAGCAAACTTTAAACATATCAAGGCAAAGATATCACATTAGTAGTCGCCGTTAGAAATGGACTCATGCAATCAAATATATTCCCTCAGACAACTCAGCAATACAGGCAGCTCTCAGATAGTCTGCAACAGTCCCTTTCACAGTGCCATCCATACAGCTACATGACAGAGCAAGCAAACACCTCCAACCAACACAGGCTTTTGGTACAGGCACACAGAAATCCACCCCAGGAATTCTGCAGCATTTCAAGGTCAGTCTCCGTGGCAAGGGCAAGAGATTTCCGCAGCAAACGTTCGTCAATCCTGCGGCTGTAATAACGCGGTGCCATCTGCAGCCCCACACCCCCCGAATCCCCTGTCAGCTGCTGCTGATTTGGAGGAGCCAGGGCTTTTCGTAATTCCACGGTCACACACGCACTGCCCAAATTATTTAACTCTTTCTCTGCGCTCTGGAATTGAAACAGCAGCAAAATAACCGAAACGCACAGAGCTCGATATGAAATGCAGAGATCTGAGCAGCAGAGGTGAGTTCTCAGCACTCCAGACAGGGCTGAGCACTGGCAGGATGGACTGGGGAGCAGGAGGGCAGTTGTGCCATATGCTCACCGCACAGAGTGAGTACCTATTGACATGGGAGAGGCTGCTGGGTCCCAGGGCCTGCTGAAGCCAACAGCTGACATCAGTTTGTGAGCCACTACCCAGACAAGCCCATGCTGCCAGGCTCAGACTCCAGTGGCATACCACAAGTGAGGGAGACAAAAGAATACCAGCACAGCCAGGTTGTTGACTCTCTTTCCAAATTCTGTCATTTCTCTTAGCAAAAAAAAAAAAGACATTTTGTTCTGCTCAAATCTCCTCACTTGAGTTTCTAAGCCCTCAAGCAGGCACAGGCTATCTCACCTTTATTTCTAGTGTGATGTGCCATCCTGGAGTCTGGAGCTGGGAAGTTTGCCCACTTCTTTGCAGACCCTGCAGAGCACAAGAAGCAGCACGTAGGTTTTGCATAGCTTTAACCCAGAGCATATCCACTCCAGGCTCACAAAGGTGACAGCCATGCCACAGTTTGCCTACAAGCTGGTCGTGTGAAAATTAGAGGTGGAGGTAAAAGGCTAGCATTCAAACCATAACCAAGCTCAAGCTTCCTTAAGATTTGGATGGATGCAGAGAGGGGTGTAGAAGAGGGGTGGGAAGTTTGTCACACAGACAGTTATGAGACACAAAGAAATTGCTCACATCTGGCTTGAAGCAGCAAAAGGCCCAAATTTGCCCATCCTCAGGACATTATCCAAAGACAGAGTGTCAGTCCAGCTAGCTGGGAGAAGTTCACTGCATCATTCATCATTCACTGCAATTTCAATGCTTCTGCACTCGCATCAGCCTGGCAACATCCAAAAACCTCTGAACTGACCTCAGCACAAGCATGGAAGTGCAGAAGGATAAGCAAGGGGGAGTAGGAAAGCTTGTTGCTTCACAGTAAGTACTTCCATCTTCAAAACATTGCCTTAGAATTGGCTGGGGCTTTAAACATGGGCAGATATTTCTAGTTTCACTGCACAGCAAGTTCATTCCAGCTCAGCCGCTAAATAAATGAATTTTAACAGCATTTTTCCACTCTCCAGCACAGGCAGCTTTGCCTTACAAACCACTTGGTTTGTCACTGCTATACAGAAAGAAAACAAGGAAAATTTTATTTTAATAAGAAGTCTCAAATACCACAAATTGAATGCCATTCAGGACAAAACTTTCAAAGAATTCAGCTCTGATATAAGACAGGACCTGAGCTAAATGAACACATTTTCATATATCCTAGATTTTCTTCAGTTACTGAATATTGTTCTTTTTTTGCTTTGAAACTGGATGACAGTTCCTGAAATAGCATTTCCTGGTAGTAAATTCTCCTAAATTATCATACTAGCTACTGCAACTGATCAATTTAATTTTGACTGATATGTTAAAGTGATTATAGAAGGACCAGGCTCCTGAATATAATTGAATTTCAATAGAACCGTGGCACATAGTTCCTTTCAATATGTAGAAGATTCCAGACTTTAAGACTAATTATTAAAGCTGCTTAAAAAAAAATGCTACAAAAAATTTCCAAACTACCCTGCTTTTCACTTCAGAAAGTGCTTTCAAATTTGCATCATTTTCCATCACAAAAAAGATGGCATTCCAAAATGAAAATCATAAGAAACCAGGGAAAGTTTTTATGGAATATGATTCATGAAATATTTGTTTAGCAGAACACATATGGGCCACCAATTTTCACATTTTTGATTAAAAATTCTCACCCACTAATGAAAAATTAACAGATACCTGACCTAAACGAATGTAAAGTTAAGATTAAATGTTTAATAATTACCATAACATACCATTATAGGGTTGTAGATGTTTCAGAGCTTTCTTTTCCTATCACATGAGCTGAAGTAGATTAATGTGGGTTTTTTGGCACTTAAGAAAATTGAAAATAATTAATCTGTAATGGCATTGATGGAAAAAGTGTTCAAAATGTCAATAAAAGTGCTGCTTTAACAGTACTTCAAATAGTCTACTTACGCAACTTAAGAGACACATTATCTGCCAGACTACACACTTTTCCATTAAAATCTATGAAAATCTGCAGGTGTTTAATTACCTGCTCTCCCATTGTTCCTTGGCTGTAGCAGGAGTAATTTGAACACTGTGTAAAAATTAATGTACGATTTAACATAACAGTTATGCAGATTAAAACTTTCCCTAGTTTCTATTTTGTATGAAGAGTCTCAGACAAATAAACCAGAAGTTGCTTTTCACCAGAAAGATTTTCACTAATTATAAATAATAAATATATAATATATATTATTATAAATATATACTAAATATTTTCACTAATTTCAAAACATCTTGGACTTAAAGAAAGAGTTTAGTATCACTATTATAATTATCAACATCAGACCATAAAATACCTGGGGAAATACTACCAGGAAAATTACGTCTCATGAGAACAGTTTGAATATACTCTCCTTTTTCCCAAAGAAAGAGGCTGTTCAATAAATTCTTGTTCAGAAGTTCATTTGCATTTTCACAGAATCAAAGCACGGCTGAAGTTGGAAGGGATTTCTGGGGGCATTTGGTCCAACTCCTATGCTTGAGCAGGGCCACCTAGGCACATTGCTCAGGCTTATGTCCAGAGGGCTTTTGGATATTTCCAAAAATGAGGAATCCACAACCTCTCTTGACAACCTATGTCAGGGCTTTATCACCCTCACAATGAAAAAGTATTTCCTGATGATCAAAGGAAACCTCCCACGTTTCACTTTGGGCCCATTGCCTCTGGTCCTGGCACTAGGCAGCACAAAAAAGCCTGGCTCCATCCTCTCTGCACTTCACTTCAGATGAGATTCCCCTGAGCCTCATCTTCTCCAGGGTGAGCAGCCATCACTCTCTCAGCCTTTCCTCATATGAGAGATGCTCCGCTCTCTTCACCATCCTTGTGGTCCTTTGTTAATTCTCTCTGGTGTGTTCACATCTCTCTCGTACTGGGGGAGCCCAGATGTGGGCCTGGCCTTCCAGATCACCAGCGCTGAGCAGAGGGCAGGATCATCTCCCTTGATCTGCTGGCATTGCTTGGCATAATGCAGCCCAGGATATCATTTGCTTTCTTTGCAGCAAGGGTGCATTCCTGACTCATGTTCAGTCTGGTGCCAACCAAGACCATGCCAAGCTGCTTTCCAGCTGGGTGGCCTCCAGTATGTACCAATGCATGAGGTTGTTCTTCCCAACATGCAGGAGTTTGTACTTCCCCTTGTTGAACTTCACAAGGCTCTTGTTGGCCCATTTCTCCCACTGTCGAGGCCCCTCTGGATGTCATCATGATCCTGTGGCCTATCAGCTAGTTTGGTGTCATCAGCAAATTTACTGAAGGTGCACTCTGCCCCACTATCCAGACAATAAAAGAAAATTTTAAACAGGACTGGATCCAGTATTGATACCTGGGCATTACCATTAGTCACTGGCCTCCAACTAGATGCTGCATCTCTGACCACTCCCCTCTGGGCCCAGACATTCAGCCAGATTTCAATCCACCTCACTATCCACTCATCCAGGCCATACAAAAACTGCTTCTCTATGAGAACCTTAGAGGAGACGGTGTCAATGGCCTCACTGAAGTCCAGGTAGACAATATGCACTGCCCTCCCTTCATCAGACTAGTTGCTTCATCACAGAAGTTTTTCAAGTTGATCAAGTTGGAAGTCAGCCACGTTGACTTCTCCTGATGATTTTCCGATGCTTACTGTGCCTGGAAATGGTTTCCAGGATTAGCTGCTCCATCATCTTCCCAGGGACCAAGGCAAAGTTTGGTCTGTAGTTCCCTGGGTCTTCCTTCTTGGCCATTTTGCAGTGCTTCTAAGTCTTTTCTGTTAGAGTTTCATCAATTGTCAGAAGGACGCAGATAACACAGTTTGATGTTTTTGGCCAAGAACTGCAGTAATCACGCATGGGCAATAACTCTGCACTCCTTCAGGTGCAAAGTCAAAGACGAAATCCCGTTTATTGCGCAGTACCAATTCCCTAAACCCCCCCACGGAACAGGATATAACATCATGTAAACAGGAAAGATGTTCACCACAGTGTCTCCCTATCACCTGGAGCAGTACACAGACTTTGCCTATTATGGTAACAGGTAAACAATACCCTATAAGGTCACAAACTACAATCTTCACTTCTCACAGGTCCAGCTTTGTCCACAAGCCACAAACCTCTCTCCGCCCATCCCCAGTGACCTGGATACAGTCCTAGGGTCACCTCCGGGACCAGGAAAGAGGCTGTCTCTCTCGGGCTTTCCGGGCTTATCTCTCTGTCACCACACAGTGTAACCTAACAAAGAACCTCTAGCATCTTGGGTCTGAACAACATACAAAGAAGGTCAAGAAACCTGGGTTTTCTTTTGGCATTTTTCCAAGATCCAACCAGCTTTTTTGGCAGGCTTCTTATTTTTCTGTTTCACGCTTCATCCTTTCAAGACAGGCCCAAAATAGGCAGCCAGTATTTAACTGTGTAGTTCATGAATCCTGAATCAAATATACACATATACCCAAGGACCATGAAGGGCATTCCACTACATCTTCATTAACTCTGCCCATTGCATAGTTGTTAGTACCATGCTCCATCCATGATCAACTGTCTAGGACTCACTTCTGGGACCGGGCATTTGCTTTCTTTCCTTACAGAGTACACCTCTTCTCTGTTTCTAAAACACTGTAGTGTGAGAAAGCAGGAAAGAAAACAAGCCATATTTTGTGGATCCGCTCAGTGATGCTAAGCTGCATTCACTCTGCAGGTTTATGTGTTAAATTCAAAGCTTTGCTCTCCAAGCCAACAGGGGTTGAGGTATCCTCCACCCTTGCCATAGAAGCTATCCTACACTACAAAACAAGAATTAATTAGCAATGGAATAAAGGAAAGAGGGAGCATGGAAAACAATATGGAATAGTCCCCAGGATGCACCTGGACCACTTCAAGGACAGTAGTTTTAAGTTTCACTTGCTGATTCCTTTTAAACATTTTTTATCTAACCAAGGCACCCTAGGATTTTGAAGTCTCTCTTAAGATTAGCACAAGCTATCTGCTTGCACCTCAAGAGAACCAGATGGGATGCCTGTCTAAAGGGACACAACTAATTTCTGTCAGCCCAGGTTCTTGAGGCAATGGTGAAGAACCATGTTATGTTGCACTTGCCATGATGCTACACAGTGGTTCCACCACATCTTGCAACCCCAGTCCCAAAATTTGTATTCTTCTTGAACCTTTCAGGATGGAGACTGTCACACCACTGCATCTGCATTGCAGACAGACAAGCAGGTCCCTGGGCAATCTGTATCTTTTGCAATCCTTTGTGAAAACAGCTCACTGCTTTCAAAGGTATCCTGGACTATATTTTACAGTATTGTTGCCTGTTTAGATAAAAGGGCACAATTAGACCTTTCACTTGGCAGACGTCCCTTATGTGGGAATTATCGCCCAGCTCTCAAGATGGCCATCAGAGGTAGATTGTGCCCAAATCCGTTGCAAAAATGTGAGATGGATGAGATCCACTGCTTTGTTATCCTTGTATGCTGTCTGATCAAAGTACTATTTTCCCTGCATAGAGAGCACAACATATCCTATCAACACCATTACAGTTAGTGATGCTAACTTTACTTTTATGCAAGTTATTTATAGCTTTCCACATTACCATTTAGGAACTGTAGAAGTCCTACATTCCTTGTTTCAAGGCAAATTTAGGCTTGTTCTATGCTCCAGTCTAACCAAAGAAAAAAACAGGAAGCTGTGTGGTCCTGTTAGCAGGGGATTGCACCCAGACTAAGAAGCTCTATAAAAAAACTCCAAAAGACAATCCAGATATTCCCCAATTTAGGTGACAACGAGATTTTTATTAAACTCCTTGACCTGGAAGTAGTACAGTGTTTGCTGTTCAGGGCTGAATGTCACTTTCAGTCCTGAAAAGTGCTAGTCCCAGGCTTCCCCACAATATGTTTGACAGCATGTGGATGCTGCATGAGGCAGTAGTAAAAGTCTCACAAAGGGAATTTCCTCCCTCTTTATACCTGCTGCTGTTCACCACCAAACCTGACCAGCTGAAAAGACATCATTTCATAGGAGGTTACCAGATTTTGCTGATTTTGCTGAAGCAAATTGCCTTATGTAATTTTGATATTTTCACAAAGCTAAAAATACCAAAATAGGGAGTGGAAGTGATGAGGTAATCATGTTGAGAACTTTAAATATATAGAATAGAACTAAGAGAGCAGTACTTGTATTTAGTAGCTGGAAGAACCTTTCGGAGCACGAGAAAGAAAGAGACAAAGACTTAAATTCAATTCTTTTCTTTTCCTATTATGCAGGACTGCAGCATCAACAACCAGCAATTGAGAGAAGAGATACATCATTAAACTTATTTATAGCATTAACTACTTTGCATTCATCCACACAAGTGAAACTGTAAAAAGAAGAAAAAATTATAAAGGGAGTGTGTGATTCTTTCATTAGCTTGTCTGTAATGTTGGATTGGTCCATAAATTAATGTGTAAAAGAGGACGGGGAAAAAAAAAAGAATTCAAAGCTTTGCCGTAGTAATTATAGCTCTTTAAATATCAAAAGACACAAAGAAAGATTCCTTTTGAAAAGAGTACCGATTCTCTTGGCAAGCCACTATTAAATACTTGCATAAATCTACAGTCTGTATCCTGTAAGTTGAGGTGACATTGCTATCATGGCTTACAGGTCTTTCACATGACTATTGGTGCACTTCAGCATTATTTATACATATATATATATATATATATATAATCAAGACACCTGGATGAGATAAGATGCCTTCTTTCTGTCATGGGTGAAGGGCTAAAAAGTAGCAACCAAGAAATCTAGCAAGTAAAAGAGCCTTGATGAAAGGACACCTAATTGATTTGGGTTGTTCCAGACAAACTCTGAAAGTCCCTTTGGTACAACTCAGACATTCAGGTGCAGTTTCATCACAGATTTACCAGTAGCTTCTCCATAGCCTGGTCCATGTGCAAGTATCATGTCACAGCAGGAAGACCCGTGTCTGCATCCCTCTGTCTTCCAGTTCACACAGTATTTGAGCCCAGAAAGCCAACAAAACTAACAGACAAAATACAGTAGTAAAACATCTTCTAATATGCAGAACAGAGTCGATTGCTAGGCACTGCAATGTCTAAATTAAAAGCCAAAAAGCTCAGTCCTCACCCACAATTTGTTCCCTCACAGGCAACCTTTCCTCACAGTCTCCCAGCAAGTATTTTGAAGGATGCCACAGAGTACAGATCTCATTCTTGACACCTGCCAGGATAAATCAATTTCCTTTGGTCCTTTACATTTCACAGATTGCAAGTTTCCTCAGGTCCAGTCCCATCATAACAGTAGCTTCAGATATTTTCTAAAAGGGCCAAATCCCACATTGCATGGGGTCTCATTGACTAAAATAATCATGCACTGCTCCTGAAAAAAATCAGAAGCAGGCTTTTTATGAAGTTGAACCACTGCTTCCACAAGGCTGAGGTCAACACCTTTGTGAGCAGCTGCAGCCCCTGTGGGTTTTTCAGGAGGCTGGTTGTTTCCTTAGGCTGCCCAGAAGTTGCCCTGTTGATGCTCAGTAGTCTTATATAGTTCCTACATGAAGTGCAGCAGCATTATCCTTGGTTATGGCACAGCCTCTCTTCTAAATTGATGCTTTCGAACAAAATCCAAGACACAATTCATCAAATACATGATGGAATGAGAGAGTTCTTTGGTAAAACACAGCAACTTTCCCCCAGATGCTAGAAACATAAGCCAATGTCCAAAAATGGGCACTTGCAGGACATTTTTTATGAAGCCAGGGAACCTGGGTGCTCCCCTCTTCTTGGTCCTCAAGCGCACAGTCAGAGGCATCATCCTTTCTCACTTCCAGGTATTAACCTTACTTTAAAGGGTAATCCAGCCAAAGAGAAGCAGGGTGACTTTGTTGGTCTCCTAATGGGAATGAACTGGACTACAGGAGGGGAATACAGTAATGGACCATCTCAGACTTCATAACTGGAACATGGCAGAAATGTAGAGCCGAGGTAGTGTGGGGCACACCACAGAGCTGCTTCCCATAGCTCCTACTGAGATATTGTGGGTGAAACAGCTAATTTCTAAGTGTAGTACACTTACAAAGCCAGATACACCGTTTGGGCAGTATCTCTGCCAGTGGTTCATATTTGAAGGAAACTGGATTTAAGGTTCAGCAAGAAGAAAAGCAGTTGCTATCACAGATGCCCTAACCATCAAAAATACACAGTACTTTTTCCACTGACTTGCCTGATAGCGATAAAAAAAAAGTTCAAGAGCAGACCCTTGAGGTGCAGTGTACTGCCTTCTAAGAGTGACTTGACACCATTCAGCATAACCTATACACATTCTTCTCCATGAGCTAACAAGCCAATTAATTATGAAAGGCAACAGGTTTTGGCCTAAAGCCAAATTACAGTGGTGTCATTAGTCTTTGCTTTGTAGCAAAATCAAGAGTCCTGCCTGGATTACATTCTTTGAACTCTTCAGTTCAAGGATGCTCTGTTGTAGAACTCGAAGTAGGTGCTGACACTTATAAACACATCATAATAACAGGCAAAATAATAGCAATAATCATCCATATTTGTAAAGGATTTTTCACCTTTAAGTGTTCAGAATCTCTTGGTAAAAAATGTGACCTCAAACAAACACCTTTCCTGTGCATATACCCACCTGAAGATGAAGAAACACCACCTATATTAATACATAAAGTTTAGCCTGAAGGAGCCAATCCATCAACAACACTCCTACCCCTATCCACAGCCTGTCCCTGCTCTCAGTACTGCGCCTATTTCTGACTGCCTATACCTTGGATTTTTGCAGATTATCCCTACAGACTGTTTGCTCACAAGTTTAATTTCAAGGAACAGTATTTTTAAAAACCGGATGAAGGATGTATACCTGACAAATATTTTGTTTCACTGAAGATACTTTAAATAAGAATAATACACTAAAAAGCAGAACTGCTGGGTCTACAATATACATTTTAAAACTATACACACACAGAAAAAAAAATCAATAAGCTCTGAAGCAGAGACACAATTTCAAGCAAGATGGTGATCCCCTAAAGATTTTGCCCAATTAGGCTGCACCTCTACCACAACATTTTAAGGTCTTCCTCCTGAGATATCTTCACTTTCCACCTCATTTCATCACCCAACACTGCTGTGCTACCCCCTGGAGTCACTCTGTGAATTGCTGAGCAGGCTGGAGAAACTGCAGTGAGCCTCCCAACCCATCAATGCAGCATGCATGGCTCAGTGATGCGAGTGAGGGAGCTGCAGCCAGCCAAGCAAATGCTTTATTCAGAAATTGTGAAGGCTCGGTCTGAATCCCATTCAGCATTATTTATTGTAAAGCGTCATATTTAAGCTAGCAGGATCAATGGCTCATCTCATCAGATTCCTGTATAATGTGAAACAATGGGATTTCACCCAGTGACTTCTGTGTTGCTGTTGCTGCTTCTGATAAAATATTATACAAACGTATTAAGGAAACCAGTAGAAAACACCTGAGATGTCTATCTACGCTAAAGTTTTATTACTTCTGGGATCTCAAAAGGCTTAGGAAACATCACCAAACATTGTTTCATACATACTCATAAAAGGGTAACGTAATAAAACCAGGTCAAACAACACTGAATATTAAATTTAATGCAAAGTATGCAAAAGAATGAAATACAGGAGGTGTTGGAAGATTATTAAAAAAGAGGGAACTGTACCTGTGATTGTGGGGGGTTTGGTGAGGACTTTCTGGGGTAGTTTGATGTGTTTTTAACTGGCACACAAAACTATTTTACATCCATAGAAAGATGCAATTAATTTTTTACTTTTTTTTCTGACTAAATTTGGAGCAGCTGAGAGGTTGGTTATTTCTATCTTTAAAAATGGACTTATAATGTTGCCATCTGTTGGCATACAACAGATATAGCATCCCACAATTCCAGACAGAGTCACAAAAATGCAGAAAATTAAAGGGACAGATGTGAGAAATACATGCTCTCATTTGGTTCCAGTGTTCACATCTGTTCTCCTCAAAGATTTTTCAATCATATAAATCTCCCCGCAGAAACTAGTACCCTGAAATGTTATGGCATTTCTGGTAATCATAAAAATCATATTCTAGTAGAGTTTACTGCATTCCAAAACATCACTAGATTCATAAAAATCTGGTTTCCATCAAGAGGACACAAAGTACATAGCAACATGACTTGTCTGCTTAAGTTCCCTCTCCTTCACAAATCACGAGCATGTCTCATGCAGCTCTAACTGCATTGCAAGAACACAATTTCAACAGGTATCTGCAGATACTGTGTGTTTGCACAACACTTAGAAAGGAAATCGGCATCTCTTTCTGATGGTGCCTATACATTGCCCTGTCCCTGTGGGATCCCGGAGAGCGTGACCCCTCTGCTGCTGGTGTGAGGGCACTTCTTGTCACTGAAATGGTTGCCTACCACTGCAGGCACATCTGCCTTTATTTGCCATGTCACCCATTTCTTTTTACCATGCTTTTGACAGGCTGCTTGCTAATGCTTCCAACAACAACCAAGATTTTTCCCTCTCCCTGCTTCCCTGTCCCAGCTCCTTTAGTCACACAGCATCAGCCCCCTCCAGCCCCTTCGCTGACTTGGATAGTGTAAGACCTTACTGCTCCTCACAGGCAGAGATGAAATAACCACAAAACCAGTCACACAGGTTGTTACTCTTACCTCTACTACCCTAATTTTCTACGCTGGTTACCTGTTTTCCTTTGGATTTGAACTTTGCATATCATTTTCATCCAACAAGATTGAAAAAGTACAATCCCTACCCCCCCTCCATACCCATTCTCTTCATGGGAGTGGAGACTAAGGATGCTTGCATATTTGTGGGACACACATACTCTTCCATGGGTGAACATGTACCTCCTTTTTTATTCATGGATAGGTTTTAATAGAGAATAGAGAAATGATGCTCAAATTCTTATTTCATCTTGGATACAGTGAGCCCATTTTCACCTTAAGTACAACATACCTCCTCTGTAATACACTACATAAACTCTCTCAAAATGGCAGCATCATCAAAAATTAAAAGGTATAGTACAAAGCAAACAATATTGGAACTACATAAGCATGTTGATTATTCACATGAACAGTTTTTGGTATTTACAGAAAGCATTGACTGAGGCAGCTTGCTGGCCCCGTGAGCACTATGTTAAATCATTAAAGTGTGAGCAGTCATTATTTGTACTGCAGTAAAATTCTGTATCCCCATCTCAGAACCCCAGTGTGCTCAGTGCTTACAAACAAGTACCAAATCACGATGTGTATTTGAGAATTAATTATTTTCCTTTAAAAACTAATTTAATCTTTGACAACCCCTCATTTTTCTGCCTATTTTCAATTATTTTGAAGCATAAAATGACCTGCAGGCTACCAAGTGGAAGACAGAATCCCTCCACGTGCCTACTACATGAAACATCAAAATAAGTAGAAAATCCTAATTATTGCATATTCCAGAAAGGCCAGTATCCTATATAAAATTCACAATACATAAGCAATTACATGCTTGGCTTTAGTTGATAAGTGATAGCTGACAATAGGCTTTCTGGTCCCTCTTGCTCCTCAGGTAAATGGATAAAAATGGAATGAAAAAATCTTTTCCCAAAAAATATTCTGAATTTAAGACCAAAGCAATTTTTATATCAGCTGGTACTTAGCACTGCCTATCTAAACATGATAGAAGTTTAAAAACAACAGAAGTAACCACAGCTTCTTAAGTTTCAGATGCCAGTAAGCAGTAGGACCAGTGATTCAGTATCTCCTCTGTGTGTTGCCCTTTGCTTAGATCTTGTGGCCATATCACAGGGCCATGATTTGTATTGCCATGAGAAACCAACCCAGGGAATAAGGAAAATACAGTGAAATTAAATAAAATTAAGGCTGTCATTGCTAATATGGAGTCTCTTAGAAGCATTTTGTCTCATATTTAATTATACTTAAAAGTAAATTATATTTATATACTTACTACAATTCAGTCAGAAAATGGGGTTAGGCTAGGATTTATTGCAGAGAGATGCTTGCTTGCACACTGTTGATCTACAGTTAGCAGTTTCTCCAATTTTTTCGTGTTTTTCTCCAGACTGATAGTGCTGTGCAAAACATCCCACTTCAGTCAATTACTTATACAACTGCTTGACACTCAAATTCCTCCTCGAATGAGATTTTTTTTCCAAATTAATTCTAGAACTGTGAGCAATAGCTACACAAGTTAATTTTCTTTACCCAAAATCCTAGCTGTGGTGGAGACCTGTATCACCTAAATTTAGTCATGTGACCAAAAAGCCTGCAGCGAAAGTCTACATGCAAAGTCTAGAGACCTGCAGTTTTAAACTTCTTTACACAACACAACTGAAAGAGCCTCTAGGAGTTGTTTCAATTAAGACCCTACTCATGACTGGAGGCAACCTGCCTCCTTCCTCCATCCACTGGGAAGACAGCTAGCTCCTGACCAGGTGTGGCAAAGCTGAGCTGCTGACTTCAAGAGCTTTTGAGAAACACTTGGTGCACTTACGAAATAAGGTGTTACATAAAAGAGAGTCACCATGATATCAGACTTCAGCTGCACTAAAGAGAAGAGCAGAAGCAACAGCCAAATTTGTGAGGCACCCTATTCTGTCAGTCTTGCATCTCGCCTACTGTCAGGGACATAAGCAGAGAAACACTCAATATTCTGAATCCTGAAAAGGCTCAAGCACAAAAAAAGGTAGTGGGATGCCTGGCACTTGCAAAATGAAAACAATTCTGGCCTTGCATTGAATGCATTTTAATTGTTTTTAATTAACATACAAAAATCAGCAAGCTTGTAGAGTGCAGATATATTTGGGTTCAGAGTGCAGTTGAGCAGGGAGTTCATTGTGAAACCAAAACACACACTTACCTTCTGCATCTGTGTATTGGAGGGCATGACTCATCAGCAGAGCACACTGTGGAAACGGGCACCCCTCCAGCCCTGACCTGAGTAGGGGGAGGCTCTGGAGTCAGGACTGCAGATGGAAGCAAGACCCATATCCACTCAAGCAAACAAGGGGTTAACAGCTCATTATATCCCCCTCCAATAAAGCCACTCCAGATAAACGAAGAGAGACACTTCCTTAGAAATTAAAAGTTACCAAAACAAGTCGATTTCAAATCCTGCATTGTGATGCAAACAGATTTTTAAAAGACAAATGTACAAATCAGAAAACGTTCACCTGGCCATTTGTAAGAGGAAAAAACGCTTGAAGATGCTCAATACTCCTCTGTCACTAGGGAAGGGCCATGTAAAAAGTGCTTCTGTTTATTTCATTAGCATCCATTTTCATCAATACCCAAGACGGTATCATTTCACACACTAGAAAGCAATTGCCAAAAACACGCTTTCAAAAATGTATCAATTGATCAGAAAGTGCTGATGAGATGAATCAACTTATGCAGACCAAGGAGAAATATGCTCATAATCTCCTTGCAGCGGGAAGAGACTGAGTACACAGCAGCCTGAAAACAGCCGTAGCAAAGCCCTTGGGTTTTTTGCTGGTCATGCTTAACGCTCCTACACCACTGCCATCTGCTGGCAAACAGAAAGGTATACATTTCATTCTAAAAAAGATAAATAAAACGTTAGTAGTATTTTTAACCATGAAGTGTTAAGGCTGGAAGCAAGGCATTTGCAAGATCCGAGGCTGCAGCAAGGCACCTGTGCTCACCTGGAGACACCACAAGCTTGGAAAGCACATCGCCTTCTGCCAGCAGCATCAGCAGCACTGATTGATACTATTGCTCCCTTTTTGAAAGGGAGAAAAGAAAAATCAAGAAAAATCGAATCTTAAATGTTCCTTCGTTAAAGACAATTAAAAAACTTCCATTGACTCTGGTGGGAATCTACAGGTGACATTTTAAAAGCACTGACCTGTCAGATAATACTTTTTTTTTTTTTGATGGCTAATCTATGCAATCAAAAGAAGAAACAAAACCAAGAGTACAATGCAAAGCCAATACACCACAACATTTTCTTCCTCTTGCTAGTCAGTTTAGGTTCTCCATTAAATCCAGAGGAGTCTTTGGTGACACAGCACAGTAATACATGCACAGAACTCAACAAACCTTCCTGGTACCTCTTTGAGTGCCAAAGTGCTACGTAGTTTACACAAAGAAATTTACAGTGCGAGTGGCTTTTCATTTTCCATGGCCAAAGGGTGGGTCAGCTGATCAATACGGATTGGAACACCAGCAGTGAGTTTTCCTGTATATTTCTTTGGGATTAACTGATGAGAAGGAAAAATGTTCAGTTCTGAAAACTCAGGTATCAGCCCAAAAAGCAGAGCACCTTTCACAGGTCTAGAACCAGTTAAAATTTTTCAATTTAAAATTAAACTCTGCAGATAGGACAAAATAATAATAATAATAGCAATAATAGCAAACAATTAACTGCCAATGCAGTGATGTTCTTTTAGCAAATAATGTAGATTTTGTGATTTAACGAGTCTTCATAATTTTTTAATAGAACAAGATTGTGCCTTAGGAAATAAACAAAAAAACAATCAAATCTTTGTTCTATAATCATTAATCTGTAAACTATAACTTTAAAAACTTTAATCTATAAATTGACACATCTATATTATTCATGCTATGGCAAGATCTAGGAGACTAGGTTATGGAGCAGGACTCCTTTTAGCAGTAGGACAATATAGGAATCTACAAAGTTTCTAAGATAACTGAAGAAGAAATACCATGAAGTCTCAAATGGAGTATCTCCTCCATCAATTGTCCAGGGAATCATCCTGGCAGCGATAGCAAGAAGTTTCTCTGAGCTGCCTATGTGATTCACATCACAGAATGCAGCGAGTTGCCCTCATTCTTTGCCATGGGCAGCAGGAACTACTTACGGATGACTCCTTTAAACCAGGCAGCAGTATAAAAGCCAGCTGAACCTTGCTTTGTGGTGGGGACATGACAAAGAGTTGAGCTGCCTGCCTCTGGTCAGCATTAGCCTTTCTGCTCACATCACCTAACAATGTTGTAAACAGGCAGAGAGAAGATAAATATTTTGAAGGAGGGTACAGAGATAAGACGGCAGTATGAAAAGAGAATGATGGAATTTTTAAGCAAATTAAAAGATAGAAAGAATTTGGCACCTTAGGTTCCTTCAGAGGAAGAAGTTGGTACAGTCACAGTAGAAGTGGTGGGTAGGCTGGGAAGGAGCTGTGAAATGGAGTTTGTGTGCAATGTGCTAAAGAAGTGATAAAGTTTTAGCAATGGCCTGGGGGAAGAAAAAAATCTTGACAAAGTTGAAAACTGTGTCCTGCACATTTGAATAAAGTAAGGCAGCAATTCCCATGCCAAAATAGATGTTATAATACATGACACAGAAAACTAGGAAAAAAGTTACCGGTACAATTGGATTGGAAATACCAGAAAAAATCTGCAGCAATTGGCAGTAACATGCAGGACAGGCAAAGACAATACCCAAAAATATACTGCCCTTTATAGGCCTGAAGGAAGTAGGAAAGCAGACTTGCCTTGAAAACAAAACTGGGATGTGGATCTGTGAATATATAACAGAAAGGATAGTTTGTCTTCTTTTAATATATTATACATATCCTTATATATATATGTGAATGCATAAAATAAAACCTTTGTATTTATATAAATGAAAAGGTTAAAAATATAGACCCTTTGAGGACTTCAATTAATGGTTGGCCATTCATGAAGAGATCTCACACAGGTGGGATGGGGGTGACTGGGAAGAAGGTAGTTTGACAACACAGAGTAAGTTTACAAGTATAGAAATAACACCAGTCTCTGGAAAAAATGCCAAAAAAAAACAGTAAAGAAGGAACAGAGGAGTAAAAGCTGAAACTAGTCTGGATTTGGAAAGAGGACGTAGTCAAAGTCAGTATCATCACTGCTAGGAGCTAGAAAGAAATTATCAGATGATGGGAGTTGCTTGCAGGGAGTACAAGGGAAAGAAGCAGGATAGGAAATGGCCTAGCACAGAACTGGAAAATAAAATGACAGCAGGTAGGATTTCCAGTGATTCTGGAGAAGTGAAAGTGAAGAGGGGAGGGGAAAACCCAAGAGCTGAAATCAACACTGATAGATCGACAGTCACGGAGTGAGCAAGGGAAACAGAGCATGCAGTATGTAGAAAGGGTAGTTGCTGCCAAAATGAAATCTGAAGTATTAATTCACATTCAAGTCAGAGGAAAGCACGTCTGTGGCTTAGTTTTTTGGCCTATGATCTAGGCAATCTCAAGAGATGAAGCCTTCTCTTTGCCCAGGAGACCAGCTCCCATGATAAAATATTAAAGAATGTGTGTTATAGAACATAAGTAGATAAATGGAGCATCATAGAGAAGTAAACAAGCAATATGGCATTGAGCAGAGATCTTGCAAATGAGGGGGGAAAAATATCAGCATTTTCTTTCAGTTTGGGTCTGGAATCTATCCTGAATTTGAATTAAGTCTGAAGATCAAAAGTTAGTGTAGTTAATATTTAAAGATATGCTTTGGGGGAAAGCCTTGTTTTTCTGATTATTTGTGACTAACTTTTAATCTTTAATTTTTTTATTACACTTTCTGTTGAATAATATTTTAAGCAGTGCATCCTCTGAAGTTCCCCTGAGCTCCAATTTGAGTGTGGTAAATAACATGCTTTGGAACTCAGACATTTTCTTCCATATTCCAAATATTATAAACTTGAAAATGTTAAAATATGTTTTTTCCTTCTCCTTTCTGAAGTTTCTTTTTCTTCTTATAACTTTGGGGGACATTTTGGGTGTAAAGGACAGTACTGTCTCCTTTGTTGCCCACGCAGGCTCCTCAGCTCTATACGTAATAGAAAAACAAGACTACATCCTGTGTTTCAAAAGTGTAATAAACACTAAAAAGGCTTATCTAGATTAAGTCTATTATTCTTTAATGCCCTTATCAGCATCAGAACAAGTGTGGATTATTGGCTGGCTATTTATTTCTAACACTTTTCATTCAGAAGGATCAACTCACTCCCCAAACTGTAAGGTATTGCCATTCCTATTTAGAAAGGAGCTAATCTAAGGCCTAACACAGTGAAGTAATACTATCATGTCAAATCTAATGTAAAAACAGCATCTTATGACACTTCAACTCCTACTCTGTCCACCGGACCACATAACTTGATATCTAATGTGATACAATTTACTAGAGATCTTCCATCCCACTTTTTGGAAACTACTGTTTTACTATACTATTAAAAGGTCTCTGGATCAAGTATTTAGGAAGCAGCCACCCTAATTGCATATTATCCATATCCTTTTTCAAGTAAATAATATGAGATGTCTCTTTCTACAAGTATAACAGCAATAACTAACATCAGATGCATGATAAACTCCTCAATAGTTACTGGCTTAGATCTACTGTTTGCAGTTATCAGAGAAAAAAAACAAATTTCTGAAAGTAAATAGTATCATATTGTGCTGGGCCAATGGAAAACCATTTAACTGAGAACTTCATTCCTACACATTGTTTTATATCTACAGATGGTCATAAAATTATCCATTTACCAAAAAAAAAAAAAAAAAAAAATCGTAATTCTTTGAAGCCAGAATGAAACAAATTAATACAAACTTGGTTACAAGCAAATATTTCAATAATGAACTAATAGCAGACTTGGAGAGAGTGAACAGATCCAATCTTCATTCAAATGCCACTGAAGTAACAATGAGCCTCCTTTAACAGCATTAAAGCTGCAGGATATAAAAAACTACTTGGCCTGAGTAATAATCTCTGAGAAATTTAGTTGTAGGCATCAGTAACCTTTGATATCACTGGCATAGGGGGGATCTCAGCCTTCCTGAGGAGCAACATAGGTCTCCAGCCATCAGAGGAACATTCTGGTTCAGGCTTGAAGATCTATCTCAAACAGCTAACAGCCAGCCACAGCTCAATATCCACAATAAATGACCACGGTTTACAGAGAAGAGACTACTTCCATGAGGGACTATACTGTGGAGTGGACTGGTACTTCCGTGCATGACACCAGACAATATTATTCCAAACACAGCCACAAGCTGGTTTGCTCAGCTGTTTGTTAGGTTTGTCGTTTCTTTTTAATGCTTTCCTAATAAGCAGTTAAGTAGTCAAAGTTCATAGAGTGACTTCAACCTGATGATCTCATGAGTGTACATCTACCCACAGGAATAGAAGTGCCAGCAGGATGATTGTTTATCTCTGGTCCCCAGCGGCAGAGTACAGCTATGAAGGTCAGACATTACATTTGCAAGAAGTGACAGAGTTTCTGCATCTACTTCGTCATTTCAGCATTCATAACTGAGAACTATCCAGACATGGGAACGGCAATAAGTAAGGACAAGTACATATGGGAAGACAAAGGCTGCTATAACATTTAATAATACCATGTTGTCATGTATATTACTACATAACAGCTGGAACTTCAGAAGGTCAACCTGTCACTAAAACAAAAAAAACTTAAGAAAGTAATTACAATGGACAGACATGGCAGGGTGCCCCAGCTTTCATTTGATGCTGCGTCTAGGAATTAAGAATATCACTATTAGATTGCAGAAAAGAAAGAATGATAGCAACAAAACACCTGAAGTTAAAGAGAGGTTAATATCCTGCATATTGGAAACCTGTATATTAACCCAAACACTGTTAAAAACAGTAATCCAAAGTCCTCAGGCTTCTTTTCTCCTCATTTTTTTATTTCTTTTTTAACTTTCATGTTTAAATTAATTGTAAGTTCCTATAACCCCAGATTAATAGATTTCTGCATTTTAAACTCAGGAGCTGTTTCAAATCAGCTGTAAGTGTTCCTAAACAAAGAATGATGGCCACCATTTTTCTAGGAAGACACTAACATGGCCAACCTTCCAGCAACAAATGGATAATTTGAATGAATGAGTGGGAGCAAGAGTGAAAAACAAACCATAAGGATGGCATGAAGGTTGTTTCAGTTGAAAGCACTCTCTCATGACATAAACATACAATATAAGATTAAAGAAAAGAAAAAAGAGTTCTTGTTTTGCAAATCTCATTTTATCAACATTAGAAAATTTTCAAAATAAAAATATCAAGATTAGGAATATCTGTAATGACTCATAAAAGGTCTCAGTGACCTTCTGAAAAAATAAAATACACTTCTTAAATGATGCGTCAAACTCAGACATTATACATTTAAGTAAAACATTGATAATCTCAATCAAAGAACTAGCTGGTATAAAAGGATTTGAAATGTAATTACTATTCATAATGCAAATTTTTAATTTTGATTCAAACAGTCTTAGGGTACAGTTAAAAAAAAAATTATTTTTTTAACCTAAAAACTAATGTCCCCAAACTTTTACACACCTGTTTGAATGAACAACGTGGAAAATCTGCTAAGGTAGATAAATTGTTGCTATTAGATTTCAGAAGGAGCAGTCTTTAAAAGGACAGGAGTTTACTGTTCCTTCCTTGCTGTCCAATGCAAAATCCCATCAAGTTACAGGTGTGGCAGTTACGGAATTAAAAAATGAAGAGAATACTCATTCTTCTTTACTCTAAATTTTGATAAGCCTAAATCTCAAGATATTAGCTATTAATTCAATTTTTCAAAAAATTCAAAAGCAAGAACAAGTCCATGTTTTGATGTTTCAATTTCAGAGGAAATCCCCAAATCCAGGTAAAATGTAAGACTGTGCTTTTAATTTTAAGACAGTGCCATACTCATAGTAACCTAAGATTCTGTAAATGCTGAGAACCTTGCTTTTAATTGTCTGTGTTTTCTTTAAAGACCTCTAGCTATGTGTGCATATTTCTTCCTAGAAGCATCATTTTGTTGTTTAGACCAAGGACTAATAGATCCATCAAAACAAGAATAATTTTTATTCTTTCTGTCTAAAGAAAGTAATCATTTTTTCTGAGTAGAGAAATATTGCAGGATCATCCTAAACAACACGCATCTCATGAATTGATTGGAATCCTGTTGGCAAGTATGAATTTCTTCCCTTCTTGCAGATCTTTTACCTCAATTAGCAGCCATCAAACAAGTTAACCTTATCAACGGAAGAGGGAAGAGGTTGAATGCACCTCAGAAACTGGTATAAGCAGGACCCTGGCTGCCCTGATGCAGATGCAACACATCACAGCACCACAGAGGCAGAGGTTACTCTAAGAGCAACCCAGGTAGAGGGACTCTCTAAGACCAGAGACCAGAAAACTTCAAAACTCTCCTCTTTTCACACCACCTCTGTGCAGCAGCTCATACCTCATCTTATCTGCTGCACAAAGGCTTTCCACGGACCTGGAAGATGCAAACAGCAGATTTGAATACACAATGCACTTCAAAGAGCTCACATTATTTATAAAACCTCTGGCAGCTTAGTTTACCATCAGATTTTCTATGTTTTGGGACTAGTGTCAGCACTGGCATACAGAGAGGTGGCCATTACACAGAAGTGATGAGGTCAGCAAATCTGTCCCTGCTCATGATACATTTAGTTCTACAGGTGGTATAGAAGCAGCAATGCTAGCATGAAAACAATATAAATCTGTCTGGCTGCAGTTAGGGCTTCTAGCATGTCCATGAAGTCTTACTTCCATTTGCATTTAGTCTTTGGACTCTCATTTTTGTTTGTGTCTATAAGAGTCTAGGTTTGCTAAACTGAGAACATAGCCTTTGGTTCCAAGCACATTTTTGTCTTCAGCTGAATTTCTTTCCACAGATGACTAATAACCTCCAGTTAAATCTATTATTATTAAAGAAATAAACTGCACTGAACTCTGACAGGTCTATGCAGAATTTTGTGCACAGAAAAAATGGCTATGAGCCATCATTTAAAGGACATAGCAATTCCCACTCTTCATATCCAAAACTGAAAACCTTCAGCGTCCTTTGATAACAAGACAAATCTGCATGCTCTCTGCCCACATAGGCAAATGTTAAAAAAAGAAGTGCATTGAGGTCCAAGGTCCATTCCAAAATCCGTGTTTGTCAAGAAGCATTCAGCGGCTCTAGAAGTATATCAGAACAATTGTGAAGGTGAGATACTAAGATAAGAATGAAATTAAAATCTCCCCTCAAGTTCATGAGGAGTGTTCAAACATTGAATCAGCATTGCATCTTAGATGTTTTCACAAAAAAAAAAAGAAACAAACAAAAAAAACCAACAAAAAACAACCCCCACAAAAAATCCAAACCCCCCCAAAACACAAAAAAAACCCCATCCCATCTCTGAACTGAAGAAGAATAGCTGCTTTTAAAGACTGATGTGCATTCAGGATGTAACTATATGGGAATTATCATGAAGGGTAATGTGAAACTCTTACTGCTGCTATTGAAAATTAGCTATCAGGTATTGCATGATAGCAGAGTCCTGATGCAAACTGAATGCAGTAGGCACGGCAAATACTGGTGCTAATGCAAACATTATCATCTAACTCTGTTTTACAGCAACTATGATGCCTGGAGTAAAATCTAAACTGGCATTAATCTGCTGTAGGGCAGCTCACTTCAGCTTCCCCCCTCCACTTTCTCCTCCCACACCACAGTTTGTGCTGCACTGTTTGATTCAGGGACCACAAGCCGCAGTGTTTGTGGAGACACTGTGTAGCACTGTGAGCTATCATTTATTTGTTGTGGTTTCTAGCAGGTAAGAGGGAGAGTCAAAAAAAAGGATTTAAACTCCTTTTTCTTCTTAGCCAACCGCGACAGTCTATCTGTTAACAAGACTTCTGAAAATACAGAAACACATTTCGTGCACACATAGCTTGCTTTTGGGAATTTCTGTTAACATTCTTGCAAAGCCCACACAGCTTCAGGCACTGTGCAAACATATGGGAGTATACAGACTGAAGTAAACACAAAACAGTAGAAGGAAGTATCAGTAGACGTAAAAAATGAGTCCAGTAATAAATACAGATAAAAAATAACATGGATTCATAGTACAGATTTTAATAAACAACACTGCACATTCCGGTAGAGACTTCATGCATTTGACACACTAATCCTATTGCTTGCTGCACAGTCGTGTTCCCAGAATTTCTTTAGGAAGGTGCCCAGAACGCTAAAATAACCAAATATCTGGAAGCATCACAATACCACAAGTGGCACTAGTGTAAAATGTATTGAACCAGCATAGATTTCCCCCCTTGCCCCCCACATTCTAATTCAATGAATTGTTAAGGGGAAAAGTGCTCGATAACTTGAAGTCCCTTTTTTTTCCACCCTTTAAAATAGAATCAAACCAACCAAATCTCAATGGCACCCTCTGCTGTCATGTCTTAGAAGTTTCATTATATTTGTAAATTTTTTTAAAAACAGTTTTTTCCTTCCCCAGTCAGTGAATATCTAGTATTTTCACACATCACACAGCATGCAAGCTGTAAAGAGTCACAGACACCTTTATCCAAAAGCAAATTTCTCAAAGTGCAATTCAATGCCTGCTTATCAAGGCTAGAATAGTAGCATCTCTTCATGTTTGCATGGCAGCTACAAGTATCATCATGAAAAAATGTTTATGAACGGTTTATCATCTTCGTAATCAGCTTTGGGTCGATCTGGGTTCAACTGCAGAGGTATGGGTTTTGACTCTAACAACATCAGACCACTTTGCATTAAAAAACTGTATCTGTAACAAAACAACTGTAACAAGTATTTCAGAGCTATGGGGACAGTCCTAGAGACAGAACATGTTTCTCCTAAAACAAAAAATACTCCACAACCCATTAACCAAGCTGGAGAGCTGTACTGCCTCTGGCAAGAATTCTGGATTGCTCTTTGCCAGGCCCAAGAGACAGATAATGGTCATTACCTGGCACAGGTGAGTAGCAAAGCAGCAATACCAGGGTGTCTTGCCACACAGCTGACAATGACTTGTCTGCCTCTTAGCATCCTGGTAGAAAGCTTAGCAACAAATACTCCATCAGGGATCTAACTCTAAGCCACAGAAGTCAACAGGTCACTCAAAAGAAGCAGAACCAGACCCCAGGATCTGCCCTCCCAAACTTAAAGAATAAAGAACTCTGGAGGATATAATTTATTCTCAGCAATGTACAAAAAGGGAGGACAGTAAAAATCTGCAGTGCTCGGTCGAAACACAGAGGTGTAAATTTAAGAGAAAAGCAAAATGCTTCAGTACCTCACTTTCCAGTCCGTGGAAGCACCTCCCAGGCACAGAGTGTGTGGGGGGAGGCAGCTGAGGAGGGATGGACGTCCCCCCCCAGCAGTGCTGCCCTTTCCGTGGCTGCCTGGCAGAAACACACACTGCCACGTGACAGTCCCTCAGTGCTCCCTGAAAGTAGATTTGGTGCCTGAGGTTAATGGAATGACAGCAGAGAGTATTTCCATACTAGTCACAGAATTTGTCTCAATTGCCTCCATCTTCTTTCCGCTCCAAACCTGATGCCTCCCAAACCAGGAGCTATATTTATCCCTTGCACACAGGGATGTTCTCACGGTTCTAAATTAAGCAGCTTCTGTCACTCCCAGGACCAGCCATAACCCTTCTCTATTGGTTCTCCACATCAGAGTTCTTGGTGCATTTGTGGCGCCCTGTCTAAACCAACCATAGACGTACACACTTAACGAGCCATCTCACTCATCTGGTGGTGAAAGCTGAGATTGCTGCATGTCCCACACCGTACGCGTCCACCTTTCACACAGGATGGCATCTAAACTCGTGAGAGACGGCCTGTCCTCAAACTGCCAGGGTATCACTAACACCTACAGCCTAATTCTGCCTACAGATGATACCCACTGCATCTACCTCAACCACCTTCCTCCAGAAAATGTGCTGAAACATTTCCAGTCTTCTCATATTTTTGCCAGTGCAAAAATATCCTCTAGATTTCAACCGTTCTTCTCTTTTTAGCAGCACGTTTTTACTCTGATAGTAGGCTAATTCACCTACAGGAAGGAAGTCTAGTGTATTATTTATAAAGACATACAAACACTCTAATTTATTACTAACAACCTCAAAGTATGAAATGGCTTTGCTCTCATTTTGCTAGGCTAGGCTCACACATTAAATTCTACCCATCTGTTGGGGTGTGCTCTTACAGGGCATCCTCCTGGTCACCCCAGAGACCCCCTCTTGTCAATCCGGACAGGGCTCTCCCCTGGATTGACGAATCAGAATCGGAGGGTGGATCTCTGGGCAGTTCCCAAGTTTAAGCCTCGCCCCCCCCCCCCCAAAGCTAGCCATGCCTCTTCTTCCAGAACCCTCCAAGCCGCTCGGCACCCCATAGGTGCATGCTGACGGTCTCCCCCTTGTTATCACCCCGTTGGTTGATTGTACCCTGGTTCCTCCCAGTTGTCCCCTTCCTATTGATTCTCGCCCTAAACTCCACCCGGTTTTCCTCACCTTAAAACCCTCGGCACGGGTCCTCTCCGGGAGTTATCGCTTCCGCCCGGATCCGGCTAATAAAACCTGCTGTGGTCCAAGGAAGGATACCCCTCCTCGTTCGTTCTTTGTCTCCGGGGACTTTGGGCTTTCACCACCTCCTCCTCTGCCCTGAGGAGCGCGTGCAGCTGCCCGCTTGCGCGAAGCCCCAGCAGCGGCGGCTGCGGAACCGAAAGGGCGGAACTCGTGGCTGCAGGCTGAATCCTGGGTCGACTGCCTAGCCCTGACAAAGGGGTCTGGGGGCAGCTAGCCCCGGTCGCGGATCCACGTGGCGCCCGAACAGGGACGGAGAGCGGTCTCCGTTCCTGCAGACTTTTATTCGCCCGCTCGGGACCGGATTTTACCCCGCCGCCGCTTTTCTTCGCTGAGCGCGTTCGGTTTTACGAGCGCCGCTCCGAAGGTGGATAATAACCCCGGAGGACCTCGCTTTGCAGCTTTCGTTCTCAGGATCCAGCCAGTCGGTGAGCGCCTTTCTATTGGGGGGTCTGCTTCTCTACATTGGGCTTCCTTTATGCTCCAGGCGTTCGCCTGTTTCTGCCCTTTGTAATTCATTTTGTGCCAGACGCCCGTCTTGTGAAGTACTGAGTCCTGGAGCCTGTTTTTTTCTTTGTGCATTTTACTGTGGGGGGGGTGAACTAGACACTGAG